>CM067377.1:202891375-203011587 GCA_034510155.1 Eucriotettix oculatus | reverse complement strand
CTACTCTGTTTGGAACTTCCTCGTTAGTGATTCTTTTCAGCCCATCTCATTCTCCTATAGCACCGTATTTCAAAGGCCTCTATTCTTTTCCTTTCTACAGCTCCAACCGTCCACGTTTCGCATCCATATAACGCCACGTTCCATGCGAAAGTCTTTAGCAATGATTTCCTAATATTCACACATATATTACCCCTAAATAAATTCCTCTTTCCTACGAAAGCCTTCCTTGCCTGTTGCTATCCTACTCTAGTTATGACGCTGCCCATGTAGCATAACTTTGTAACTTTCGTCAAAATATCCCCTCTCAATCTACCAGCCTTTGTTATTCCATTGTTTTCCACACTATACTCCATCACCTTGGTTTTCCCTCTGTTAATCCTCAAGTTGTACTATTTCTCCAGGACCACGGTCATGCCATTTATTATGATTTTCAAGTCTTCTTCTGACTCTTCAACAAACCTTATTTCCTCTTATTATTGCAGTTTAATTCCCTTTCCATATTCAATCTTAACTTTCTTTTTCGCCTGTTTTATATATAAGTTAAATAGTATGGGCGAAAGACTGTATCCTTGCTTTACTCCTTTTTTGATTTCTGCTTTCTTTTCTTGCCCTTCAATTCTAATTACAGCTGACTGCCTTCGTTTTCCCTCTATTCGTCCTCATATTGGACACTCTCTCCGGGATCACATTCATGCCATTTATTATTGTTTCCAAAAAATATACAAAACAATATGATAAATAACTATAATAAAAACAAATAAATATATTTACCACAATACGAGACACACACACCCCAACAAAGAAAATAAACGAAAGAAAAACAAATACAATAAAACATAAATGAAGAAGTATTTTATTATTGGCGTACATACTATATCCCGAAGTGAGCCGAGAATTACAGGTTAACCTTATGCCAATTTTTTTTCCAAATATTTTCTACAGTCCCAAGTTGCCGTAATAAAGGATCTTCGTTAAGGTGAGATCCAGCCTATTGTCTCTACAACTCCATTATAGAACTTATGTAACAGAATGTTTTACGAAGCAACGCATTTTATATTATAAAATACTTATAGTAATTCAATTATGAAATTATTTATAATAAATTATTAAGAATTTTCGTTATTAAAACTTCAACTGATATTAAACCATTGGGGATAAAAACAAATTATCCTCATCTGGACGGAATATATTTCCTTGCACGCGTCAATTGTTTAGGGAATAGATATTACACATGCAAGTTGCCCTAATAAAGATTCTTGTTAAGGGAGACGGGGACTGAAATTTGTGTAATTCCTGTAAATGAAGTGCTACTGGGCTGAAATTTTAACTGAGTACATGTGTAGCAATGTACAAAATTTTGTTTTTATAGACTCGTTTCAGTTGAGATATTTAGAAAATTATTTTCAAAATTTGGCAGTTTTGAAAATTATTCTTGAATATATTTTATATTTTTTTACATATACATGAAGGCCTACCGTTGTTATCAATTTTCAGTATTATTTTTGAAATTGAATGAAACTGTGGGGAGGAAACCTTTTTTTACTAAGAGCTTCATACGGTTACTTAAAAATTAGCACTTTTGAGTATTTTGAAATTTTTTCCACCTCAACTACTTGAACAATTAAAAACCTAATACTGCTATTTGAAGCTATTAGCTTTTATAGTGCGTGCAAAAAGAACGAAAACAATATCTGTGATGCATAGAAGGTTTTTGGTACCAAAAATAATGAAGCTGAGAAAAACACATTTTTCTGAAAAACAGTAATAATTTATTAATTTAGAATTAAATCCTTTTAAATTGTTCCTGAGCCTTTAAAAATGACTAAACCTAATAGGATCTGTAAGGCTTATAGGCATATTAATATGAAAAAATTAGAAAATTTATTTTTCCAGATATTAGCGGAAAAGCAATCATTCAGGGACACGGGAAATAAAATTCGAAATTCCTGTAAATGGAAAACTACTGAGCTGAAATTTTAACTGTGTTCACAACAGACATATGTAGTATTAATGTACAAAAAAAAATTGTTTCTGTAAACTTGTTTTTTTGTTGTTGAGATATTTTCAAAAATTGGCAGTCTTGAAAATGTTCTTGAATATATTTTAGCTGTTTTACATTAAAATGTAGGACTCACCATTCTTATCAGTTGTCAGTAGTTTTTTTGAAATTGAATAAAACTGTGGGAAGAAAATAATTGTTCACTAAGAGCTTCATACGGTTACTAAAATATGGACACTTTTCATCACTTTCAAAATTTGTTTCACCGAATCTACTTGAACAATTAGAAAGCTAATATCTGTATTTAAAGGTATAATTAGTTTTAATTAATTAAAGTTGTCCTGTAGCATGTGCTACACCTTCTTTCATTAGTTTGGCAGCTGCTTTTTTTCAGTTTACTGAATTTATGGGCATATAATATTAACTATTTAGAAAGAATTTTTTTTTAGATTTCCCCGGCTCGTTGACATTTTAAGACGACTTTGTGTATCTTTCCAGTTTTCAGTCTCTAACCTGGTGGACACAGACACGTCATAACAGTCTGTCTCCCTACGTCACTCACTTTCGCGCATTATAACCAGTCAAGAGGAGAGAAACCGATTGACCGTTCAGTATATTTTTAGATATAGCCAGAAAGAAGAAAGCGGTACTAAGCGATTTAGAAAGTGAGATATGACCAATCAGTTAATGAATGGAAACTAGGAACACACTTGAACAAAAGAAAATACAATAACACTAAGAACGCAAGCACAGAGCCCCCGCCCCCTCCGCCCCACCCCACCCTCCGCACGCCCCCCCCCCCCGCCCCCCCCCCCCCCCCCCCCGCGCCCCGCCCCCCCCCCCCCGATCGCCCCCCTCTCCCCCCCCCCCTCGCCCCCCCCCCCCCCCGCAGCCCGCCCCGCCCCGCCCCCCCCCGCCACCCCCCACCCCCCCCCCTCCCGCGCGCGACCTCCCCCGCCCCCCCCCCCGCGCCCACGTCCCCCGCGCCGCCCGCCCACCCCCACCGTGCCCCCCCGCCCCCCTCCGCCCCCCCCGGCCCCTCCTCCCACGCGCCGCCCGCCCGTCGCGCCCCCCCCCCCCCGCCCCACCCGCCCCCGCCCCCGCCCCCCGCCGCCCGCCCCCCCCCCCCCCGCCCCTCCCTCTCCCCCCCGCCGCCCCCACTCCGCCCCCACCGTCCGGCCCCCCCCTTCCCCCGCCCCTTCCCCCGACCTCCCCCCCCCTGCCCCCCCCCCACCACCCCCACGCCCCGCCGGCGCGCCCCCACCCCCCCCCCCCCCCCCCCCCCCCCCCCCCCCCCCCCCCCCCCCCCCCCCCCCCCCCCCCCCCCCCCCCCCCCCCCCCCCCCCCACCCCCCCCCCCCCCCCCCCCCCCCCCCCCCCCCCCCCCGCCCCCCCCCCCCCCCCCCCCCCCCCCCCCCCCCCCCCCCCCCCCCCCCCCCCCCCCCCCTCCCCCCCCCCCCCCCCCCCCCCCCCCCCCCACCCCCCCCCCCCCCCCCCCCCCCCCCCCCCCCCCCCCCCCACCCCCCCCCCCCCCCCCCCCCCCCCCCCCCCCCCCCCCCCCCCCCCCCCCCCCCCCCCCCCCCCCCCCCCCCCCCACCCCCCCCCCCCCCCCCCCCCCCCCCCCCCCCCCCCCCCCACCCCCCCCCCCCCCCCCCCCCCCCCCCCCCCCCCCCCCCCCCCCCCCCCCCCCCCCCCCCCCCCCCCCCCCCCCCCCCCCCCCCCCCCCCCCCCCCCCCCCCCCCCCCCCCCCCCCCCCCCCCCCCCCCCCCACCCCCCCCCCCCCCCCCCCCCCCCCCCCCCCCCCACCCCCCCCCCCCCCCCCCCCCCCCCCCCCCCCCCCCCCCCCCCCCCCTCCCCCCCCCCCCCCCCCCCCCCCCCCCCCCCCCCCCCCCCCCCCCCCCCCCCCCCCCCCCCCCCCCCCCCCCCCCCCCCCCCCCCCCCCCCACCCCCCCCCCCCCCCCCCCCCCCCCCCCCCCCCCCCCCCCCCCCCCCACCCCCCCCCCCCCCCCCCCCCCCCCCCCCCCCCCCCCCCCCCCCCCCCCCCCCCCCCCCCCCCCCCCCCCCTCCCCCCCCCCCCCCCCCCCCCCCCCCCCCCCCCCCCCCACCCCCCCCCCCCCCCCCCCCCCCCCCCCCCCCCCCCCCCCCCCCCCCCCCCCCCCCCCCCCCCCCCCCCCCCCCCCACCCCCCCCCCCCCCCCCCCCCCCCCCCCCCCCCCCCCCACCCCCCCCCCCCCCCCCCCCCCCCCCCACCCCCCCCCCCCCCCCCCCCCCCCCCCCCCCCCCCACCCCCCCCCCCCCCCCCCCCCCCCCCCCCCCCCCCCCCCCCCACCCCCCCCCCCTCCCCCCCCCCCCCCCCCCCCCACCCCCCCCCCCCCCCCCCCCCCCCCCCCCCCCCCCCCCCCCCCCCCCCCCCCCCCCCCCCCACCCCCCCCCCCCCCCCCCCCCCCCCCCCCCCCCCCCCCCCCCCCCCCCCCCACCCCCCCCCCCCCCCCCCCCCCCCCCCCCCCCCCCCCACCCCCCCCCCCCCCCCCCCCCCCCCCCTCCCCCCCCCCCCCCCCCCCCCCCCCCCCCCCCCCCCCCCCCCCCCCCCCCCCCCCCCCCCCCACCCCCTTCGACGTCAGTAAAAGAAAGTGGTCACAATACCAATCGAACACAAGTCTGGACATCTCATTACTGCATGTAATACAATGCCTATCTACATGCATTTTGAAATACAATCATAACGAATCATACATCCCTTACAGGAGTCTAATTATGTTTGGCCGAGTGGACGCCGTGATGTGGTCCCACACAGAGGGCGTGATGCAGGCAGTTTCTTATCGTGGTAAGGAACACGGCAATATCGGTCCAGGTCTTGGCGATATTATTATTTTCCCAGGTGTCGCTGTTTCACTGCCAAAGGTAATAAACTTCTGGGTAGTTTAGTTCTCTGGCGTCGTTCCCGTTCCTTCTCGTGCACGGCCTATTTGAAACGGAGGAAAAACAGTTTCTCTTCTGCATGACTTGGAAAACGTATCTGCCTTATATATTTGCCCTGAAAGTTTTCTTTTTAACTTGGCTTATTTAGATCTCCAGTCTCGGGGCATCAAAGCTGGGACGATATTAAACTGCAACAGTTACTTCAATAAAAATTAATAGAGTGTAATCTCTGTAGGATTAGTTTCTTTAGTTTTTTTAGTTTTCCTGTCCTTAAGACATTATAATTAACTATACGAAATTTTTCCTTGTTAACTTAGGTACAAATATATTGGAGGACAAACACTCACGATCCGATGTAAAATAGGTTATTTTGAAATTCTCTTTATCCTTCCTCATCTTTCCATACCTTTATCTTTCTCTACCCACCCCCCTTCTGTAACTCTCTATTTCTATTTCTCCACCATCTCTGCTGATTTTAGGCTGGGAAACCTACCACACACATTCCTCCGACTCTCCTAACCGTTCCAGGCAGCGAAAGCTTTCGGTCTCAAGTTGGGGCTGTTAGTAGTCGGAACTCAAGATTGGAGTGAATCTCACGGAGAAACTATGAACACACGCACAATTTAGGCTGCAAGCCAATAAAAGTTATTTGAGGATTTCCGCTTATTGGTGGTTTGGAATTATGTAGCTTCCCACCGAGCTTCCGTGGGAAGGGATTTTGGAGAAGAGGAACAGAAGATTAAAGGAGATGATGCAAAAGTGGAATTGTTAGCCGCTGAGAGAAGGAGAGAGGCCGGCAAATGCTGACCGAAAAACTAAACTGTTAGCCGCCGAAGGAGATAAGGGAGTCTCCGCCAAATTTTCCCACGCGTCCACGAGATTCAGCCCGGACGGTGATGAACAGAGGTCATCCGCCGATGCAGCCAACATCATCATCATCATCGACGCAGACCAGACGCAGAAACTTGGTGGTAATCGTGCAATTGCATTAAATATGAGTTCACATTAGCCAGGCCTATTCTAAATTGCTTCTGGGAACACCCCACAGAGTTTGTAGTAATATTTTCTTTAATAATTTGTCAATGCTCATGTTTAACTATTTTATATTATTAAATTCAGAACCTTAAAATTAATTTTGTCTTGTCTTTTCATATTTAAAAACCCTATCATTAATTGATCTCATTATATTATAATAATTATTAAATATCATAAATAAAATTCACCGCACCCAATAATTATCATTACAGACTATAGCTTCCCTGAAAGGAGACAAGTAGATGTAGCAACAACGATGTCAATTCACCATATTCCCATTTAATTTACCGAAAGCATTTCTCTTGTAAATATTAGTATTGTTTAAATATTTGCCACTTTATATTTTTCATTAAACGCGCTGTGTTGTAATTTTCGATCAAATATGCAAAGCGGAAGCGAGGCTCGAGTGAGGCTTCCAGCACTCAATATCATTTTTTTAAAGCCAAATAATAAATACTTTGTCCATCACTCATTACGGTGCAAAATTTATTTTGTATGTTCTCGATTAATTATTTATTTGTTTACTCCTGGCCCCGTTGCTCCTACAAAATAAACAAGTAGACTTGTTTACAAATTTTATGTTCACTAACGAACTTTCTCTCTCATTCCGTTGTCAGTTGTTGACGGAGGCAGGTACAATTGGCTTCTGAATAATGTGGCACATTGCCTGTATCTAATGCCACCTTCCCATGTGGAGGGATGTTCACTCTCTACCCGTCCATCTGTCCCCTTATAATTCCTATCTCCCTCATTCACCCTTTATCCACTACTTTATCAACATTTGTCCTATTCTATCTATTCTCACAGCTATACTCTATTCTATCTTTCTCTTTGCCCTTACTTATTCTCTATCGTTGTCAGTCACTTCTGTCTCACTCTGTATTAATTACTCTATTCCCATTCTCTCATTATTTATTTATTATGGAAGAAATGGAGGGGGTAAAAACAGAGGGATTTATCAAAATAAGATAAAATTGTCACAATATATATATATATATATATATATATATATATATATATATATATATATTGTAGCAGATCCCTCGTTCCTCTGTATTCGAGGATTTTTCAATTCCTTTAGGGCGCCAGGTATTTTTTTACAAAAAATACCAAAAGATGATTTTAGTACTTTTAATTCCAATCAGAGCATGAGAAAATAATTATATCTGCAGGGCGTGGTCATTCTCTCGTTGTCCCACCGACACAACCTGCTCCTTCCATTACCCCATGACGACTCCACAAGTCTCGCCAGACTACATTGTTGGCCCAAGTCGCGTCAGTTCCTCAACAATTGCAACTCGCAAGCTGGCCTGCATTGTTAAGTGTAACTTTTCATGTTACAATATATATAAAGTCTGAACTTTATGACAGTTTTAGAGAAAGATTTGTTGTTCCAATTTCCTCTGTGGAACATTAAAGAAGGAAGGGCAAAAATAAATAAGGTGAAAATCAAAAGCTACCTGGTGACTTAAAAAAATTCAGGAGTGTCAGACCGTGCAGAAAAGAATCAGTGTATGTTAAAAACAATAATTTGCAGGTTTTATGTTTTTATGTACTTCATTTGTTGTGAATTATTTGTTATTAATTACTAATTAGCTTAAGCTAAATAAATGCAAATAAATATAAAAGTATTAACTGTCCACTCTTGTTACAATAATGGGAAAGGAAGAGACTGGATTAATAATACATTTTAAGTAACAATAGTCTCCATTGTCATTTATATTGTCACAACAGTAGAATTTCTCTGCACTTTTTCATTTTGAAGAGACTCCACATCAGGCAATAAATGATTTCAAGTGTTAGGATAAGTTATTTTTGTTCAGATTTGGTTTTATCTTCTCAATAAGAGTTTATTGGAACCAATGACATTATAATGGACTTTTATCTGAGTTATATAGTCAGTAAATAACCTTAGTAGTTGTCTGCCTTATGTATAAATAGTTTTTGAATGTTTTAAAGGGTTCAGAGTTTCTTTAAACATACATTATATTTCAAATGTCAAAGTATTTAGCAATGGCTTTTATTATGTATATATAGTAGAGTAACTGAGCCAAAAAAAGGATCCCTGAGGAATGATTTTCTCTGTTTGTCTTTGTCTTAAAATTGAGACCACATTAATGAACCAACTTATTGAATCAAGAATATTTTCTATAAATTAACGACTCACACTAATATTTAGCCCACAAGTTTACTTAATGAATAAATACTCATTTAATATTTTTTACTCTGAATCTATGCTGTATATAAAAATTTTCTACTCATTGTAATACAGTACGGTAATATGAAGATGTCAATTGTACCATATGTAGGTCTGTGTATTATTCAATTATAAGTTAAAATAACAATTCATAAGACATGTTTAGTGATTAAATTAATCATGTAATTATATTAAACACAAATATAATTAAAAAAATTAATATTGGTGACATCTGTATGTTTTATCTTGGAGTCTCTTCTAACATTTTATTGAATATCTCATAATAATAAATCTACACAGTTTGATATTTAAACGGACAAATAATATGCAATGAAAGCTTAATTTTATGGAGATAGACGTCGTTATTGCCTGAGCCTAGTTTCCTAGAAGCAATTTTAATCCATAATATCAATGCGCGGGGACCTGAAGGCAAACTCATCGCTCAGCTGTTGCCACATTTACAGATACATGACTACTAAATTAAAAAAAAATAGAAAAGCAAACGAATTATTTTCAAGGCTTGTTTTTTTTATATATTTTAACATGTAAACATGTTGTTGGCTCAAGGTTTTGAAGTCAATAAATCAGCGTTAGTGTTGAAGTTTAACCTTGGATCGGTTTCGTCGGCTCTTCCTACATTCCTCGTATTAATATTTCTAATTAAATAAATGACAAACAACGACATTTGTCTTGTTAAAAAGCAACAGGAAAGACGGAGAGTGACAGTGAAGGATTTACATTCAAGTCACAGATCTAATTCTGATTAATGAAAATATGGAGAATGGCGTTCCTCAAGGTAGGTCTGTTGGGACTATTACTCAAGCTGATACCCTTGCATATATATATATATATATATATGTGTGTGTGTGTGTGTGTGTATAAGCGTGTATTATATTGATAAAAATAATCACGCCTTTAAGACTAAACAAAGAGACCGTAACGGACGGATTAGGGAAAATAATCGTTTCTGAACACAAAGCATACTGATTGCAACGATATTCCTTGCAAAACCCTAACTACACTACAAAAGAATAGTAAAGGAATGGAAAAAGAACCTAGATAAGTAGTTTCAAGAACGTTGAGTAGTTAGGTAGAATAAATGTAGTAGTGAAATTCTGTGAGTTTAAATAGGTGTAAATATTTTCTGTTCATTGTGAAGCAAAGTGAAATAAAACATTATGTGGCCTCACCAGGGCGGGCTGAAGGTTTTAAATAATAATTTTTGTGTTCCTCGTAATAGTTTAATTTTAAAATATACTAGATGGGTGCCCGCCCATGCCCAGGGTACTTATTTGTACTATCCCAGTACAATTAGGTAATTCGACTCTGAGGTAATTTAATATGATTTAAACGGTATAGAGGTAGATATATAGTGTAATTATATGAATCTCTTCTTATTTCCCATTTGTAGATACTCACCATGATTCCAATACAATTTTTTCCGTTCAATTCC
Organism: Eucriotettix oculatus; assembly: GCA_034510155.1. Lineage (NCBI taxonomy): Eukaryota > Metazoa > Arthropoda > Insecta > Orthoptera > Tetrigidae > Eucriotettix > Eucriotettix oculatus. The sequence goes on along the minus strand of CM067377.1, from coordinate 203,001,986 downwards.
TACTCGTAATTAAGGAGTGATCTCAGTGTGACGTCACCACTCACTCCGCTACAATCTCTAGCCGTTTGCATGACGCGCACTATACCCAGAAAAAAGGCCTCTAACCTCAAAATTGTGCTTTAAAACAAGTCTGCAAGTTTCTTACGATTTCCAAAGCATGCAACTAAAAAACAACATAAAATTTATAAGAAAGTTTATCGATGATTCTCACTTAAGCAATTGACAAAAATTATATTAAATTACAATGCTTAAAAAATCTTAGCTTTGGTTTTATAAGTTTGTCTTAGGCCAATGTAGTTTATAATCTGCCGTGGTTACTTAAAATGTGGGAAAAATTTAAGGGTTTCAGAAAAACTTTTTGTATTTATTATCACCATCTTTCCATGTGCTTGTATTGTGGGTTAATAAAATAGGTCAAAAATGTATACAACAAACACTTCTGGGTTTTATGGAAGCAAAAGTTTATACTTGATACTTATCTCGATGATGATGTTAAATGTCAGTTAATAAAAATAACGTTAATTTATAGAAGTATACAATTTATTAAATTAGAAGTAACACTGACGCAGTACTTTAACTCAAGTGTGTTGCTTCTGTACCGTGGTTTATTTGATGAAGCTAAAGCCGAGCGTACTTGATGCGACCCGAGCGTTTACTCAGGGCAACTCTTCGTGTTCTTTTGTATTCAGCCCTAAGACTGGTCTGATGCAACCCTCCGTGATAACCTATCTTGCACAAGTCTTTTCATTTCCTCATAACTATAACATCACACATCCTCCATAATCTGCTTAGCGTATTCCATCCTTGGCCTCCCTCTTCTGTTGACTTCCCTCTGATGCTAACTTTACAAGACACTCAAGTCTTAAAACGTGGCCTATTAATCGATCCCTTTCTATTTGTCAACGTCCTCCATATTGTTCCCTCTTCCCCTATCCTCTTTAGAATTTCCTCGTTAGTGATTCTATCCACCCATCTCATTTTGAACCACCTGTAGAACCACATTTCAAAGACTTCTATTCTTTTCCTTTCCACAACTCCTATCGTCCATTTTTCGCACCCGTATAACGACACGCGTCATACGAACATTTTTAGCAACGAATTCCTAATATTCACACTTATATTACCCGTAAGTAAATTCCTATTTTTTGCGAAAGCCTTCCTTGCCTGTGCTATCCTACTCTTTATGTCTACTATACTTCTACCATCCCTAGTTATTACGTTTCCCAAGTAGCAGAATTCCTTGACTTCCGTCAAAATATCCCTTCCCAATCTAACAGCCTTTGTTATACCACTGTTTCCCCTACTACACTCCATTACCTTGGTTTTCCCTCTGTTAATCTTCATATTGAACTCTTTCTCCCAGACCACGTTCATGTCCTTCATTATGGGAACCAAGTGTTCTTCTGATATACAAAGCCACGTCACCGCCACAGCTCTCTCTCTCTCTCTCCCAAGAGCACTGAGGTGGCACGTGTTTACTGGCAACAGTCCAATTAATATCATGTGAACAACTCGTTTCGCTAGCGCCGTCCTCTGGTGGTGATTCCGAGAACTTATCAAGCGACCTTCGTAGTATATCTTCGTATATAGTGATTATAATTCCACACACATATCTTTTTCAATACTTGTCAAACTCACCAAAGATAATGTGGAGACTTCTTCAAAGAGCGAAAATAGACACAGCCTCTAAGAACAAAATATACTCTCTGATTACATGTACGTGTTTATGTTAATGCTAAACCATCTTCGACCCATTACAAAAGTGTACCGTTGTATAATAAGTGTGACGTTAACAGAGAACCGAGGAGTAATGGAGAAGTTGTAGATTCCTCGTCAACGGCCTCGCGCGTACTTGCGAGAAGTTCTCATTAATATTCTCTCGCTCGCCTGGTGACCTCGCCCCTGAACGATGGATTGAGAGAGATCATATCATCTCCCCTTCAAACTTTTCGCATTTAATTAAAAGACGCCTCTTCGAGGTCCCTCGGCGGTAATATCGCGACAGCAGCGGCGGCGACGACGACGGGCGTCTCTTCAACGACGCTTCCCTTAAAGAAGATCGTCTTCCTGCCCGACTGCCTGCCAAATTACCGTCGACACGAAATAAATTAGTCTGCGCCGCGCCTCGTTTACCCTCAACAAGTGGCACAAATATATCTCTGCGTTATAATTAATCTAATTACGAAATATATTTGCAAGAAAATATAGCTATAGAGCCGAGTTTGTAATCTGCTAGCTACTGTCGTCACTGTCAAAGTGGTAGAGCCCTGAATTTGAAGCCTCGCAGTTCCCATTGATATGACCTACGTTATTTTAAAAGGTCTCATTTTACTCGGAATTTAATGCTATTTTATGATATGTAAACACAATTTTTTTTAAAATCATTAAACACTTGCGTTTTGTCGAAAAAACTGAAAAATGTCAGGTGTTTTTTTTAGCATTTCTTTCATATAGCTCGATTTTACCTACTCATAAATTTCAAACTGTTGCTGTAAAGGGTTTGGAAACTTACAAAATGATAGTGAAAACCCTTTCAAACCTATCCACAAAGTTTGAATCGTCTGTGTGCCTTACTTTTCTTTTAATTAATTAATTAATTAGTAGGTCTCTTTTTGCTCTTGGACAGCGCATCGCAGAAGAGTGGAACAAAGTTTTTCTTGCAGCGGTTGAAAGTCATGAATATAAAATACAAGCTTCATTGATGTAGCAACGCTACAAAATTTTTTTTTTAAAAAAAACAAGTGCTGCAAGGAAGCAAAGGTTTATTGGAGCGGGAGGGTAAAATAGGGTGGCGGCCCCGCGCACTGGCTGAATCCCGCCAAGTTATACAGGTAGGTAGATGGGATCATCAATTCAAAGTAAAATGTAGAAATAAAAAAAAACAGATGTTGGCAAATTCTGATTCTTAAATAGGACCTTCAACGTCTGGAATAATTTACCTGTGTCAGGAGTGTTTGGAGGAAATCGTCTACAGGGAAACAAATTAAGTCAAACCTGAAAAAGCGTGTGAAGTAATATAATATAAATGCATATTCCAATATAAATGTTAAAGTCGAAGTGAAGTGTAAAGTTAATATAATTCTTGTAGTGTTTCTCTTTTATCTTTCAGGGCTATAGTAATTTTTAATGACTATGATCATTCTTTAGATGAGGAGTATTTATGTTTAAGAAATTTTATTTTGCATCTACCACCGGACAATTGTAGAATAACAATAAATACAAATTAGGAACTATATAATCTACTAGGATAGATTAATAGGCCACGTTTTAAGACACGAGGGTCTTGTAAAATTAGCGTTAGAGGGAAGTGTGTGGGGTAAGAACAGAAGAGGGAGGCCAGGGATGGAATACGCTAAGAATATTAGGGATGATGAGGGTTGTGATAGTTATAAGGAAATGAAAATGCTTGCGCAAGATAGGTTAGCATGGAGGGTTGCATCAGACCAGTCTTAGGACAGAGTACCACAACAATAACATAATCTACTAAAATTTACAGACTGAGCTACTACGAAATGAAAAAAAAATTGAATTAAGGGGAAAAATATGAACGTAATGAACAGTATCATAATAATACAACACTTATCAGTATTTTTGTAGAAAAAAAATTAAATTAAGGACCAAGTGACATACAAACCAAGTTTCTTTTTATTCATACGACGTTTCGTCACCAAATTTTCAACTTCTTCAGGTATAATAAAATTAGTAGTCAAATTCCTTTTTGAAGTTGAATTAAATGGAAGATTACGACTGAAGCACTCAATCCCATAATTCAGCAACTTGTGACTTGAGTCACCTTCAGTAAACAGTGGCTTGAAAACGTTTCAGGAGTGGAATTATGTTGCACGAGTCTTTACCAGGTGTATTCCAGATTAACATTAACCCCTCCCTCACCCTCTTCTTTCTCTCTCTCCCTCTTTTTCTCCCTCCCTCTCTCGCCCTCTCCCCTCCCTCCATCACCCACTTTATTTCTTTCTTTTTAATTCTTTCTGTCTCATATCCTCAAATTACCTATTACTCGATAATTTCCTCCCTTCCACCCCAACCCCCCATTCTCCATAGCTTCCTTCTCTTACTCTAAAATCCAACAACGTTACAACGTTTCTTTTGAGGGGATCATCTTCAGGATTGGAGGAGATGGGACTAACACTTCATCAGCATAAAGTAGTTTCTCTCTCTCCAAAAAAGAAGAAAAAAGACACTACAAGGTCTTTATCCAAACGTTCCATTCTCCTCCCCTCTTTTGCAGATGTAACAACCCGAGGTACAAAAGCAAAGAGTAGCGTTTCTGTTTTCAAAGTTCAAAGGGGAATGAGGAAGATAATCCGGAAAGTTTGCTTTGACTAAATCTTCAAACAACGTTTCTCGACGTAAATTTTACGAGTAAAGCCGTGCTGCTTGGGGATTTAACTATGTATATTATGTAAAGTGACATAAATATTATTATTTTTTTAAGTTTTATATAGTTCCCGTTTAATTAACTACTTTTGTCTGCTTACAGCTTTGGCTTCACGCTCTCTGCATCAGGCAATTCTAAATTACACACTCACGTTCAAGCAAGAAATATTTATCGTTTTTGTTCTCATTAAATATGCGTGAAAGATATTAACGAAAACAATTTTACGACTTAGGAGAAGAACAGTTCGGTTTCAGGAAGAATGTAGGGGGACAAGAGGAGCAATATTTACTCTGCGCCTAATTTTTAGAAGACAGGATAAGGAAAAAACCGGCCTACGTCCATAACATTTGTAGATTTAGAAAAAGACCTTTGATAATGTGAACTAGAACAAACTAATAATTTATAAGATGAAGGGAATAAAATATCGAGAACGTAGGCTTTACCCATAACCTCTACAGAAGACAGTCAGCTGTAATTAGAATTGAAGGGCAAGAAAAGAAAGCAGAAGACAAAAAAGAAGTAAGGCAAGGATTCAGTCTGTGGCCCATACTCTTTAACTTATATATATAGAACAGGCGATGAAGAAAGTTAAAAATGAATACGGAAAGGGAATTAAACTGCAATAAGAAGAGGAAATAATAACCCAAAGGTTTGCTGATAACATTTTAGTATTAGGGGAGTCAGAAGAAGACTTGAAAATCATAATAAATGGCATGAACGTGGTCCTGGAGGATTGAGGATTAACAGAGGGAAAACCAAGGTGATGGAGTGTAGTTTGGGAAACAGTGGAATAACAAAGGCTGTTAGATTGGGAAGGGATATTTTGAAGGATGTTAAGGAAAACTGATACTCAGGCAGCTAAATAACTAGAATATTACTTATGAATATTGCGAAATCATTAGAAAATATGTTGGTGTGGAGTTTGGAGTTATATGGGAGCGAAACGTGGACGACAGGAGTTGCGGAAAGGAAAAGAATAGAAGCCTTTGAAATGTGGTGCTGTAGGACAATGAGATGGGTGGATAGATTTACTAACCAGAAAGCTATAAGAGGAATTAGAGAAGAGAGAACAATATGGAGGATTTTGAAGGGATAGATTAATAGGCCATGTTTTGTGACACGAGGTTGTTGTAAAATTAGCATTAGAGGAAAGTGAACATAAGAGGGAGACCCTAATCAGATTAGGGAGAAGTGGGATGTGGTAATTACGTGGAAAATAAAAGGCTTTCACAAGAATAGGTTATCATGGACCAGAACACTCTAAGGACTGAATACTACAACAACATGTCTGTATATCAACCTATAATCCACCATACCCGAAACGAAACTGAATTTTAAATTCTTAGTACTCTGTAGGAGCCAGATGAAGGTAACACGAGCGTCTTACCCAACCAACCACTGAGGAAATTTATTGCTCTTCTACGACGTGCAGGGAACGACCACTGTGCACGATACTCGCCCGAGAAGGAGGACGAGGAGGATGTTACGAAGGGAAAACAGATTAATCCCTAGTGTGGTGGCTACTGTTATACTATGATATCATAACAAATCAGGTATTAATGCTCCTAATTCCTTTAACTTGATCATCTGATTGCATCAAAAGAAGAAATTGACAATATAAAAAAGTAATTAAATTTACTATGAGAAATAAAAGAGCTCGTACATATCTCGTAAATTTCCCTCATTATCGTCCTACTTTCAACAATTCTCCCAGGTGAGCTCGTCGTAGTTTATCGCAAACTCGCATCTCTTCATACGCTTACCAGGAGTCTGGACGTTTGACCGGAACACTTGACGCGGCCAAGCGATATCCAACCTTCTCCTCTAGGCTGCCAGTGCTTAAAATTGTGTCCTTAGAAACGTGCGAAACGTGGACGATAGGAGTTGGGGAAAGGAAACCTTTGAAATGTGGTGCTGTAGGAGAAAGAGATGGGTGGATAGAATCACAAACGAGGAACAGAATAGGGGGAAAAGCGAACAATATGGTGGACGATGACCAAGAGAAGGGATAGATTAATAGGCAACGTTTTAAAAAATGAGGGTCTTGTAAAATTAGCATTAGAGGGAAGTGTGTGTGGGGTAAGAACAGAAGAGGGAGGCGAGGGATGGAATACGCTAAGCAGATTAGAGAGGGTGTGTGTTGTGATAGTTATAAGGAAATGAAAAGGCTTACACCAGTTAGGGTAGCATGGAGGGTTGCATCAGACCAGTCTTCGGACTGAATACCACAACAACAACATCACAAAATTGACATATAAATTGTCTATATCAAAAGTTCAAAGAACCAAACAGAGTAAAAATAATTAATGTTTCCCAACTAATATGGCTTGGCCGTATATATAGGTACAAAGATGAAACTCGCAGTGAAGAAAAACACCCTTTTAAAATTTATTTCAGCAGAAACAGAAGAAAAAGGACTCACTACAACGTTAAAAGTAAATCATAAATTTTCAACATTAGTTTAATTTATGTTGTTGTCGTTGTTGTGGTATTCAGACTGGTCTGTTCAACCCTCCATGCTAACCTATCTTGCGCAAGCCTTTTCATTTTTTTAATACTACCACAGCCCGCATCCTCCCTAAAATGCTTGACGTATTCCATCCTTGGCCTCGCTCTTCTGTTCTTACCCCACACACACACTTCCCCCTAACGCTAATTTTACAAGACCCTCGTGTCTTAAAACGTAGCCTATTAATCTATCCCTTCTCTTAGTCAACGTCCTCCATATTGTTCGCTTTTCCCCCATTCTGTTTAGAACTTCCTTGTTTGTGATTCTATCTACCAATCTGATTTTCAGCATTCGCCTATAGCACCACATTTCAAAGGCTTCTATTCTTTTCCTTTCCCCAACTCCTATCGTCCACGTTTCGCACCCATATAACGCCACGCTCCATACAAACATTTTTAGCAACGATTTCCTAATATCCACACTTATATCACCCGTAAGTAAATCCATTTTTTTTTGCGAAAGCCTTCCTTGTCTGTGCTCTCCTACTCTTCATGTTACCAATAACAAAATTAGAAATTACCAATAGTAGACAGCGTAGATAAAACCTTGTGGCCTAAAGCTACCTAAAATCTGTGCACTGTGTTTACTCCTTTCACATGCCTCAGAATAAAAGGGGGTGGAGTAATTAGATACTTAACAAGAATTTGTCTAAAGAAAAATAGAGGTTCATTATCGGGCGGATTTCTAAGGCAACCTTAATTTAAGACTGATTAAAACTTTATTCGAACACAAGAACTCTCACCGCCGCCTCCACGTTGTGGCGCCTTCTTATCGAGGTGACAAAAAAAAGAAGAGGATAAAAAAAATATACAGTGACTATTCCTGTGGGAACGCCACGGCAAATTAAAACTCTTCTTTACATAATTTGTTTCAGGGAGCCGGAAAATGGAAAAAGAAACCACGTAGCGCGACGCCTCAGAGTAACCATGATAACAATAGTAAAAGAAACGGGGGAAAGATTTTACCTTAATTGAAAACACAATGATAATAACAATTTGTAAATATTGAAAGAAACTTCACCGGGCCCCGAGTGCTTGTTGTGTTGCTGGTACGAATGGCGACGACACTGGAAAAGAAGAAACCAGCCAAGGGAATCCCTGATGAATAAAACTGGAGAGGAAAAGAAAATGACGGGAGAAATAAGTTCACGACGATGCGACGTATACAAAAATATAAGTAAAAAAATAAAGAAAATTAACATTAATAAAAACAATTTAGCCGACCTCCTGTGGTGTAGGGGTTAACGTTGCTGACTCTGTTCCCAGAGGTCACGGGTTCGAATCCTGGCAAGGGCATCGATGTTGTGTATGCGTTTTCAAGCAGTGAAACTAATGTTAAACGAGTTCCCCCTACTGTAGTCGCTAATAACCATTAGCAGGTGATTCGACTTTAAATAAAAAAATTATATTTAAGGTCATAATTTAAAAACAAATTATTGATTTAAGAATATTTGGATTAGCATAGGGTTATACTTCCGACTCACCTGCTCATACGAGAACTATATAACATCTAAAAAAATAAATGGCCTTGAAATAGTAGAATATTTTTTAAATTAACTATTAATACCGTTTAAAATAAAAATCAAAAAATTTGGATCATATATAATTTTGTCAAACAAAAATTACATTGTTATACTTGAAGAGGTCTGAAAATATGACGAACCGTCTTTTTGTGGTTAGAATATTTTTTAAATTAACTATTAAAATTGAAATTAAAATTTAAATTTAAATTAACTATTAAAATAAAAATCAAAAAATTTGGATCATATGTAATTTTGTCTAACAAAAATTACATTGTTATACTTGAAGAGGTCCGAGAAGACGACGAAACGTCTTTTTGTGATTAGAATATTTTTTAAATAAACTATTAATACCGTTTAAAATAAAAATCAAAAAATTTGGATCATATATAATTTTGTCTAACAAAAATTACATTGTTATACTTGAAGAGGTCCCAGAAGACGACGAAACGTCTTTTTGTGGTTAGAATATTTTTTAAATTAACTATTAATACCGTTTAAAATAAAAATCAAAAAATTTGGATCATATATAATTTTGTCTAACAAAAATTGCATTGTTATACTTGAAGAGGTCCCAGAAGACGACGAAACGTCTTTTTGTGGTCAGAATATTTTTTAAATTAACTATTAATACCGTTTAAAATAATAATCAAAACATTTGGGTCATATATAATTTTGTCTAACAAAAATTACCTTGTTATACTTGAAGAGGTCCCAGAAGACGACGAAACGTCTTTTTGTGGTTAGAATATTTTTTAAATTAACTATTAATACCGTTTAAAATAAAAATCAAAAAATTTGGATCATATATAATTTTGTCTAACAAAAATTACATTGTTATACTTGAAGAGGTCCCAGAAGACGACGAAACGTCTTTTTGTGGTTAGAATATTTTTTAAATTAACTATTAATACCGTTTAAAATAAAAATCAAAAAATTTGGATCATATATAATTTTGTCTAACAAAAATTACATTGTTATACTTGAAGAGGTCCGAGAAGACGACGAAACGTCTTTTTGTGGTTAGAATATTTTTTAAATTAACTATTAATACCGTTTAAAATAAAAATCAAAAAATTTGGATCATATATAATTTTGTCTAACAAAAATTACATTGTTATACTTGAAGAGGTCCCAGAAGACGACGAAACGTCTTTTTGTGGTTAGAATATTTTTTAAATTAACTATTAATACCGTTTAAAATAAAAATCAAAAAATTTGGATCATATATAATTTTGTCTAACAAAAATTACATTGTTATACTTGAAGAGGTCCCAGAAGACGACGAAACGTCTTTTTGTGGTTAGAATATTTTTTAAATTAACTATTAATACCGTTTAAAATAAAAATCAAAAAATTTGGATCATATATAATTTTGTCTAACAAAAATTACATTGTTATACTTGAAGAGGTCCGAGAAGACGACGAAACGTCTTTTTGTGGTTAGAATATTTTTTAAATTAACTATTAATACCGTTTAAAATAAAAATTAAAAAAATTTGGATCATATATAATTTTGTCTAACAAAAATTACATTGTTATACTTGAAGAGGTCCGAGAAGACGACGAAACGTCTTTTTGTGGTTAGAATATTTTTTTAATAAACCGTATAAAGAGTTTCGTCCCTCATGTTTATTCATACTTTTATGTTGTTATTCAGTCCCAAGACTGGTCTGATGCAACACTCCATAGTTACTGATTCTGCGCAAGTCTTTTCATTTTTGCATAGCCTCGGCATCCGTCCTAAACTACTCAGCGTATTCCATCCTTGGCCTCCCTCTTCTGTTCTCACTAATACTACTTTTTCAACACCGTCATGTCTCAAAATGTGGCCTATTAATCTGTCTCTTCATAGTCCTCCATATTGTTCTGCCTAGACCTTCCTGATTATCCACTTTCTTAGTTTCTTATAGCACCACTTTTCGAAAGCTTCCATTCTTTTCCTTTCTGCTGCAACTCCTACTGTTCACTTGTCGCACGTGCCACGCTCCATACCAACATTTGTAGTAATCATTTCATAATATTCATACTTACATTACGCCTAAGTAAATTCCTCTATTAGCGAGATCCTTCCCTGCCTGTGCTATCCTCTTCTTTGTGTGCACTATGCTTTTAGCCTTCCTAGTTATTATGCTCGCCAAGTAACGTCTTTCCCAATCTAACAGTCTTTGTTATTCCACTATTTCCCATACTACATTCCATTCCGTTGGTTTTCCTTCTATTAATCCCCATATTGAACTTATTCTACACAACAAGTCTTCGTCTGACTTCTCTAATAGTAGAATACAGTCGGAAAAGAGCAGCAATTTTAACCTTACAGTAAGATTTCTTTCCCTTATTCCGTTTTAACTTATTTGATCGCGTGTTCTATATATAAGTTAAAGAGGATGGGCGACAGACTGCATCATTGTCTTTACACCTTTCTTGATTTCCGTTTTCTTTTCTTGGCCCTTAAATTCTAACTACTGCTGACCGCCTTCTATAGAGGTTATAGATAATTCTTCCTTCTGTATATTTTTATCCTGCGGTCATCAAAATCATTAAATGTGTGTTCCAGTTTACATTATCAGTCTTTTTTCTAAGTCTAGAAATGCCATGAACGTAGGCCTGTTTTTTTATTATCCTGCCTTCTAAAATTAGACACAAAGTCAATTTCGCTTCTCTTGGCCCTCCCTACATTCCTCCTACAACCAAATTGATTTTTTCCTTACTCGCATTCCATCAACAACAACAATCGTAAGGTAGCTTTTAGTTAATATATAACACATTATACAGCAATGCTTAGATATAAAAGACGAATATGTGTCAGTGGAAAGAGAAAGGACTGCATAAGACTTGCGGATGAGTTGCTGCTGTTGGCGGAAAATAATAAAATAATGGCAACTGGGAGGTTGGAGGATATTTATTATAGCTGCCCGGTGGGGAGTAAGGAATGAGAAACGAACACGACAAAGAACATGGTGATGGGTAAATACAGGAAAAGAGATAAATATTAAAACAGGGCAAGAAAATTGTAGGTTTTCCCGGTGAATTTGTTGAATAAAACGTTCTTGAGATTCAACCCGGGTCATGTTAAAATTGAAAGCCCACGTTTCGACGAATATCTCGTTAAGTGAGACTTACAGACTACAATATTACAGTTTTTTGTTCATTTATTTTTTTGTTCATTTATTTTTATTTATTTATTTTAAACATCCAATTTTGGAAGCATTGTCTGCAGGGGGTCTGTAGAGCAGACTGCGTATTATGCAGAACGCTGTCCCTGTATAAGTTAATAGTGCGTGGAGACGCAGGAAGTCAACCTTCCCGCTATTCTTGTCTTCTGGGCTTCCCTTTAGAGGCAGGAGACAGTCTTTCAATGTTTGCATCCTCCTCCCTTCCTTCCTCCCCACTTCTCTAAAACAGATTTTACTTCCAGCTCCGGAATTCCGATTTCCCTCATTTTCCGGCGTCCAGCAGATGAGGGTTTAAGCTTGATTCGTCATGTGTATGACGTGAGGTACCATCAAGAAGCGAAGGACGTGGATAACGAGTACTTTAAATGGAAGAAGTGGTGGGTTGGAGAAGGGAATGAGAAAAAAAGATTGGACTAATTGCTTCATCTGGAGTTTTGTGGTGTACGGAGGACAGAGGTGGTGGACGACGTTGAGGAGAGAGGTTGAGAAAAGTTTGTAAGCTTTCAGGATGTGCATGTGGAGGAAGTTCTAAAGGAGAAGTTGGGCGGAAAGAGTAAGAAATGATGTGTTGAAGAGGGTTTGTGAGGGGAGAGGACTGATACAAATGGTAAGGAATAAGAAGAGGAAGTTGGTAGGACGCTATTGGAGACGGGACTCTGGTTGTTGACGTAACCTCTGTGGATAACCAGCAGCAAGGATTGCTTTCATTCAGAACGATTTTCCTCTGGTAATCTACATTTAGCATATACAGGGTCATAAGGATTAAAATGGAGGTTATGGAGTGAATTCGTGTGAAGAGAGGGAGAGGAAGAAGAAGAATACAGGTATCAGATGATATAAGAAAAGATGTCTAAGGTATGACAACCTGAAGAGGATTGCGGAGGATAGGAGAGCTGACATTAAGATCAGAAAACTGATGATGAAGATGATGAATATAAATAGAACCGACCATCCTGAGAAATCGATAGGAAACGAAACTGATAATACTTAATCGCACGTCGTCGTGAAATGCGTGTTAATAGTACAAACAAATGAGAAGTTATAAGTCGACGAAAGGACAGCAGTGACAACGTCCTTGATCATCATTGCAGCAACTCCGGAAGTCAGCGAGCGACGCCAGGCGGTATTGTCCTCCTGTCTGCAGTGGCAACGCTGTCGAGATTGTTTGTCGCTTTGCTGAATGGAGAAGAATGCGAATATAGTCGCTTTAATTGTTGCATTGTGTCGTCGACTGGCGGTGGCGAAAGTTACGATTGTTGGTTGATGATCGGCTTCCAACGGAGATTCGTTTGCCCAAGAAGTTACCAACGGTGGCTGTCGCAACGCAGCAATGGCCGACTCTCTTGTTCAGCAATTCAGCGTTGCGGCAACTCGATTGTCTTCTTCTTCTTCTTCCAGCGTCTGTTTACTCATCCTAATAACTCTGTGCTCCACCAGATTACTAACAAATCTGTAGAATACAAAGATACATCTAAAGATTGGCTGATGAAAAAATGGCAAACCAGAGGGGACAAAATTGAAAAATGCCTTCGGTCAAAGAAATTAATACCCACGGTTGAATCACGATTACAACGCAGCTTCATAACTCCATCAAAAGAAGTAGTTAGATTATTCTATGGACACGGACCATGCGGTTATTAATTTAAACAGTTAAATTTAATAGAGCCTAATAACTAGGGATGGTGGAAGTATAGTAGGCATAAAGAGTAGGACAGCACAGACAAGGAAGGCTTTCGCGAAAAAGAGGGATTAAGTTACTGGTAATATAAGTGTGAATATTAGGAAATCGTTGCTAAAAATGTACGCATGGATTGTGACGTTATATGGGTGCGAAACGTGGACGATAGGAGTTGGGGAAAGTAAAAAAAAATATGTGGTGCTATAGGAGAATGAGATGGATGGATAGAATGATAAACGAGGAAGTTCTAAACAAGAATAGGGGAAAAGCGAACAATATGGAGGACGTTGACCAAGAGAAGGGAGAGATTATCAGGCCACGTTTTAAGGCAAGAGAGTCTTGTAAAATTAGCATTAAATGGAAATGTGTTATTTTACATCGCTTAGACCTGTGATGGTCACGAGGACGCAAGTACGTTCGAGTTCCGGGCAGGAGCCCTTGCCTCTGTTTGAAGTTAAACTATTTAATCATTTGCCTACTTGTCTAATTGGGCCCAGGCATGCCCTAAATTAAGTATTACTGTTGTCTAAATTAAACTAATTACCTATCCTAATTTGCCTATTCTACGCTATGTCTACAGGCCCTATCTCTTAATAAACTATTTCTATTTGAAATTAACCTAATGTCATCATAGAGGGACCGGCTTCTCGAAATCAATAAATAACGAGTTCCGTGGTAACCTGACTGCACGAGAGAGAGAGAATTCAAAAGTGAAACGGCCGTATTATGATTGGCTACAGAATCGTGACAAATCCAATGGCGTTTTGTAAAATTTTGATAGTATTGGGTATGTGTTTACTTATTTTCTTCCTGTTGTGAGGGTCTGTTACAAGTATGCAGTAAACATTCGTAGTTAATGTAAGTATTACAGGTGAGTGGAGCCGAGTAGCCAAGCCACCAATATTTTTAGTGACGATTTCCTAATATTCATACTTATATTAGCCCTAACTAAATTCCTCTTCCTCGCCTGTGCTATCCTACTCTAGTTATTACGCTGCCCAAGTAAGTTCCTTCCCAATCTAACAGCCTTTGTTATTCCACTGTTTCCCATACTACACTCCGTTACCTTGGTTCTCCATTTATTATTCCTCATATTGAACTCATTCTTCAGGACCACGTTCACACCATTTAGTTTCCAAGTCTTCTTCTGACTCCCTTTATAACACAATATCATTGTTGTTTCCATTAGTCCTCGGTTGAGGATATAGGATACGTCATACATTATAAACAACAAATAATTATGAGAACAGAATAAAGTAAATAATTAAGTACAACTAATCTTTAAATAAAAAAGAAAAATGAATAGGATATAGTCTAAAATAATTTAAAGCACTACGTGCTACGTGCAGATTAGGGAGGACGTAGTAGTTATGAGAAAATGAAAAGGCTTGAGCAAGTCTGGTTAGCTTGGAGGGTTGCATCAGACTAGTCTCAGGGTTTAATACCACAACAACAACACAAACACAGTAGGTTCCTAGCTAAGGGTGTGAAGATCGTGATATGTAAGAGCTTGTTTTTTACGAGAGTGGAGGTTCTGGTGGTCGACCTGGAGTTGCTCAGTTGGCTACGCGGCCCGGGTTCGGTTCTCGGGTCCGGTCGAAATTTTTTTATAGTTACATATTCTACATTAACATTGTTTTTTATCCGGTCATGTCCTCTCTATCTCTGTTGTCAATAACCTCCTAAATAAATTAATCGGCCAAAGTAGCACAGAAAGTTTACCGGGAAGAGTGTGAGCGAGCCTCAAGCCCATCCCGCATGTCATTGTCTCTCTCGTGAAGGACGTCCTCTGCATATTCAGGTCGCTTCAAGTCTACGTGCTAACTGGTTGCGGTCGTTCCCGAATCTGTTGAACGCGAAAATGCACTCACTTCCTGCAAAGCAAGTCAACTCTCTCCGTGACGTCACTCGCGCCCGCCCTTGGCTTTCCACAGACCATCAACTCTGGCGCGGATTTATCGAAGTTCGGCTACAAATACGTTAAACATTTCCTAGAGAACATTTATATTTATATCATACGTAGTTTCTTATCAAAATCTGATGGTAACATCAAAATTTGTATACTTTTTGCGGCCTGCCGATGGGTGATTCCCGATACACATGTTTCAAGTTTATTGTTATTTTAAATTTACTGTAAACTTCATATTATTCGCACAACTGTTATGTACCCTATATGTACAATAAAATTACCAATATATTAAAAATATAAATAAAAAGAACATCAAAACTGGAGAAGTTCCTCCTTTCACTACTCAAATTAACACATAATTTGTCAGTCATATTTAACATTGCACAGATCGTTAAAGCAAATAGTTCCTTATACATGTGTGTAGTTAAAAACCATTCTCTTTGCCGACGATATTGTAGAATTAGGTGGAGGCAGAAGAAGACTTGGAGAAAAAGATTTGTATGAACATGGTACTGGACAAAGAGTTTAATTTGAGGACTAATAGAAGGAAAACCAAGGGGAAATGGTCGAATAAAAAAGGCTGTTAGGTTAGGAAGGGATATTCTGAAGGAAGTTAAAGAATTTTTCTACTTAGGAAGCGTAATAAGTAGAGTAGAATAGCGCAGACATGGTACAGGAATTTACTTACGGTTAATATAAGTATAAATATTAGGAAATCAATGATAAAAAATGTTGGAGTGGACTGTAGGAATTGCAGAAAGGAAAATAATACAAGCCTTTGAAATGTGGTGCTGTAGGAGAATGAAATGGGTGAATAGAATCACTGACGACAAAGTTCTAAACAGAATAGGGGAAGAGCAAACAATATGGTGGACGATGACCAAGAGAAGGGATAGATTAATAGGCCACGTTTTAAAACATGAGGGTATTGTAAAATTAGCATTAGAGGAAAGTGTGTGGGGTAAGAACAGAAGAGGGAGGCTGAGAATGGAATACGCTAAATAGATTCGGCAGGATAAAGGATATTGTAGTTGTGAGGAAATTAAAAGATTGTTTAGCATAGAGGGTTTCATCAGGCCAGTCTTAGGAATGATTACCACAACAACAGAAAAATGTTAGCCGCTGGATTTGGACATGTTTCTGAGTTTTGTTACGCAGTAACTGTTTCCAATTATCTACGCGTAGCTTCCAACTTGAGATAAACAAATTTTTCTTGAATTAGAAACGGATCTATCATTTATTTAAAAGACTCACACCCATTTTCAGTAAAAGGCCTGTTGCGTATTGTATGTAAAAGGATGTCCGAAGAATGGTGGAAGCTGTGACCGTCACAAGGGATACCACGCGCACACACCGAAAATACTTCGCAGACCTTTACACTTTTCGCATGCACATTTAATGTATTACAGTATATAAAGATTGTGAAACGGAGAAAGAAAAGTGATTTCTGAAGTATTTGAAGTAATAGAGCGTCATGTATTGTGCAACCTTTAGAGTTTATTAAGTATCAATTATTAATATATTTTAAGAAACGTGGTTCCTATCTTAAAGAACTCCTTAAATGTATCAGAACAACTGGTCCGTCCACAATTTTCTCTCACGATTGTACATTAACACCATCCTGTGTAAGTTTGTTGCTCTGCGACTGCTCTCGAGGAGTGATGGAACCTATTCTCCGCATCATTAGGCCAACCAAACCCAATGTTTCCGATCAATGAGAGAGGAACGCGCCTAGCGATAAATGAAGTCAGTTCCACGTGAACGGCGAGGACAGATTCGCAGGAGCGTGAGCCGATATCGACGACGACGGAAATCACTGAGAGGGGAGGTACACTCAGTCCTCATGAAGAAAACAGAAGAGAAAGAGAAATTAATAGTTCTTTATCCACTACATAAATAAAAGGCAATGTGGCAACTGTTCAGTCTTGGAATTCAGACAAGGGAGATTGTGAGACGAGAGCGGTGTATCGGATGAGACTAGAGGCAGATTGAGGAGACGAGCAGATGATCGATATTAATTGACAGGTAACCCGAGGAGACGAGGATAAACTGGAAAGTGTCCTGAACCAGAAAGAATAGCAGCGGCGGCTCTGATTCCGATCGAGTAAGACCAAAATTAGGAGGAAATTGCAACGAGGAAGACAATGGAAGGTCAATTATGATGACACGGTAATTACCCCTGTAACATTTTAATGATTGCCAGGTCCCAATATATTTTGTATGAAATATTTTGCTCTATGAGAAGACTCATATCATTCGACCATGAGAGATCGAGAATTGTTAGTTTTAAGAAATTAATTTGTATAATTTTTTATGTAAATATATGTTGTGTTTAAATAAGGAATAATTGCCGGCTTAAAGTTTAAATATGAGAAAATTGTAATATTGATGTAAATTTGTTTAGGATAAAGTAAATTTTTTCATTTTTTTCTTATAAAAGTTTATTCTTAATATGTTAATATTGCATTGAAATAAATATTATGGCCCCTATTGATCTCACTAGGTTATTATGTTGGGTTACCACAATTCCCCGGTGTTAATTACGCACTGAATTCATTTAATAAGATTCGAGCTGAAGCCCTGTGATGGGGGGAGGGAGGAAGGGGATGAATGTATTGCGGTGGCAATGAACCAGAGAGCACTACTATAAATTTTGTCCTCCTCCTCTCTCTACCACTCCACCTCCCCCCCCCTCGCTTCCTCCCTCCATCACTGTGTTTGTAAAGCACGCAGCTCAGAATTACGGCTGTAAACCGCGTGCCGAGTGCCACGTCACTTTAATTGCTGCAGTTACGGATCACATATGGGAACATATATGGACATTCTACACGGCCTCGACACGGCGGAACAAGTCGATGACATATCAGAGCTTTACAGTTACTCAACTCTACAGGAGGCTGCTGCTTCACATACAGAGTGCTCCAAAAATGATTCGTCCGTTTCGCAAAATCCCTATGTGTTTGCAAAACGCACTGTTAAAAAGAGGGGAAAAAATTTATATGCATTCCCGACTTTCATCAGATAATGAGCGAAATTGCAGAAAACCGCACAACAACGACAACCGTGCGAGGAGTAACTCAAGATGTATTCTCTGGAGTGGGGGGGAGTAATTTGAATACCGAATGTCGTGAATCATTTAACAACTCGTAAGAAAGGCCATGAGTTTGTTGGCAAGTGGAAATAATAGTGAACTTTTAAAAAGAATAAGTGGAGAAAAAGAGTGTTGGTATGTCTCTGGAAGGGGTCAAATATCGCCGAACTACCTGATGCAGGTTGTATACGGTTTTCCCTGCATCTCTTTAGGTGAAACACCGGGTAGGATCCTTAAGCTATAGCCTGGGGCCCTTAGACAGCCCTTGGCTACCTTGATCTACCTTCCTATGCTATTAAAGGGGAGTTTCCTGCTTCAGGATCACCCTCATGTAGCCTCTTAACCAAAAAAAAACCTTGGGTTTAAGGTATCTTATATTTAGTTCTATTGTCCGACTCCTTTGAAATAATAAAAGGTAAAAAGTCCAATAAGTCAGAAGAATTAATATATTTATTGAAATAAATTCACTTCACGACGTTACGTCCCTTAGTTTGTGATCTCGTCCGGTGTTTTAAATATAAAAATATAAAATGTCTACAGGTACATACTTGTATGTTATAATAGTTATTTAGGACTCTGAGCTCCGCATGCCAAAATTCCTTCCTCTTGAATTTCTTGTTTCTGTAAGTAATTTTCATTTTATTAGTAATTGTATTATATTATACTGTAAACATTTCCATTTTATTTTCATTCTTTTCTAATCTTTTCCTTTCTGCAACTCCTACCGTCCACGTTTCACAACCCATATAACACCACACTTAAATGATTTCCTAATGATTAATAAGTGTGAGAGTAATAATCTGAGGGTGAATATTTCACATCATCGTCGTCACCAGCAGCGCCAATGGCGGAAGATGGGGAAGGATACAAACAGAAAGACGGGAAGGTCTTCTCTTTGGAGAGGGGGAAAATTCTAAATATCCCGTTTCCATACCATGGAACCACCTAAAACTTCTCTCAAGCCAGGCCACACGTTTGTAATTTGCTTTTTAATAGCCAACTTTATAAAAATAAACTCCCAAGGGTGTTACTGGAACACGTTGTAATGTAAACGACTTTTACCTCCATATTACACATTTTTTTCCCCTCGTACCTAAAACTTCGCTTTTAATACGTTGTCGATTCTCCGAACAGTTGGAAAACAAAGAGGAAAATACTCAATACTGTTTCCGTCTGTTCTCCGCAGAAAATAGCAGAGGGAAAAAAAATATTCAGTCCCTGCCATCCACTTGAGTTGCCTGCCGCAGACGTCTTGTCTGTCTGTCTGTCTGTCTGTGGCATATTACATTACGCTGAACGAATTTCATGCAGCCCGTGAATATCTGGGGGAAATTTCCACATGGAAATTTTATAATTGATGCGTACATTTCTACGCCTCAAGGCTTCATTTCGGACAAATTTGCTGTAATATGAACACACGCCGATGATGTATATAAAATTTTAAAAATAAAATAATTTTTTAAATAGTTTTCTTATTATAGGAATATCAAGTATTTTAAATTATATTTTTTTAAATTCTTTTTCTTTTAGAAAAAATGTAGACACTTATAAAATCTCTATACTTGCTTCTGAAGATTAAGACAAAGATAACGACTGTCTCCATTCTCTTAAGAGTATGAATAGAACAGGCGATGAAGAAATTTAGAAAGGAATAGAGGAAAAGAAAATACAAGGAGAAGAAATGAAAAGATTGCTGATAATATTGTGGTATTGAGGGAGTCAGTAGGAGGTTAGGAAGCTATAGATATGAGGATATATAAAAAAGACGATGAATAAAGTTAAAACGGTAAAAGGAATCGTACTGAAAGGAGCCGAAATAAAAACCCTACCCATTGCCGACGATACAGTAGTATTGGGGGGAGACTTGGAATCCGTAATAAATGACACGAACCTGGTCATGGAGAAAGAGTTCAATATGAGGACTAACAGAGGGAAAACCAAGGTAATGGAGTGTGGTATGAGAAACAGTGGAATAACAAAGGCTGTTAGTTGCAAGGGATATTTTGAAGGAAGTTAAGGAATTGTGCTACTTGGGAAGCGTAATGACTAGAGTAGAATAGCACAGACAAGGAAGTAAATTAACTTGCGGGTAATATAAGTGCGAATATTAGAAAATCGTTGCTAAAAATGTTCGTATGTAGCGTGGCGTTATTTGGGTGCGAAACGTGGACGGTAAGAGTTGCAGTAAGGAAAAGAATAGAAGGCTTTGAAAACTGGTGCTATTAGGAGATGAAATGGGTAGATATAATAACTAACGAGAAAATTCTAAAGAGGATAGGGGAAGAGCGAACAATATGGAGGACGTTGACAAAGAGAAGGGATAGATTAATAGGCCACGTTTTAAGGGTCTTGCAAAATTTGGTCAAGGATAGAAAATACGCCAAGCAGATTGGGGAGGATTTGGGATGTGCTAGTTATAACGGAAATGAAAAGGCTTGCGCAAGATAATTAGCGCATGGAGGATTTCATCAGACCAGTCTTAGGATCCGAATACCACAACAACAGCAAACACACTTTATAAATGTTTTTTTTTAATTTAAATTGTTAACCATTTCTTCACTTAGTTTTTTGGAGCTGCGTTTAGTCGATGAGCAACGGGACAAATAAACGTCAGTCTGTTGGTAATAAGCTGAACCACTCCGACATCGATACGGATGTGCGTATATTCCATGCGAGAATTGAGGTATATATATACAGATATTTATATTTTAATTGCGTGTACTGAGCTCTTGGGCGTTCTATTTAATCTGGCGTGAGTAATCAAGTCCTTCAGCTTCACGCGCAGTTGCACAAATACGATTTATGATTTACCCTCCCTGTGTGCACCTGCAGCTGCTCTCTCTCTCTCTCTCGGACATTCCCTCCTCGCTCTTCTACCTGTTAATTCCTTTCACACGGGAATTCAGGAAGAAAAACTTTGACTTTGGAACAGTTGTAGCTGCTATTTGAAGGCTTCAATTTTTAGGCACGTATTATGGCCCATTGTATTTAATTATATGCCGACCTCCTGTGGTGTAGTGGCTAGCCTCTAGTTGCTGCCTCACAACCCAGAGGTCCCGAGTTTGAATCCTGGCATGGGCTTGGATGGTTGTGTTCACGAAGACCGGGATTAAGTCTGTTGGAAGATCAATAAACTGACCACCACGTGCCACTCAAAATTTAGAATGTGTCATGCAATATGGCAGTCCGCAGTCGACTCGGTAGGCCCAGGCCCTTTAATGGGCTGTAGAGCCATGGAATTTATTTAGGTAAGTATAAAATATCATGGAATATGTACAGAACTAATTAACTACAATTGCATCACAAATTCTTTAATTGGTGTCTTGTCTAAGTAATTTAGTAATTAAATTTTGTATTTGTAATAACCTTGATCGCAAAGTTTCTCGCAGTATCAATTCATCGAAGATGACGTAAAATGATGACGACAATAGCTCTACCCTTTTTCAATTCCCTTCCTATGCTATTAAAGGGGAGTTGCCTGTTTCAGGATCACCCTCATGTAGCCTGTTAACCCCCCAAAAAATTAATATACTTACTAATCAGGGCGCTGCGGGAGTTTTCTCGCAGACGCTTCACCCCAGAGTGACTGCGATGCTCACCTGATCATGTCGGGGATGCCTCTCACTCTCTCTGTGTTTTTTTATCAAAGTTCTCATATGCCGAGACACCTTCACCTATTTTAGGAGGTATATGTACTGGGGTCAAAGACCTTGGGCATATGGCAAGAGTTGTCCACTGATCCCATTGGATCAGTCGGCCAACTGCCTCCTGAAACTGGTGGAGACACGGAGAAGGGAATGCTGCGTCCCCACAGCAAACTCGTCTCCCGTCATTCGGAAGGGCGTGAGAATAGTACCCAATGCCCGACCTACCTGATGCAGGTTTTCTAGGGTTTTCCCTGCATCTCTTTAGGTGAAACACCGGGTAGGATCCTTAAACCATAGCCCGGGGGCCCTAGTTAACCCTTGGCTACCTTGCTCTACCTTCCGCATCCCCCCTTTTCCAATTCCCTTCCTATGCTATTAAAGGGGAGTTGCCTGTTTCAGGATCACCCTCATGTAGCCTGTTATCCAAAAAAAATTCCACTTACTACCTTCTTCTTCTTCCCATGGCTCAACAGCCCTCTTGAGGGCCTAGGCCTACCGAGGCGGCTGCGGACTGTCATCTGACGTGACACATTCCGAATTTGGGGTGACACGTGGTCAGTGTATCACTTACTACCTACAGCAGTGTAATATCCTATACCATGTATTATACGTATATTTGATGTAATTAGAGGAATACAACTAGAATTGAAGATCAAGAAAGGAAGAGGGGAATCTAGAAAGGAGTAAACCGAAGATGAAGTCTGTCACCCATTCTATTTACCTTCCTTAGAGAACAGGCGATGACAAAAGTTAAAATGGAATATGGAAAATGAATCATACTGCAAGAAGAAGAAATAAAGCCCCTATGGTTTCCCGATGATACTGTAGTGTTGGGAGAGTCAGAAGGAGACTTGTAATCCACGATAAATGGCATGAACGTGGTCATGGAGAAAGAGTTCAATATGAGGAATAATAGAGGAAAAACTAAGGTGATGGAATGTAGTATGGGTAACACTGGAATAACAAAGGCTGTTAGATTGGGAAGGGATTTTTTGAAGGAAGTTTTGGAATTCTGCTACTTGGGAAGCGTAATAACTAGAGTAGGATAGCAAAGGTAAGGAAGAGGAATTTACTTACAGGTAATGTAAGTGTGAATATTAGGAAATCGTTGCTAAAAATGTTGGTACGGAGCGTGGCGTTATGTGGGTGCGAAATCTGGACGATAGAAGTTGCGGGAAATTTCATGCAATTTCACACACTCAACACAACTTTACAATCTATAACACTTAAATATGACAGCAAAAATGTAAATGAAACTTCCTCTGTTAAATTCTTAGGTCTCTTAGTAAATAATAAACTAAATTGGACTGATGATCAGATTAATCAATTACTTAAGAAACTCAGCTCAGCTACATGTGATGCAATGTCCACCTTCAGTCATCTAAAAACAAGAAAATTAGTATACTTTGCATATTTTCATTCTGTTTTATCATATGGTATTATATTTTGGGGCAACTCAGTAGGCATAGATAAGATTTTTATTAGTCAAAAACGTGTTATTAGAGCAATATGTGAGGCAGGTTTCCTCACTCGCAGAACTCTGTTCTAAAAGTTAGGCATTTTCACTTTGACGTGCCAATACATTTATTCATTGATGTTATTTGTAATCACAAATAGGCACTTATTTTTGAATAATACTGATATTCATCCCTTCAATACAAGGAACAAAAATAATCTGTATAAAAAATGTAAAACATTGTCAATTGCACAGAAAGGTGTGCATTATTCAGGGATAATCCATCTTCAACATAGAATTAAACAGTTGTCCGATAATCAAGGTAAATTTAACACTGAATTACGCTCATTTTTGCTTAGCCACTCCTTCTATACAATAAAGGAATTTATAGAAGAATCGGAGAAGAGTAATTAATTAATTAGTTTATAATACAAAAATTTGTTATAAGTATATTTATCTTTTATACAATAAAATAATGTAATAAATGTACACAGCCCTGACTCATTCCACATCCTTGAAGCTTAGCTTCTTTACAGGATCTACGGAATATGATTATTATTATTATTAGAAGCCGTTGAAATGTGGTTCTGTAGAAGAATGTAATGGGTGGATGAAATCACTAACGAGGAAGTTCTAAACAGAATAGGGGAAGGGTGAACAATATGGAGAACGTCGACTAAGATAAGGGATAGATTAGTAGGTAACATTTTAAGACATGAGGGTCTTGTTAAATTAGCATTGGAGGGAAATGAAGAGAAGAGGGAAACCACGTACGGATTACGGTGAGCAAATTAGGGAGACGGTGGGATATGGTAGCTATGTAAAAACGAAAAGGCTTGGATAGGATAGGTTAGCATGGAGGGTTGCATCAGATAAGTCTAAGCAACAAAAGTTAGCGGGCGGCAAATTTTGGTCCTCCGCTGCGGGCGTTGACTTCATTCTTTAAGAGGTATTTACATATGTAATTATATTCTCCCAAAAAATTTTCAAGCAGTCAATCCACACCGAAAACATGGAAAATTTGAAACCAATCAATTAATTTTAGTAACACGCGTTTTCCAAATTGTTTATTTTTTCTGTCCTGCCGTGTGTATACTTTTTCTTTCCCCCGGGTCTTGATATTATTCTCTAGGAATGTAAGGCTGGAAATAACATCATTAACGAGAATAGTAAACGCTGAATACACGGCGCGTAGGAGGGAAGAGAAATTCCTAGAATTTATTGCAATGGTGGAGAGACAGACAGACAGAGCCTGAGAGAGGGAGAGAGGGGGGAGGGGGAGGGGGGAGAGAGACTGATGACTCATTACCTGAGTGTATATGCATGCATATTGAATACACGTAACATTTGCACAAACTTGAAGGCCTTGAACGGCAACGAGTAATAAAGGACCGGTAGGAAAATTAATGAGGTAGGTTGGTAGCTCGGCATACACTACGAATACGCGCACTTGGACTTTGCATGTGGAATATACAAAGAAGAGAACAGAGCCGAAAAAAAAAGTACTCTCAATGCGCCTTGTAACAACCAATACCACTCATGCTGTGCCTTTTGTAAGCCAAAGAAGTTAACAATATTAGAAACAAAATAAATAAATTATTACATATACAACACCCCAAAGTTCTACTCAATATATATTTACACAAATTAATGGTTCAAAGTGAGGCTTCAATATTTTAAATAATAATACTACAATAAAGGTATTTACTGTTGACTTTAAATTTTAAAGTTTCTTGAAAGGTAAATTTAACATTGTTATTTATCAATCTAATACAATATATGTAGAATGTTCAATAATGAAGCTGACTACAGCATCCAGAAATGTGTGATATACGTAATGTGATTTACAACATCAATTAATTCATTCATTGTAAAGTTGAATTATGAATTGAATAAATAGAAAATCTGATTAACCTCTTGCATGATTTATTACTAAATTTCAGCCAGTTAAGAGAATTTAATTTGAATAAATTTCTGTTGAAGAATGTCATCAACAAGAACTTCTACAGAGGGTAATATGCTTTAATAATAATAATAATAAGACGAAGGTGGCTCGGTAAGTAATGTCATTGGAATTAATAGATGCACTTCTGGTATTATGAAAGACTGAACAGCACAGGACAATTAGTTTATTATATAAGTTTAAAAAATGCCAAAAACAGACCAAAAATTAGTGAAACATGTTGTTTTGTTGTTGAGGTATTCGGTCCTAAGACTGGTCTGATGCATAAGATAAGATAAGATTTATTGGATCCATTAGTCCTCTATTGAGGAAATAGGACAAGTCAAAGAATATGTTACATATCACACTAAGAATACGAATATAAGAAACAAAATATGGATACAACATATGAGTAAAGAAAATTATGTATACAATGATAAATAAATAAAACAAAGCAGAGCAAACAAAATATGAATACAACATATCAAGAATATGAGTACAAAACAATAAGAGAGATAGTAAAAGAAACTATGTATACAATGATAGACAAATAAAAGAAAGTATACATAACATATACAAAAGATATAATTTCTAGAGAAACAATCTTGCGCAAGCCTTTACATTTCCTCATAACCAGAACAACCCACATCCTCCCTAATCTGCTTAGCGTATTTCCATCCTTAACCTCCCTTTTCTGTTCTTACCTTCACACACTTACCTCTAACGCTAATTTTACTTGACCCTCCTGTCTTTAAACGTGGCCTATTAATCTATCCATTCTCTTACTCAACGTCCTCCATATTGTTCGCTTTTCCCCTATTCTGTTTAGAACTTCCTCGTTAGTTATTCTATCCACCCATTTGATTTTCAGCATTCGCCTACAGCACCACATTTCAAAGGCTTCTATTATTTTCCTTTCCCCAACTCCTATCGTCCACGTTTCGCACCCATATAACGCCACGCTCCATACCCAACATTTTTAGCAACGATTTCCTAATATTCACACTTATTTTACTCGTAAGTAAATCCCTCTTTTACGTGAAAGTCTTCCTTGCCTGTGCTATCCTACTCTTTATGTCTACTATACTTCTACCATCCCTAGTTATTACTCCTCCCAAGTAGCAGAATTCCTTAACTTCTGTCAAAATATCCCTTCCCAATCCAACAGCCTTTGTTATTCCACTGTTTCCCATACTGCACTCCATTACCTTGGGTTTCCTCGTATTAAACTCTTTCTCCAGGACCACGTTCATGCCATTTGTTATGGTTTCCAAGTCTTCTTCTGACTCCCCTAATACTACAATATCGTCGTCAAAGCGTATTTTTTTTTATTTTTTCTCTTTCCAGTATGATTCCTTTTCGACATTCCGTTTTAACCTTCTTCATCGTTCTATATATTCGTTAAACAGCACGGGCGACAGACTGTATTGTTGTCTTACTCCTTTCTTGATTATGGGCTTTCTTTTCTTGTTCTTCTATTCTAATTACGGCTGCCTGTCTTCTGTAGAGGTTTTGTGTAAGGCTCCTTTTTGGATGTTTTATTCCAGTGCTCTTCAAAATCCTTAATTCTTTGTTCCGGTTCACATTATCAAACGCATTTTCTAAATCTACAATTGTCATAATCGTAGGCCGTTTTTTTTCTGAACCTGTGTTCTTAAATTAGTCGCATAGTCAATTCTCCTACTCTTGTCCCTACATTCCTAGTTCACATCATCAAAGGTTTTTTCCCTAAATGTATAAATGCCATAAACGCTTAATACAGACTTTTTAACGGTCCATATTTATATGTTTCGTTTCTTTTTTTTGGGGGGGGGGAGTGGTTATAATTGTCTCCCCTTTTATGCCACACGGACCACTGTTATCAGGATGCCGCTGAGGAACTTTTACGTCAGAAAATAATCCCAAGGTCTTCCGGGGGGAGAAAACAAAAAAAAATACTTAAGCACACCTCGCAGACCAAATTTTTCTGTGAGATCGTTCGTTAAGTGTTGAGTAGATTCGATCCTCCTGGAACGTTGTAACATCATCGTCTCGTAACGAGGACATCCGGAGCTTATGATGGCGTAATTAATGAGACGCTATCGGACTGAAATAGTTTGCAAGTGGTTACTGTGGCTATGAGGGAGGGAGAGAGAGAGAGAGAGATAGAGTCAGGTGTAGTAGGATGTGAGGATAGAAAAGTAAAACAAGGGAAAGTTGTGGAACGAATACAAAAGCCGGCAATTCTGGAATGGAGTGGTTTGAGTTCGACGGTACGAAGACAATGGCAGAAGCTGGAATGCATGGATGAATCTCTGCAGCTCATCGTTACGTACAGACGTATCTATAATATTACATTCCCTCCATCCCTTTCCAAATTCCCTTACTCTGCTACTGGAATGAGGTCTGCATTAAGAGAATCACCGTCATCTAGCCTATAACTAAAAAAAAATACCTGCTGAGTAAATACCACAAGCCTAATTGATATTAATTACCAATCTGAAACTAATAACATATAAATACATACAATAGATATTTATAGATAAGATTTTTTTAAAAAAAAAACATTAAATAAGGTCGTTGAGAGAATTCTCCACCAACATAAGCCGAATGGTTTCTGGAAATATTTCTTTGTAAAACAGCCATCATGAAACAAAAATGGTGGACGGCAATACTTAATCAGATTTCAAATAACAGAAGAAAAGAAAGGAAAGCAATTCTGGATACAGAAAAAAAGACAGAAGCATGGAAAAAAGATCTAGAAGTGCTGTATCGCGGTGGAAATCTAGGTCAGTCAGTAATAGAAGAAGAAGAAGATGAGGTGGATTATAAGGAGTTGGGGTACAACATTATCGGGCCCGAGTTTGACAAGGCCATGGCTGACAGACCCGAGCGATTGGAGAGCGCCGGGAATTGATAACATTCCAGTGCAGTTGATACAAAGCAATATCATGGCTGTTCCGGATAGTTTGCGAATCTACGAAACAGGAAGAATTCCAGAAGATTTTAATAAAAACATAATTATACCTATACCAAAAGAAGACTGGGGCTGATAGATGCGAACAACACAGGTCATTTAGTTTAGTATCTTTTTTTGGAGGGTTATCAGGCTACTTGAGGGTGATCCTGAAACAGGCAACTCCCCTTTAATAGCATAGGAAGGGAATTGAAAAGGGGGGATGTGGAAGGTAGAGCAAGGTAGCCACGGTGTTTCACCTAAAGAGACGCAGGGAAAACCCTAGAAAACCTGCATTAGGTAGGTTGGGCATTGGGTACTATTCTCACGATCTTCCGAATGACGGGAGACGAGTTTGCCGCGGGGTCGCAGCATTCCCTTATCCTTGTCTCCATCAGTTGCAGGAGACAGTTGGCCGACTGATCCAATGGGATCAGCGGACAGCTCTTGCCATATGCCCAAGGTCTTCGACCCCAGTACATATACCTCCCAAAAAAGGTGAAGGTGTCTCGGCATGTGAGAACTTTGATTAAAAAAACACAGAGAGAGTGGGGGGCATCCCCGAAATAGTCAGATGAGCCCGCAGTCACTCTGGGGAGAAATGCCTGCGAGAGAAACTCACAGGCAAATCTTCCCGTTAGATTAGTATCTCATGCGTCCAGAATATTAACGAAAATAGTATATATGAGGATGGAACATCAAATAGAACGCGAGTAAGAAGAATTTCAGTTTGGTTTTATGAACAATGAAGCAAAATCGACTTTAAGGCTAATTTTAGGAGACAAGATAAGAAAAAACCGGCTAAAGTTCATGACATTTGTAGATTTAGAAAAAACATTTGATAATGTGAACTGTGTAGTAAGTGGATAAAGTTTTCTCGGGATTCCAACCGAGTAGCGTCGTTCATTTGCCACAACGTTTCGATAGCTTGCACCGCCATCTTCTTCAGGTAAACTTTATCCAGCAGTTACACCGGGAAAACCTACGTTCCTTATTGTGTAGTAAGTATTTTGAAGAGCACTGGAATAAAATATCGAGGAAGGAGGCTTATACATAACCTCTACAGAAGACAGGCAGCAGTAATTAGAATAGAAGATGAAAAAAGAAAGCCGTAATGAAGAAAGGAGTAAGACAAGGATGCAGTCTGTCACAGATGCTGTTTAACTTATATACAGAACTGAATATGGAAGTCGAAGAAATAAAACCTCCAAGGTAGTATTACAGGAGAATACTTGGAAACAATAATAAAAAGCCATGAATGTGGTCTGGACGAAGAGTACAACATCAGTATTAATAGAGGGAAAGCAAAGGTGATGGAGTATAGTATGGGAAACAGTGTAATAACAGAGTCTGTTACGCTGGGAAATGATATTATGAATGAGGTTAAGGAATTTAGATTTATTATTATTCAATCCATTAGTCCTCGGTTGAGGAAATAGGATACGTCAAATATAATATTACAAGAAATATAAAAAATTTAACAACTAAGAATTGAATGACAAAAAGAGGAAAGATAAAATTCAATCTTCAATTTTCAGTCGACGGAGAAGAAGGCAGCAGAAGATCGTGCGTAGGTTCCCGTCGAACATGAAAAAGAAAATAAGTCAGCAGTTAAATTCTAGTAGAGTATAGTTCTAAAATAATAGGAGAATTTGATAGGACACCAGAAAACTGTTTTAGTCCTTCCTATCTACGAACTCTTTGAGTGAATAATACGCTCCATTCATTAACAGAGATTTACAACTCTTTATAAATAATTTTTGAACCTTTAAAGCTTTTATTTCTTCCGGGAGACTATTGTATAGATTTATACCGGAATAGTGAATGCTGCTTGTTTCAAAAAGACTTAGACGATGTTTTTCAACACGGAGCTGAGAGAGATTTCTTGTGTTGTACGAATGGCTTGAACCGTTTAGATCATATAGATTGATGTTGCTCCATACAAATTTTAAAATTTCTAGAATATACGTGCAAGGTAAGGTTAAAATTGCAAAGGTATTCCACTCCGCACCAGATACTATTCGTACGCCCCGCTTTTGTAGTTTAAAGAGGTGAAGTGACCCCAGTTTGCAATACCGTAACACATGACAGAATGAAAATATGCATGGTACATCATATAGCTATGTCGGCTTCCCGAGCTAACACTCGTAATGTAAAGCAAATTTTGCTGAGTTTTCCCGATAGTTTTTTTTAATGTGGTGATTCCATTTCAAATTATTGTCAATCAGCAGACCAAGAAAAGAGAGGCGCGTGCTCTGAAATGTTTTCCAATTTTGCTACTTAGGCAGCGTAATAACTGATATAGAATAGCACAGGCAAGGAAGAGGAATTTACTTGTATTAGTCAGTATGAATATTAGGAAATAATTACTAAATATTTTGGTATAGAGCGTGGCGTTATATGGGTGCGAAACGTGGACGATACGAATTGAGGAAAGGAAAAGAAGTCTTTGAAATGTGGTGCTATAGGAGAATGAGATGGGTGGATGGAATCACTAACGAGGAATTTCTAAGCTGAATGGGGGAAGAGCGAACAATGTGGAGGACGTTGATGAAGAGAAGGGATAGATTAATAGGCCACGTTTTGAGAGATGAGGGAAGTGAAATGAAGTGGGAGGATGGAATACGCTAAGTAGATTAGAGAGGATGTGGGACGTGGCAGAAATATGCAGGCTTACGCAAGGTAGGATAACATGGAGGGTTGCGTCAGACCAGTCCCGGGACTGAATGCCACAACAACAACATGCATGCTATGTAACAGTTTCCTGATTTATTTGTCACTTTACTCCAGTGAGGCCTTCAACATGCAGTTAATTCCCAATGTTAACTCAGTAATCTCCAATTCCATAACAAACCTAATCAAAAGCGCACTCAACCACCCAAAACCCACGATCCAGCAATTTCACAACAATCCTCCTCCACGCTCCCCTAGCCTCAAAAGAAAACTTCCGATTGACCTCATCCTTCCTTCCCCCTGATCATCACCCTAACCCACTCTACCATCATGCCACATCCTCATTAATCCTCCATAAATCAGTTCTCTACCTGTCAATCCTCACCCACCTAAGTCGTATGCCCCTCAGGTACTCGAAAAAATAAATAAACACAACCAATTCTCCTAAAGTAGGTTAATTAAATGAATTAACCTATCTTCACGTTATCATGTTAATTATATACCTTTTTAATATTGTGTATACTGTATCGTTATCGTCCTAACTGATAATCTGTACGATAAAAGTTTTTAAAATAATAATAATAACAAGCAGTGGTAAATGTTATGGTACCCTTTAGTGGTGTTGACTACAGCAACACCTTCCCTATTATTATCTTTGGACATAAGCAGCACGACCTTCCTCCCAGTTGACAGGTTTCCTTCTTCCTTGTGCTATTGTTTTGCCACATTATTTTCGGTCTGAAGGTAAGGAATACCGAAAAAGCAAAGGGGAGGGGATAACAGAGCACGCGAAAATTACCGGATGAAAGACTTCCTTTCTCAAGGGGTCCGAGCAACGACTTTTCTCAAGGACCTGGATGACATCCTCAAACTTTAACATTCCAGAGCGACGATTGACTCAGGAATCTCCCCCAAAGACCTGCTGCCACAGGTGATATTTCAGGGCTTCCTTAATAACAGAGAGTTATATATATATATATATGTAATATAAATTAAATCGTTATTAGACTTTATTTCTCTTTCGCGTCACTAAGAAAAATGGAATGTATATTTATTCATGCGCAAGCCTTATTACGTCTCCACGTAACTACCACATCCTCCCAAATCTCCTCAACGAATTCCATCCTTGTCCTCCTCCCTCTTCTGTTCGCTTTCCTCTAATGCCAATTACACAAGACCCTCATGTAGCTTAATATGACAAAGGCCTCAATATTGTTTCTCTTCTCTTATCCTGCTTAGAACGTCCCAGTTAGTTACCCTATCCACCCATCTCATTCTTCTTCTTCTTCCAATGGCTCAACAGCCCTCTTGAGGGCCTAGGCCTACCGAGGCGGCTGAGGACTGTCATCTGGATTTAGATTTATTGTTGTTTCCATTAATCCTCGATTGAGGAAATAGGATACGTCATAAGTTAAAAATTAAAATTGAACAAAATAAAGTAAATAATTAAAGACAAATAAACTTAAAATAAATTAGTAAAAGAAAGTGTATATAGACAAAAGTCAATATAAACACAACACGGACACACACTGGGAAACACAAACAAGCACACACTGAGGAACACGCAATGGAGTTTTAACTACTTGGACCAGGAAACTGTCCTTCCCTCTGTCGTAGCTCCAGGCAATACATGAAACAAACAAACAAAAGAGCAGAAAAAACTGAATAGAAATTTTAAGATATGTGATGTGCTATTTTATAAGGCAGCTCATTCAACACTTGCAGCAGGAACCTTGATTTAAATACTAGAAGGACGATTAAGAAAATCCTGTACCGAGTAAAACAGCAGCGCCATTTAAAAGAATAGTTTTACTCTGCTTCACGAAGCTTTTGTAGGTACTATTTTTAACCTCTGGCGGAAGGAAGGCTGTTGTATAAAATTATCCCGGTATTGTGAATACTTTTCTGGTGTAGAGCAAGGCGATGCTTGTCCGACCTTAGAGCTGAACGATTTCTAGTCGCGTATTCATGAAACTCGCCATTTGTTTGAAACAAATTAGTGTTTCGCTTTACAAACTTTAATATTTCATAAATATATACGCTTGGTAAAGTAAGTATTTGCAAACTTTTGAAGAAAGGTTTGCAACTCGATCTAGAATTCGTGCTAGAAAGTATCCTAATTGCACGCTTTTGCAACTTAAATATTTCATTACTCCTGGAGCAGTTTCCCCAATTAGAGACGCCATAGCTCATAATTGAATGAAAATACGCGAAATAAACCATTTTGACGTACTTTGTGTCAACGTGTTGCATTAGTGTTCTCAGAGAATAACAAGCTGAACTTAGTTTTCACATACCGAATTTGGGGTGATACGTGGTCAGTGTATCAATTCCCCAGCAGCCTTAACATATGATTCTTCTACAGCACCACAAATTTGAAATCTTTTATTATTTTCCTTCCTGCAACCCCTACCGTCCATGTTTCACACCCATATAACGCCACACTCCATATCAACATTTTTAGGAACGATTTCCTAATATTCACACTTACCCTACACGTAAATAAATTCTTCCTTTTCGCTAAAACCTTCCTTGCCTGTGCTATCCTACTCTAGTTATTACGCTTCCCAAGTAGCAGAATTCCTTAACTTCTGTCAAAATATCCCTTCCCAATCTAACAGCCTTTGTTATTCCACTGTTTCCCATACTACACTCCATTACCTTGGGTTTCCTCATATTAAAC
This sequence comes from Eucriotettix oculatus, assembly GCA_034510155.1. NCBI lineage: Eukaryota > Metazoa > Arthropoda > Insecta > Orthoptera > Tetrigidae > Eucriotettix > Eucriotettix oculatus. The sequence goes on along the minus strand of CM067377.1, from coordinate 202,968,372 downwards.
TCTTTCTCCAGGACCACGTTCATGCCATTTATTATGGTTTCCAAGTCTTCTTATGACTCCCCTAATACTACAATATCAACGTCAAAGCGCAGAATTTTTATTTCTTCTCCTTGAAGTATGATTCCTTTTCCATATTCGGTTTTAACTTTCTTCATCGCCTGTTCTATATATAAGTTAAACAGCATGGGTGACAGACTGCATCGTTGTCTTACTCGTTTCTTGATTTCTGCTTTCTTTTCCTGATCATTGAATTCTAATTACTGTTGACTGCCCTATTTAGAGGTTTTGTGTAAGCCTCCTTTCGCGATATTTTATTCCTGTGCTCTTCAAAATAACTGTTCCAGTTCGCATTATCAAAGGCTTTTTTCTAAATCTACAAAAGCCATGAACGTTGGCCGGTTTTTTCTTATCATGTCTTCTAAAATTAATGATTTCCTGGTATTCATACTTATATTATCCGTACGTAATTTTCTCTTTCCTGCCTGTAATATGCTACTCTAGTTATAATGCTGCCCAACTAACTTCCTTCAAAATGTCTCTTCCCAATCTAACAGCCTTTGTAATTCCTCTATTTCCAATACTACACTCCATCAGCTTGGTTTTCCCTCCGTTGATCTTCATTTTGTCCTCTTCCTCGTGCCATTTATTATTTGTTTTGTAAGTCTCCCTCAATTCTGAATATCGTCAAGAAACCTTCAGGCTTCTCCTTGCAGTATAATCAGTAAGACCAGGAAAATTGTATTACTCAGCCAATAAAATAAATACGTATTCAGTAAAGACGTTCGAGACCTTTTAGTAAAGCGCGGACTCTTCACACGTTACGTGCATAATCCGAAGATGATGAAACATGATTCCTGGTAAAAATATCTACGAACGTTTCTTCAGACAATTAAATTTCAAGATCCTTAGTCACACTCCATAAAGTGGAGTAATATGAAGGATGTATATATATATAATCTTGAACTGGGTCCGTAAAATGATGGAGAACAGCGGAAACCAGAATCATAAACGGAATTAACGTCACGTCTTTGCGTTTTGTGACGCTCTGGCGTCTCTCTCTCTCTCTCTCTCTCTCTCTCTCTATGTCTCTCTCTCTTTTCCCATTCCCCCTCTTTCTCTCTGTTCTTATCACGTCACAAGGTCCCTTCCTGATTAGTAACCTAAAACGCTCTGGCGTCTCTCTCTCTCCTCTCTGTCTCTGTGTGTGTGTCTCTTTCCCTCTGTCTCCATCTAACAATCTATCTCTACCCTTCTCTCTTTCTCTTTTCCTGTCCCCCCCTTTTCCTCTGTTCTTATAACTTCACAAGATTCCTTCCTAATTAGTACCTAAAACGCTCTCTCTCTCTCTCTCTTTCTGTCTCTGTTTGTTTGTGTGTTTTTGGTGTCTCTGTCTTTCTCTATCTATCAATCTATCTCTATCTGTCGCTCTCTTTTTCCTATCCCCCCCACTCATTTCTCGCTGTTCTTATCTCTTCACAATATTCCTTCCTGATTAGTAACGTAAAAATTCGGCAAGACTAAAACGAGAATCTCTTCACCTATAAGCGGTCGTCGGCGTCAGCTTCGTGGGACTCGTTGATGGTATGTGACATATTCAGCTTGAATGACAACAAGCACATCCCCCATATTTTCACTCAATCCTTGCTTATAATAATACTAATAATAATCATATTCCGTAGATCCTGTAAAGAAGCTAAGCTTCAAGGATGTGGAATGGGTCAGGGTGTACATTTATTACATTATTTTATTGTATAAAAGATAAATATACTTATAACAAATTTTTGTATTATAAACTAATTAATTAATTACTCTTCTCCGATTCTTCTATAAATTCCTTTACTGAATAGAAGGAGTGGCTAAGCAAAAATGAGGATAATTCAGTCTTAAATTTACCTTGATTATCGGACAACTGTTTAATTCTATGTTGAAGATGGATATCCCTGAATAATGCACACCTTTCTGTGCAATTGACAATGTTTTACATTTTTTTGTACAGATTATTTTTGTTCCTTGTATTGAAGGGATGAATATCAGTATTATTCAAAAATAAGTGCCTATTTGTGATTACAAATAACATCAATGAATAAATGTATTGGCACGTTAAAGTGAAAATGCCTAACTTTTTGAACAGAGTTCTGCAAGAAGTTGTTGAGGAAACCTGCCTCACATATTGCTCTAATAACACGTTTTTGACTAATAAAAATCTTATCTATGCCTGCTGAGTTGCCCCAAAATATAATACCATATGATAAAACAGAATGAAAATATGCAAAGTATACTAATTTTCTTGTTTTTAGATCACTGAAGGTGGACATTGCTCTGACAGCATATGTAGCTGAGCTGAGTTTCTTAAGTAATTGATTAATCTGATCAGTCCAATTTAATTTATCATTCTTTGATGAATAACTACTCTTCCCCCTTTCAACTCTGCCTTTCCACATACCAAATTTTTCGCCTCTCAAAAAATAAATCACGTCCTTAAAAAGCCCCCATCCAATGTGCGGAGTTTTTTCACCTTCTCCCCCCCCCCCCTGTACCCTCCCACCATGTTTTGTATCACCGCTTCTTTTCAATTACTGCTTCTTCCTCGGTCACAGTTTATATATTTTAGCAGCCTTGAAAATTTACCCAGTAATTTAGATCTTTCTTAATGTGGTGGATTCGTTTCCTTCGCAAAAACAACTTCAGCTTCGTCATCAGCCGTTCCCTCTGAACATTGGGGCACGCGTCGAGTCTCCTGATGCACTCTTCAACAACTTTGATATCAATGAAACAGTCTCTGGCTTTCGTACTCTCACTGCTCCATTAACTCAGCTGCCGAAACTTGTCGGATCGTGACGCCGGACGTTCGTAGTAGTATAACCAACTATTAAAAGTAAATCAAGTAGCGGCCAAGATTCCTCCTGAAATCCTCGCACCATGCGTGAAACCTGGGTCATTAGAAGTCACTTAAAATGCAACTGTAATCAATAAATCATCAAATTACAATATTCCGAGCATCAGAAGTTAAATTTTTACAGAGGAATAAAATTATTTTAAGGACAGATAATTTTTGTACTGTTCTTTTTCTGTGTCCTCATAGTTTTTCGTCGTTACGGAATTAGGTTTTAATTTTCCAGTTATGAAATACGTGTCTTTTCCGGTTTGTCTATTTTTTTCATTTTGATATTTCCTTTTTTTCGTTCTTCTCGTTTCAGGAAATTAGTCTTTTAAAGTAATCGTCGCATAAATGATTTTCTCAGATATTTCATCTATTTCTTTTCTTAATTATCTATTTTAAAACTTTATATATTTTATTTGAACTACACACTATTCGAAATTTCCATTACCCACTTTTGTGGCGTCCTCTAGGAGAAAGCTGGAGACTGGAACGGATGTTGAAAGGAAGCTCGAGAGTGCAACAAGAGTTGAAAGTGAGGTGTTAATTGTTGCTCTTTAGTGATAAGGCAGTGAAAACAAGGAAGGCTAGAGGGAAGAGGAAGGAAAAGAAAAACTGGGTTTTCTTCAATCACCGGCAGTACCAGGTCCATCCAATTTTCCACCGGCGGCGGGAAAATTTACAATTCAAACCGAAGGAAGTTCCGGTCGCCTGGTAACCTGCACCAAGACACGAATGAAGATAAAAACAGGTTCGTCAAGGGGACGAAATCTCTGCTGCACGGTGTTACCCCAAAAAGTAATTAACCCTGAAATTTAAAAATCGTCCCCTTGAATTAATTTATTTGTTTGTAATAGCGCGCAGGACCGTATTTAAAATGTTTTTTTATAAATATAATTATTATATTACATCCTAAAGAGCAAGTAATTTAATTAATTAATTTAAATAAAAACCCTAAAATAATTTACAAGTATTGCGGAATATAGGTGCGAAACGCGGACGGTAGGAGTTTCAGACAGGAAAAAATAGAAGCCTTTGAAATGTTCTGCTAAAGGAGACATGGGTGGATAGAATCACTGACGAGGACGTTCTAAGCAGGATACAGGAAGTGCGAACAATACAGTGGACGTTAACCAAGAGAAGGGATAGATTAATAGGCCACGTTTTAAGACGTGAGGATCCTGTAAAATTAGCATTAGAGGGAAATGAACAGAAGAGGGAGGCAGAGGAAGGAATACGCTAAGGAGATGTGGGATGAGGTAGTTACGCAGAAATGAAAAGTCTTGCGCAAGATAGGTTAGCATGGAGGGTTGCATCATACCGGCCTTTGGAATGAATACCACAACAACACAAATCAAGGATTGTAGGCTTTCCCGGTGTATTTGCTGTAGAAAAAAAAACTCTCGGGATTCAGTCGATACGTTTCGACGATTCAAGGCTCTGTCGTCATCTTCTTGTAGTAACGTTCGTGCAGCTCCTCTCCTAACTAAAGTTTCCCCTTGTTGACGACATTCCCCTACACCTTCTTCTTCTTCCTTCTGCTACACACCTCGTACCCCATTGCTGTTTCTCGACCTTCTGCAGGAGGGAGGAGGTCCGTAGGAAACATGCAAAGACCTTAATTCGCGAACTTGGCTGTCAAGTGAGGTAATTGTATTCGCAGAAGTGCGAGCGGCGGAAGGTTCCTCATAAATTGGCAGTGTGACTATTAAATAAAGTCACGAGGCTTAATGACGTCAACTGATGACGTAGTTCACAAAGTATGAAAACGTCATTTTCGCCCCCACCCCTCCTCACGCTGTCAAATGCACTAATTTTCTTATCTCCCCCTCCCCTTTCCGTAGCAGCAGCAGCAGCCAGGACAATCTCTCTTATTACCCCCCCCCCCACCCACTTTGCAAATGTAATTTTTATTAAAGGTTGTCCTTGTCATTCACAAGGACCTCGCTGATGACGCGACGCCGAGTTCGTGGACTCGGACGTCAAGCGTGGAAAACTCCCTGGGAAACCAGAAGTCGTTAGCAACGCTTCAGAGAAAATAAATAGAACTTTTCAACTACTATTGATAACCTAATTTTGATAGAAGATGAATCCCCTCCCCCAGGCTGAAAACCGGGGTAAATGTATTTTTTTACTTTCCGTGCTTCTTGTAGTTAATAAAGTTTTCACATTGTAAGACTGTGAGGGTGTGAAAGAACAACCATTTTCCAAGTGTAGTTAAAAAATTCCAAATTACTGATAGGTTGAGAGAGAGAGAGACGCCATATTTTTCATCTCAAAGCATTTCGTGAGTCCCGCGATAACGACGTGAAATATGCACGGAGAGTTGAAAGCAACTCTTAATAAATTTCATGCTTTCCCTTGGAGCGTTACAAATGGAGATTCAGATTAAACAATTGTTTGTAATGGTCACGGTGAGAGAGAGAGAGAGAGTAAGGGAGAGAGAGAATGCAACTGCGTAGCGGTGAAATATCACATTATGTCCCCCCGTATAAGTCAAGCGGCAATTTAACTGCTGCTGCGGCTATTGCCACTACTGTAAAGCAAAATATCCCTGGAAGAAATAATCACTCTGGTGATTTATAGGGGAAGAAAAAATTATAAAGCAAATATCACAGTCATAGTCCATTGATAACATCTATAATTAGATCCTTGATTCAGTATTAAAAGTACAACGACGTTCAGAATACAAAAACAAGGGAAAAATAAATTGTTTAATCGCGTCCAAAAAATATCAATTATCTGTGGTTGGTGAATAGAAACATAATAATATTTAATTCTCCGTATGTGATATATCGTAATAAGTATCATGTCAATTGCTACACATTTTAAAAACTCTGACTTGGTCCAGCGAAGATAATGTTGGACATTTGTAGTATCTTTGATGATAGCGAGAGAGTCGCTGGTTTATTAATGAGTGGAATATCTTTGGTGGGAAGGATGTTTATATCGTGCGTGAATGCAGTATAGAGAGAAAATACATTGACAAAAACCGAATAACAGACCTTAAAGCTTTTTTTAAAAATTTAATTTATGTGTCGTCGTTTCGTCACCATGTTTGGCGGCTTTCATCAGGTAATTTCGTAAAATGAAGTACACACAACAAGTCAATAATTTGATATTATATTACATATATAAATTATTATTCTATCAGTAGCTATGTATAGGCAAAGTATTTACTATATTAATGTAGTTATTATATTTTTAACTGTATCATTTTTTTACTTATCCTATTTCCTCATCAGAGGACTCATGGAACGAAAAAATATAATATAATCAATTATAGATAAAAAATTCAGCCAATTGGTCGATAATCAATATCGACCGAAAATTATCCTCATGTGTATATATATATAGGTTTATACATTTAAAATATACCCTGATGATGTCCACAATTATAGACGAAACGTTGTATATGTAATTAATTGATAACAATATTGTTTGCTGACCAATTGTTTGGATATTTGGACCCGGGAACGGTTTCAAACGAAATGTGTTAAAAAGTAAAAAATACAAAGAGTGGCCAAAAGTCAGAAATGGAATAATTTATTTGAATTGAAGACGTTTCGGCAGCCCAACTTTCAGGACCTCCTCAGCTCTCTAATTAAAATATAGCCAAAGAATTTTTTTGTTCCTTCAATGGACCACAAAAAATTAAATTCAACATCATTATATCATCTTAAATAGCAAATTTCAGTTTTGGAGACAGTCACGTGGCCAGAGTGCTTCTTTCTTCCATATTATTTCGGTTTCCGTCTGCCATTTTGTTTGGATAAATTTAAATGTGAAGGATTCTGACCCTGAATTAAAGAGTGAAAGCAGAATATGTCTGAATAAAGAGAAACGTGAAACCCAAATCGGGATGTTTGTAAATTAAAGTTGACCGCTTTATGAAAATAACTTGAAATTATGAGGCAGGAAGTATATAATTTTGATGGAAGTTGAATTATAAGCTAAAAGACGAGTGACACCAAGTGCTGGTATGTGAAGAGCGGAAAGAGTTACCAGAAGGTGAAAGACAGGTAAGAGGAGTGAAAAGACGAAGTGTTGGAATGGTAGATCATGTGAGGAGATGGCACCAAAATTAATCAGAAGTTAAAGGACAATGAGAAATTTGATGGAAAGTAAAGTAGAAGATAAGTAAGGAGTGAGAAGACCACGTTTTGGTATGTTGGAAGATGGGAAGAGAAGAAGGCGTCATTAGGAAATGAGAGGCAACGAAACATTTGATCGAAGATGAGAGAGGAGTGACATGACCAAGGGTTGGAATGTTGGATAATTTGAAGTGACACAAAACTTAACTAGAAGTCGAAGCCCAATGAGAAAAATAGTGGAATGTAAAGTAGAAGACAAGTAAGGATTGAGATCACCAGGTTTTGGTATGTTGGACGATGTCAAGAGAGGAATTAGTTCCAAGAAGATGAAAGATGAGAAAATTGATGAGTCGCGAGAAGACTAATTGTTTAAATCGTTGATGATGTGAATAGAGGCAGGACTTAACCAGAAGATGAAAGATAACGAGAAACTTGATCCAATATAATTTAGAAAGTAAAAGAAGATAGAATACCTACTATTTTAATGGTAGATAATGTGAAGAAAGGCACAGCTTAGCCAAGAGATGAAGGACAATTATAAACTTTTATGTAAAGTACAGTAGAAGACATGTAAAGATTGAGGTGACCAAATTTTGGTATGTTTGATGGTGTTGAGACATCAAGGAGATACAAGATGATGAAAGATAATGACAAATTTAATTCCAATGAAATTTATACGGTACAAGAAGTGAGAAGACCAAGTGTTGGAATGATGTATAATGTGAAGAGAAAGGAAGAAGTTACAAGTAGATGTAAGAGAATGAGAAATTTGGTTCAATGTAATTTAGAATGTAAAAGAAGTGAGAAGACCAAGTATTAGAATGATGTACGATGTAAAGAGAGACAGAACCTAACCAGAAGACGAAGAAGGACATCGACAAATTTTATGGAAAATAAATAATAGAAGATAAGTAAAGAGAGTGTGATGTGAAAGTTTTGGTATGTTGGATTACGTCAAATGAGAGGAAAGAAGTTCAAGAAGATGGAAGGCAATGAGAAAATTGATGAAAGATAAATTAGAATGTTAGAGGAGTGAGACGACCAAATGTTGCAATCGTAGATGATATGAAGACATGCAGAACTTGGCCACAAAATGAAAGAAAATGAAGAATTTGATCCAATATAATTTAAAGCTGAACGAAGTAAGGAGACCTAGTATTGGAATGGTAGATAAATGTGAAGATAGGCACAACTTAATCTGGAATATGAAGGGCAATGGTAAATTTTATGGAAAGTACAGTAGAAGACGTGTAAAGAGTGATGTCACCAGGTTTTGGCATGTAGGATGGTGTCAAGAGAGCCAGGAGATACAAGAAGGTGAAAGATAATGACAAATTTAATGCAGTAAAATAAGTGAAAAGACCAAGTATTGGGAATGGTGTATAATGTAACGAGTGGCAGAACTTACCCAGAAGACGAAGAACAATGATAAATTCGATGCAAAATAAAGTAGATCATAAGTAAAGAGCGAGATGACCAAACTATGATATCAAGTTTTAAATAGATTACAACAGAAGTAAAACATTTAAATAATATTTCGTCACAAAGAAAGAAAACGAAAGATAATGTAACAAGGATTTATTTTGTTTTACTATTGGTATAATTCACAGCAGAGAATATATACATGAAGTAATAAATATTACTGCCGGAGCAACTCCTCCAGAGATAACAGTTTAACGACTTGACTGGCGCAACAAGAAGAAAGAAATAAACCCATATACTGGTTTTTATCTTCCTCCATTAAAACAGGAAACTATTTCTCGCCTTGTCATAACATGTCATCATGTTTCCTGATCTCATCCGACACTTCGTCACGAAGTTCGCGGTTTTTCTCCTTTGCGGAACAGCGGAAACGACGTCGCGGAATCTACTGCCTTCTTCATCCTGGATCGTCGTGGTCTTTTAAAATAAGTACAGTGGGACTACTAAGGGTCTGACAATCTAAATAGTCCCAATCAGATGGTAAAAATGAAGAATTGTGGGGGGAGGGAGTTAAGATGGAGATTGCACAATCTCTCCACGAGAAAGTAAGTGTGAAGAATTCGAACTCTGTGCAAACGTTACGATTTGATTGAGATATAAAAAAAGACGAAGATTTTGCAAGGTTCTATATTCGGAATGTAATTTATCATAGAGTGAAGCTTATGAATTTATATTCTGGGTAAACTACTCACTCTCATTTGGGTTGTAATTGAATACAGACGTTCCACAAGGTTCTATTTTCAGTCCAACACGCTTTCTAATGTATAAAATTAAACGATAACAATTATGATAATTTCTTTTGATGACGACACAATTTTTCAGATTACAAAAAAAAAGTATTCCAAGGAAACAGCTTATGACGCATGTGTGTGGTAGTCGTAAACAAGAGTAAAGCTTGGGTAAACATTAGATTGGAGATTAATGAAAGGAGATGGAGATTCCCAAAAATCTATTTTGATCACAGAATTTTTTCTTAAGTAATGTAGATCAGATTTTGGAGCTCAAGAATTAATATACTAGGGAAACGTTTCGATTTGATAGGGTAAATATATTGTAACATGAAAAGTTACACTTAAAAATGCAGGCCAGCTTGCGAGTTGCAATTGTTGAGGAACTGACGCAACTTGGGCCAACAATGTAGTCTGGCGAGACTTTGGGAGTCGTCATGGGGTAGTGGAAGGAGCAGGTTGTGTTGGCGGGACCACGCCCTGCAGATATAATTTTTTCTCATGCTCTGATTGGAAATTAAAAACTATTGAAATCAATTTTGGTGTTTTTTATGAAAAATACCTGGCGCCCTAAAGGAATGAGAAATCCTCGAATACGGAGGAACGACGGATCTTCTACAATATAGATGGAGGTTCAGAAAAGCTATAGTTTGGGCCCAGAATTGTTTCTAAGGTACTCTACATCAGAGTTTGGAGTTTAAGAACTAATATACTAGGGAAAATTATGAACTCTATTAAGTAAATATTAAGGGTGGAGGTTCTGAAAAGGTATATTTTGGGCCCAGAATTCTTTATAAGGTAATGTAGATCAGAGTGTGTTGCTGAGAAATTCATATCCTAGGGCAAAAGTTTCAGTTTGATAGGGTAAAATTTAATAGGTATTTCACTAGGTTCTATTTGAGGCATGTGTTTCTTTCTAATACCATCTATATGAGAGACATAACCTTAAAATAAATTCGTATTCCCGTGCAAATGTATCAATTTTATTGTGATGGGGAGAATAAACAAATAAGTGAGATTCCACAAGGTTCTCTTTGGGATCCAGAACTGTTTATATTGTAACTCAATCAAAGCGTGAACCTGAAGAATTTAAATAACTGGTCGAAGGCTTCAATTTTATTGGAGGGATCGACACTGAAACCCTGGGAGATTAATCAATCTCAATCGTAATGACGTAGCTGAAGAATTCAGAACGTAGGGAAACACTGCTGTGACATTGCTCAAGGTTCTATTTTGGGCCCAAGATTGCTTCTAAGGTAATCTCAATCACAGAGCGAAGTTAAATAATTAATTGCCCGTGTAAATGTTTATTATAAGGTAAATAAAGTTAAAAATTACTCCAGTTTCAATTCTTTGGCGTAGAACGTTTTCAATTGTATAAATGAAGAATTAACGACCCTTATAACAGACTAACAAAAAAAATTCGACCATCAGTTGTGGCCCTTAAAATATTATAATCTTACAAAATTTTCTTGTAAATGTCTGTTGTACGAGTCCTCAATTCTACTGGGGTCGAAGATTTTGGGCATAAGGCAAGAGTTGTCCCCTGATCCCATTGGATCAATCGGCCAACTGCCTCCTAAAAATGGTGGAGACACGGAGAAGGGAATGCTGTGACCCCACAGCAAACTCGTCTCCCGTCATTCGGAAGGTCGTGAGAATAGTACCCAATGCCCGACCTACCTGATGCAGATTTTCTAGGGTTTTCCCTGCATCTCTTTATGAGAAAAAAAATTATTCACCAAAAAAATAACTTAAGTATATGAAAAAGGACGGTATGAATACAATGTATAAACATAGATATTCTTCACTGAGAGTCTGTGTAGCTGATGATAGCTGACAGACTAAAGCTTTGTGATTAAAATGTCAGGCAAGGATAAAGAGTGATTTCTTGTTTAATTATGAGGACATTTTAATGGTAACCTTAGTAATTTTTATTTTTAAAAGTAATTTCGTTGTCTTTAATTACGCCGGACACCAAATTTAGAACTATTCGATGCCAAATAATTTATTTATTTACCTTTTCCTGAAATATTAACAATCCGGTTACATTCTTAAATAATCTGCTTGAGTCTTTTGACTTTAACAATTTAAAAGACTTGCGAATGTACTATAGCAAATTTACCCCCTGGGTAAACCCTTCCATATATCTAATGGCGGGTAAGGGGAAGGAGCGAGAGGTGAGGGGATGAACGTTAAGCCACGCAATCGTCTCCTTCATTTCCCTCCCCTCCCAAGTTCTTAGGGGGTGTTGCTTGAAATTCTATGTATCAGAGCTTGAAAGGGGGAGGATGATGCTGGGAATATTCTCTAATCCCACTCACATCCATATTTCACCCCACAGAAAGCAACCACATGTTACGTTGAGAAGAGGCGCTCGCAGTTTCGTAAATATTCTACACGTACCTCAGGGTAAAAGAGCGACACCCTCCTTCAATCTTCTAGCAGAGGGGAAGTTAGTTTAAAGTGACCCTGAATTTTGAAGGGACCGGTAATAAAAAAATCATAGCAGCAAATTGAAACGTAACAATTTACTTGACTGCGGAGGAAAAAAAAATTCGGCCTGAACTGTGCGAGATTAAGAACACGTGTGGAAATTTCCATCAGAAAACCCCCGATTATGTAATTATTTTTAAAAAATAAATCATTTTCAGACTAGTAAAATTTTTATATGTTCTCCTGTAGAGATTTCAAGAAGGAAATAAAGTCGTGATATAAATAAGGTAATTAAATATATATTATAAATAAATTTTATAGTGACGAGTTGAGCGGAACTTGATTGAAATTAATAAATATTTGAGTACTCAAGTTATTTTTCCTCACTAATTATAAACAGGAGGATGTTCCAGAATCAATTATTTTTTTGCTGATCGTATCGTTTGCCGTCAATTTAGGGATGGATGTATATATAATCACAATCGGGAAATTCTTTATTGGCCAATCATGAGATTGGTCTTCCAGATAACGAATCTCGTGATTCGTCAAGACAGAATTTTCCACCTCCTGTGGTCTAGTGGTTAGCGTCGCTGCCCTCACAACACAGAGGTTCTTGACGTCACGTTCACGGAGACTGTGATTAAGACTGCTGGAGAATCGATACGCTGACCGCGGAATGTCACTCGGAATGTCTCGTGTCAGATGACAGTTCCGCAGTCGACCCGGCAGGCCCAGTCCCTGAATGGGGCTGCAGAGCCGAGGAAGAAGATCGTTTCGTTTCCCGGAAGCAGAGAAACGTTCGTCAACCGTAATGGCCGGGTCGAAAAGGGTTACGAAGAAAAATAATCATTTTCCAATTTGGGACTAGACATTTCATCCCATAATCACGTGACCTCTTCAGTTTATCGATTAAAATATTATCTCGTAATTTGGGGATGAAACGTCTTAAATTAACGTTCTTCTAATTCTTACATTCTTTCTATTTTTTTATATTAAGTCAGATTAACCTTATTGTTGTTTGGCCTAATATAGCATCCAGTGGATCAAGGATTCCAGTTGGGTGGTCAAGTTCCTGATACACGACGTTTCAATGACTGACACCGACAACTTCTTCAGGTGAAGTCCCGTCAATTTAGGGATGGAGGTATATATAATCACAATCGTGTCCAATCAGGGAAATTCTTAATTGGCCAATCATGAGATTGGTCTTCCAGATAACGAATCTCGTGATTCGTCAAGACAGAATTTTCCTGATCCTGATTGGACACGATTTCCCGATTGTTATTATTATTATATATATACCTCCATTCCTAAATTGACGGCACTTCACCTGAAGAAGATGGCGGTGTCAGTCATTGAAACGTCGTGTACAAGGAACTTGACCACACGACCGGAATCCCAAGAACTCTTCGTCAATCATCTACACAAAAGGATAACAGTCTTCAGATTTTCCCTATTTATGGCGTAAAGTAATAAATCTTTGTTCTAAAAAATATTAAAACCCCCCATTATAAATACTTCCAACCAGTAATCAGAAGGGTCATTGGAGAAATTTATATATTAGCCTTAATTTTCACTTCTCTGCACCAAAGCCGACAGTGTAGACCTTCCAAAACTAGAAACTTTGCTCCCACGAAAATTAATTTCGATCCTCCAGTGGTTTACGTAAATGAGCTTCCCCGATTCGTCAAAAGACAGAATACATCCAGTATATATTTTTTTGGGTTAAAAAATTCATCGTTATCTCCTCTGCTTCACCTCAGCCACGTCATTTCCCTTCGTATTTGGTATTTTTCTTGACCTAGTCGCGATCCTCTTTGATGTTGGCCTAATCTAATCTGCGCCTGGGATTAAGTGTTGTAAACCCTCAACAACAGGTTCACCTGGATGTCCCTCGAACTACTCAGTATCGAAAAAAAGGTGTCTGTAGCATCTTACCTGTGGTATTCTGAAGGAGCTTTCGGCAATTGCCATATTCATCTACAAAATAAATTGCGAATTATGAAACATTATAAATTATAAATTCTAAATTAAAATTTTTTTTTCAGAAAAATGTGTAATTTCAGCTTCATGATTTCTGGTACCAAAAACTTCTATGCGTCACAAATATTAAGATATTGTAACAAATTAAATAATTTCCGACCGATTTTTACAGACAGTTTTTATTTTTTTATTTAAACGACGTTTCGGCGCATATTCGCGCCTTCTTCAGGTTTATAATCTGTGAAATACATATTTCAATTTGAAAATACTCATATATAGCACTATATATATATATATATAAGCTAACAACTCACCAAATTATTGTTAAGAAGGCGCGAATATGCGCTGAAACGTCGTTTAAATAATAAATAAAATACATATGCACATAAATATGGAACCTAGCTCAGAGTTACGGTTATATGATAAATAAAATTTGAAAATCAAAATTGAATTATATTTGGTTTGACTGATATAAATTAGGGAAAAAATTTCATCATAATAAATTAATTATAAGTCTTTGAAGAGAAAGGAATTTTTTGTTTAAATTCTTTGAAGAAATTAGCTGAAATAATATTCAAGTACGTAACGCAAGGAACATTTTCAAAACTGTCAAATTTTGAAACAAATTTTCGAAATATCTCAACAACGAAAAAGTTTAGAAGAAAATTATTTTTGTGCATAATATTCAAGTACGTAATGCAAGGAACATTTTCAAAACTGTCAAATTTTGAAACAAATTTTCGAAATATCTCAACAACGAAAAAGTTTAGAAGAGAAAATTATTTTTGTGCATAATATTCAAGTACGTAATGCAAGGAACATTTTCAAAACTGTCAAATTTTTGAAACTAATTTTCGAAATATCTCAACAACGAAAAAGTTTAGAAGAAAATTATTTTTGTGCATAATATTCAAGTACGTAATGCAAGGAACATTTTCAAAACTGTCAAATTTTGAAACAAAATTTTCGAAATATCTCAACAACGAAAAAGTTTAGAAGAAAATTATTTTTGTGCATAATATTCAAGTACGTAATGCAAGGAACATTTTCAAAACTGTCAAATTTTGAAACAAATTTTCGAAATATCTCAACAACGAAAAAGTTTAGAAGAAAATTATTTTTGTGCATTGCTACTGCACACGTGTGCGTTGTTTAAGACACGGTTAAAATTTCTGCAGAGTAGAGGAATTTCAAATTTCAGTCCCCCTCCGTGGCGTCTTTGGGGGAAGTCACACGTGGCCACGTGACGAGTGTCGAAGCCGGGTCCTCCGCGGTGCCAGCAAAGTGACGCCGCATAGTAGTGCCGCGAGTGTCCGCGGTGGCCCGGGGCGCTGCGGTCGCAGGGCGAGGAGGCGCACTCGCCGTCTGTCTGTCAGTGTGTCAGTGGCGGAGCAGCAGCGCAGCGCAGTGGCTAGAGTGCGGGAGTACGTGCGTGTCAGTGCAAGTGTCAGTGAATAGTCGTCGTCGGCGTCGGTATGCCAACCAACAGGAGGCATCGTAGGAGTGCGGCTCTCGGCTAACAGGTCAAAAGGTCAGTCAAGACACTCACTAAAATTATATATACCCCGCCATTTTTCACCCTCACTTTATCATCACCAAATTTTTATTTATGACACAAAATTTTTCAATGAATGTTCTCGTTCCCCGACTCCTTTTGACTCCTAAATAGATTCCATTTTTTAAATTCTGTAACGTGTTATTAATTTATTTTATTTTTCCCCCTTTATCAAACGACTTTCTGGGACGTCATCCGTCCCGAGAATTTGAGATTAAATTGCAAAGCGGTATAAAATGGGCCAGGGCCCGTTTCATCTTTCAACCTTTCCCGTCTTATTCATGTAAAAAAATATTTTATCGTATTGATTTTCAGCTGGTTACAGTAATAATACAGTGTATGTTGTGCTATTCAGTCCTGAGACTGGTCTGATGCAACCTATCTTGCGCAAGCCTTTTCCTTTCCACATATCTAGTACAACCCACGTCCTCCCTAATCTGCTTAGCGTATTCCATCCTCCGCCTCCCTCTTCTGTTCTTGCCCCCACACACACTCTTCCCTCTAATGCTAATTTTACCAAGATCCTCGTGTCTTAAAACGAGGCCTATTAATCTATCCCTTCTCTTGGTCAACGTCCTCCATATTGTTCGCTTTTCCCCTATTCTCTTTAAAACTTCCTTGTTTGTGATTCTATCCACCCATCTGATTATCAGCATTGGCCTATAGCACCACATTTCAAAATTTTCTATTCTGTTCCTTTTCCCAACTCCTATCGCCCACGTTTCGCATCCATTTAACTTCACCCTCCATACGTACATTTTTAGCAACGATTTACTAATATTCACACTTGTATTACCCGCCAGTAAATCCCTCTTTTTTCGCTATCCTACTCTAGTTATTACGCTTCCAAAGAAGCAGAATTCCTTAACTTGCGTCAAAATATCCCTTCCCAATCTAACAGCCTTTGTTATTCTACTGTTTCCTATACTAGGCTCCATTACTTCGGTTTTGCCTGTAATTATCCTCATTTTGAACTCTTTCTCCGGGACTACTTTCATGCCATTTACGTAGATATTTAGAAGAAGACTTCGAAACCATAATAAATGGCATGAATAATACATTATACAAAATTAAATAGTCAACTCAAGATTAAAATAATGTATATGTTTAACATGTCGACATGTGGGGTAGGTTAATCCGTTGATTAAGTTACTTTAGTAGAATGGGTTTGATTTATTTATTTATTTTTGTGTGTACCTGAGAGGCATACGATGCGGGTGGCTGAAGGGGTGACAGGCAGTGAATTAATTTTTGAGGATATGCGAGGCCGTGGCATTACGGTAAGGTGTGTTAGGGTGATTAGGGGGAAGGATGAGATCAATTGGGAGTTTTCTTTTGAGCTAACGTAACCCTGGGAGGTTGAGGACGATTGCTATGGAATTGCTGTGATCGTGGGGTTTGGGTGGTTTAGGGCGCTTTTGATTAGGGAGGTTATGGATTTGGAGATTACGGAGTTTACTTTGGGAAGTGAGCTTCCCCGTGATCACCAGCTATTGTTTTTCTCGTTGAAAGGAAAAAAACATTCCGGAAACGTCTCTAGCAACTTGGACGGAGTTTATCCCCCTTATTCCCCTCACTGTTATTATTATTATTATTTTCAGGAAAGAAGTACACCGCAACCGTTAGAAACGTTTCCCCTCTCCCCTCTTTTTTCCCCTCCAGGAATTAAAACAATTCTGTTCGGGATAAGAAAATAATTCTCAGATCCTTTTGAAAACAGTTCCTTTATCTACGTTTCTTCACTCATTAAAATATATGTGAACAAATATAAATAATTGTATAATTATGGCCAAAAGTCAAAGTTTATTTAAACTTAAATTGACCCAGAACGTTTCCTCCTTATGTTCAAGGAACCTCATCCGTTGTATATAATGAATAAAATGTAGTATGATTTTGTTCTCTTAACTTGGTTTATTTAATTAATTAACGTCGGATATTAAAATGAAATAATTTTCGACCGGTTTTTTCAGACTCTCTTAAAATTTTTAATCAAGCAACATTTTCATATAAACTGAAAAGGTTCCTGAACATACGGACGAAACGTTGTGTGTCAATCCTAAATTTTAATTATTTCAGACGTTCTGCCATTGACACATTACTTCGATTTATTAATGCAAGTCCTGTGTGGGGGTAACAGTTTTTTTAAATGGCCATAAATAACTGTTTTTAGAATGAAAACAAAAAATTGGGGTTAACTTCACAATTTTATATATAGCTATACTTGTTTCATATTCTTATTTACCTATATTTTTCTCAGCCAATGCATTTAAAAAAAATTAAAATTTCCAGTTTGTTTGGGTCCGGCGGCATATTTTTACTCTACGTAATAATACTTTGAAACTATTTTCACCCTTACGATTGGTAGTTAGAAAAAATACTTCAGTGATATTCCTTCGTCGTACCAATGACCCTGCTTCCCCCTCTCCCTGATTTTCTAAGAAATATTTTAAATGTGGGTCGTTAAAAATTCCGACGTCATAGAATCATCTTTAAAATAAATTTTAATTATTTTTATTTTAAGAGCCTGCGGAAAAAATTTGTTATTAAAGAATTAAGTTTATTTCAGTAAAAGGAAAGAGAAATTATTTGGGATCGTTTATGAGATATATACTTGTCACAGGTCATCATCCATGTCGATATTAATACTGCATACTTTTTGCTCGTCTTTTAATCAATATTTCATCCCTTAAACTTGTTTAAAAATGATAATAAAGGACAGTCCAGAAAAGAAATCTGCCTTCCAAAGGGGTTGAGGAAGCTCGAGGATGATGAATTTTCAGGTATCAACAGTTCTGATGATTAAATTAAAACCAATATTTCTTTTTTGACGGCTACGCCGTACAAGATTCTTTACCGTGGCGGCGACCTTGGAGAATTTTTTTTCCGCCATTTGGGTGAGGGTTGAAGAGGACGATTTATCTTTTCGCACTGCTTTGTCTATTCGTCTTCGACTCTCTAACATGGACTTACGGTTTTTATTTTTATTTTACGCTACTCTCTTTCTCCTTGGGGAAGGGAGCTATGAGGGTGAGAAAACTAAGCATTAATCAAAATGGAAACGGAGCTTGAAAGTTTATCTGCCCCAAACACGCAACCTTGCTTGGCCGGAGTCTTTGAAGGGTGAGGGTGAAATTCTTAGGATGCAATTGACTGCTACCCCTAAACACGGCCCCAGCTTTCTTCGGGAGGGGAAAAATTTAAAGTATATTTTAGTATATTTAAATTTCGCAAGTGGGGCGGGTGGTGGGTGTTTTACCTTTTCTGACACCCTATTACCATCATTTGGCTATTTTAAAACCTCAGTCACTTTTAATATCCACATAATTTAAATAAAATTGTGCTATTTCCCCCAATTTTTTTATACTAAGAGTGTTGGAATTTCACAGCAAATGAGAGTTTTAAAATATTTAAAATTTTTATATAGTATAGAAACACTTTTTAAATTTTTTACAAAAAGGAAAATTTGTTTCATATTACATCATCCTTACGAGTTTCAGATATATCTAAACAATTTTAAAAACTCTATTAATTTATATTTCTGTTAAAGTAGTTAATTAAAAAAGATCTTTAGCTCATTAATTTTACGGTTAACATATCGATAAAAAAATATAATATTAAAATTACAAAATCACGTACACAATTTTTACATAGATTTATTTTAAAACTGTGGAATTTTAATTTATTAAATATTTCTAAAAGGACCATTCAGAGGTTTTGGAATTTTTAAAATTATTTTTTAAACAATTATTTTTATTTTAGAGACGATTACGGCAAAAAGTTTGGCCATATATTTGGTAAAAAGAAATATTACAGGATTTTTAGAGGTTTATAAGAAGACAGGATAAGGAAGAGAGAATTTCGAGAAAAATTTAGCCTGGTATATTTTTTCGCAATATGAGTTACGTTTTAGATGATCGTAGGCATTTTTCTTCCACAGACATTTTAATTATTCCACTTTAACTGCTTTGGAAATTTTTAAGGAAATTATAATTCCTTACTTTTTTTGTCTACTAATTTTTTATTTTATCAGTCTTCGTCTTAATAAGAAATGTTTTTAAAATCTTTTTTCACGGTATTCAATTTTGAGAATCTCAAACTCCCTGCATAATTATTTTTTTAAATCTATTTATTACAAAAAAACACATCTGTAAATATGTCGAGCTATCATTGAAGAATTTTTTTAATAAGAATAATAATCTTAACTATTGTCTACGTAACAATTTCTGTCTACTGTAGTTTTTTGAAATATGTGGTGTAATTTAAATAGTTGGTCTCTTATTTTTAAAATAAAAAGTATGAACCCTTTATATCTAAATTATGAGAGGTAACTGGATATTAATTTCCACGTTCCGCGATTATTATCAATAAAGTCTCTGGTGAAATATATAAGTTGTCTTTGGATATTTCCAAAGTTCCTCTACCTAAGTGGCTCGTCTTTTGTATTCTACGCATTCATCCGTAACTTTTCAACAGAGACGCAAAGGTTAATATTAGTCTGTGATACGGTAACGTTCCTTTTTTTGGATTGATTGAAGGTTCGACGGCGACCCAGGAAGTACGTGAGTATTATTAAATCACGCAATAAAGCATTTAAAGTCGTTTTTACACAGTAAATAAATTGAATAAATATACGTTCGTTACGTCAGTTGAACCGGCGTTGCATTCGCCAGTCTAGCTTGGATACATTTAATCAATATTTAACATTACACGAGGAAGTACCAAATACGGTTACGAAACGTCGGTTCAGCTTAATGAAACTGTAGTCTGTAATGGCCGTAAATTTATTCGACTGTTAAAGTGCGTATTTTAAGGGAGAAAGTGTCTCGGATATTGAATCGCGTTAATGCTGTTTCGTCATCGGATTAAACTCGACGGCTTCTTCTGCCATTATAAACGTTACGTTTTCACGATTATTTGTCTGGATTCAAGCCCGAAAACGTTACGAAACATCTTCCAGCGGTGGTTTTGCGTATGTTTTTCGCAGTGAACTCTGACCTTAAAACCTCGGTCACACCAGAACCCGTAGAAAATGTCAATGTGCGTTGATACTTTGTTTTCCCTCTCTCTCTAGGTACACACAGAGGGTGGGTTGCGGAATTTATTTACCTAGGTGAATTGCCGGTTTATCGTCTTTGGGTAAATTTACCCTTATTTCCATGCTGACGTCAATACGACTGCCGCACTTTCTATTTAAACGCCTCAGATGCTATACTATTATCATCATGAAACACGGTGCTGATGTCCCTCGCTTGTATTTCTGTATTTTGAAGGGGGTGCGGGGGTGAAATTGGGAATGTAGCGACTGTCTCGTGTATTTTTCTCAGCGTTGACGTAAAACTATTTTGGTGCAGACTGAAGGAGAATTACAAATTGCGTTGTCAGAGTATTGCCAAGCAACGTATAGACAGAGTGCAAGTTATTAACTTAGCTTAAACATAAAATATTATATGATTAACATAATAAATTTTAGAAAAAAAATTATTGCCAGTTAAACTTTTTTTTTTGGATTGTGCCTGTTTAAAACGATTCGAAAAGTCTTTAGGAATTGTTTGGAGTGAGGTTTCAACCCCGGAGGAGGAAGAGTGATACGACTCAAGTGGTTCAATATTCTTCCAGCATATTCTAATTTATTCAAATAATTTTTTTTGGGTGGGAGATATATAAGAAACCGTCCTTGACATTCTGAATCTCTTTAATGAACCCCGTACTTAAGTGCGTATATTTTATATTCAAATTTTTTTTTGTATCTTCACTATTAGAGATTAAAATTTTCATATAGGGCTTATCGCTGTAAGAATCCTTTACCCCACTTTTTATATTGTACGTAAACTTTTATGTTTTATGTAGCTTTTATTTTCTGTATTATATTTATGTTTTATAGATTTCTATTTTTTTTCATTTTTTCATTATAAAGTGGGTATCCGGTACAGTCTCAATATTTAAATTTTTTATTACATTCGGGATCATTAGAGAGGTTTATTCTTATACTCGTCGTATTTATATCTCTGCCTAAAGCAGTATAAATAGATTGTTAATAATTACCACGGATATACCATATACATTCACTCACTGTCTCGACTTAAAAAGAAACAGATTCTTCTTCTTTTGTATAATGTACGGTATTTATTAACAAAGAATAGAAGCCTTTGATGCTATAGACGAATGCTGAAAATCAGTTGTGTGGATAGAATCACAAACGAAGGGGAGAATAGTGGAAACGCGAACAATGTGGAGGACGGTGACTAAGAGAAGAGATAGATTAATACACCACGTTTTAATACACGAGGGTCTTGTAAAATTAGCAGTAGAGGGAAGCGTGTGGAGTAAGAACAGAAGAGTGAGTAGATTAGGGAGGATGTGTGGTGTGCTAGTTATAAGGAAACGAAAAGGCTTTCGCAAGATAGGTTAGCATGGTTGGTTGCGTCAGACTAGTCTTCGGACTGAATAACACAACAACAACAACATTTATTAACACGCCCTTCGTTCATTGTATCATTTATTATCATACTAACAGTAAACCAATTAACTTCTGTTTTTCCGATTATTAAGTAAATTGACGACCATGAAGAAACGAATTTATAATTTAGTCGAATCGATGTTTCGTCACCACATTTATAACTCTTCAGGTAATGCTGCTACAATTATGCCAAAAATTTGCATTAAAATAATTAAAATATCATAATTCTATTAACATAGAATAATAAAGATAACCAGTTAAAAACTTTCATCAAAATTATATGGTTTATTGATACTAACGTTTTAAGATTCTTATAACTTAATAATTTTTAATGTAAATTTTTTCTACAGTTTTTGTAGTAAAATTTCCTGAGGAAGCCTCCAAAATGTGGTGACGAAACGTAGATTCAACTATATAAAAACTTTTTTAGTTTATGGCAGTAATTTATATAATAAATAAAGTACAGTTCATTTTGTCCGTAAAATATTTAAGTAATAGTTATTTAATATGATTACGACGTTACGTCCAACTTTTTGGACTTATAAGGTGTATTTTCAATTGACAAAAAAGCATTACAGATGTAGATAATTTTATGTCGTGTACTGCGTCTAAAAACGTAAAATATTTTATTTAATATATATTTTTTGTCTGACAATCGATTTTCGATTAATTGACTCATCATTTTTGGTTCACAATTTTCTCATACAAATTTTATTTTTCTAAAGCACTACGTTTTGTCTTTATTTACTCAAATTTTCTTAGAATTATTTTATTAACTATTTAAATGACACATACATTCGCGAAATCTTTTTTAAAGCTTTTTCGTTGTTGTAAATGACGTGCCCCTTTCCATATATAAAGTTTCTGTGGGCGGGTCTTTTCGCAATTCTTCTCCTCCTCCTAAGTAGCTTGACCGATTTTGATGAATCATTTATATTTTGTATTGATAGAATCACCTGGATGATTCAGAGCTGCAGTTGGTCACGGTTGTTGTGACTGTTGTCAGGATATAGATTTTTTTTTTAATTTTTCCTATTAACTTTTTAATGTACTTTTTTTTATATTTCTCGTAGGAGAAAACGTGTGATCCCAATTTTTTCCTTTTGAATACTGTGACATTTGGCTTACGCATGCGCGAGCTCATTCCGTCGTAGCTTCACATTGTTTCCTACATTTCGATTACTAATTGCCGAGTTGTGATATATTTTTCGTGTTGTAATTGCGTACATCGTTCAATTCGACAAACTAATAATTAGACTGCAACGAAATAGCTCATGAGACTTGCCCCCTGCGTGAATTAAATTAATTTTAGTAGTTAAATAACTTCCGACCGATTTTTCCAGACAGTTTTTATTTTTTATTTAAACAACGTTTCGGCGCATATTCACGTCTTCTTCTGATTTATAATCTGTGAAATACATATTTCAATTTGAAAATACTTATATATAGCACATACATATATATAAAGGAATAAACTAACAAACTCACCAAATCGGTCGGAAATTATTTAATTTATTTAATAGCAGACGTTAATCGATTTAATAATTTAAGTAGTCTTCTTGTTTAATGTGCATCATTTCGATAGTTTAATATCTTACAAAGGGATTGAGATTATTTACTTAGAGAATTCACTAAAGACTTTACCTATGATCAGAGTGTCTCAAAGACAGATTAGATAAATTTTTGTTTGTAGAATATAGAGTAGGTTTTGAAAGTAGAACAGAGATACTGAACTCTCCAACTGCAAGAATGGTGAATAGAATGTAATATAAAAAAATACGTTGTTTTTAAAAAATAATAAAGGTGGCTGGTGAAGGTATATAAACAATAAATGTGTGTTAAAAATTAAAAGAAGAGATACTCGATTATTTAATTCTTCACAGTATAATTTATTACGTAATATAATTTAATGTATAGACTATTTATTTTTAACTGGTGATCGCAGCACGTCGCTTAATAAATGCATTCAGATAGTAATGGGCTTCAGCTTTAAATGGAACACGAGCATCGATTTGCGAGGATACGCACGGGGTCGTCGTATAAACTGCACAGTGTTTACATAAACACCATGGATTTGACCTTTACAAGTACGTACGTCGCTAGGTGGACGAATGCAACTTCGGAAAGCAATTTACCCAACTAACGACCCCCACGCCGAGTAGACGAGGAAGAGGGAAACAAAGTCGTCTACTCGTATTGATCCGGTGACCAACTTTAAACATTAGTAAGAAAGGGGAAAGGAGGGGAAGGGGCCGAATATTAATTATAGAACTTCAGATTTTTATAAGTTACAATCGAGTGGCAAGGATTCAGTCTGTCGCCCAAGCTGTTTAACATATATATAGAACAGGCGGTGAAGAAAGTTAAAACGGAATATGGGAAAGGAATCGTGCTGCAAGGAGAAGAAATAAAAACCCTATGCTTTTTTAACGGAGTCTGAAGAATACTTGAAAACCATAATAAATGGCATGAACGGGGTCTTGGAGAAAGAGTTCAATATGAAAATTAATATAGGGAAAACCAAGATAATGGAGTGTAGTTTGGGAAACATTGGAATTACAAAGGGTGTTTTATTGGGAAGGGATATTTATGACGGAAATTAAGTAAACATAAAGAGTAGGAAGGCTTTCGCGAAAAAGAAGAATTTACATACGGGTAATATAAGTGTGAATATTTGGAAATCGTTGCTGAATGTTCAGTATAGAGCGTGGCGTGGACCATAGGAGTTGCGGAAAGGAAAAGAGTAGCAGACTTTGGAATGATGTGCTATACAGGTGAATGCTGAAAGTCAGGCGGGTGGATAGAATCACTAAAGAGGAAGTTCTAAACAGAATGGGGGGGAAGAGCGAACAATAAGAAGGACGTTGACTAAGAGAAGGGATAGATTCATAGGTTACGTTTTAAGACACGAGGGTCTTGTAAAATTAGCTTTAGAGGAAAGTGTGTGGGAAAAGAACAGAAGAGGGAGGCCAAGAATGGAATAAGCTAAGCAGATTAGGGATGCGATGCGATGTGAGATGCTAGTTATGAGGAAATGAAAAGGATTGCGGCATGGAAGGTTGCATGGGATCAGTCTTAGGACTGAATACAACAACAATTCAGTGGAAGGGAAAAATATGACTTTTAAATTCAGCAGGTAAGTGTGTTGGAATCGGCGAAGATACTGACAGAAAAATGTCTTTTGTATTTATCAAGAAAACAATTTTTACAGTTGGGAATCTTGAAGAATAACCGTGTGTAGATGGTTTATATTTCTAATAAATGCAATTGTGGCTATCACGGGAAAAATATCACCCAAGATGGCTCACTAAATAAATCGGTTATTAATCTTGGTATTTTACTAGCGTTGGACAATCGAAGGTTGACAGCGAAATGGAGCTTTCACTCTTGTATATATTTTTTATTTGTGTCCGCTGACCCAGATGTGCATTTGCCCAGTCAGGTCCTCGGTCGTCAGGTACTTCACGGCCAAGGGCAGGAGAGAAGATTAAATGGCGACGCGCTGTCTGGTCCGGCCACAAGTCTGTTTCTTCCCTCCACTTGATAGTCTTTTTTTTCAGTCTCGGAAATTTTATTTACCAGAATCTTCTTCCTTATTCCCGTCTCCTAATCGAGTTCTACGTGATATTAGAACTTCCTCGGTCCAATTCAGACCGAAATATACTTATGTTTGCTAACAGAACAATATGTTTCCTTTTCTTTTATTCATGTAAAATAACTGGTGTTAAAGAGTTGATACCCAGTTTTCAGTCTTCTTCTATTGGCAAGATATATATTTCATTGTCAGTCATGTAATTTTTTTGAGAAGCCTTCGGCATTATATTGCCATATTCATCTGTAACGGTTTAAAAAAACCGGTAAAACAAGGTTTTCCCTGTCTTGGGCTTCAACCCGTGTAATGTTGTAATAATAATAATAATCATATTCCGTAGATCCTGTAAAGAAGCTAAGCTTCAAGGATGTGGAATGGGTCAGGGCTGTGTACATTTATTACATTATTTTATTGTATAAATATACTTATAACAAATTTTTGTATTATAAACTATTATAAATTACTCTTCTCCGATTCTTCTATAAATTCCTTTATTGAATAGAAGGAGTGGCTAAGCAAAAATGAGCGTAATTCAGTCTTAAATTTACCTTGATTATCGGACAACTGTTTAATTCTGTGCTGACTGCAGTCACGTGTTGAAGATGAATAATGCACACCTTTCTGTGCAATTGACAATGTTTTACATTTTTATACAGATTATTTTTGTTCCTTGTATAGAATGGATGAATATCAGTATTATTCAAAAATAAGTGCCTATTTGTGATTACAAATAACATCAATGAATAAATGTATTGGCACGTTAAAGTGAAACCTGCCTCACATATTGCTCTAATAACGTTTTTGACCAATAAAAATCTTATCTATGCCTACTGAGTTGCCACAAAATATAATACCGTGCGATAAAACAGAATGAAAATATGCAAAGTATACTAATTTTCTTGTTTTTAAATCACTGAAGGTGGATGGACATTGCATCACATGTAGCTGAGCTGAGTTTCTATAGTAATTGATTAATCTGATCATCAGTCCAATTTAGTTTATTATTTACTAAGAGACCTAAGAATTTAACAGAGGAAGTTTCATTTACATTTTTGCTGTCGTATTTAAGTGTTATAGATTGTAAAGTTGTGTTGAGTGTGTGAGTGAAATTGCATGAAATGTGTTTTGTCACAGTTATTTGTTAGTCCGTTGTTCGCATTAAACCATGTCAGCAGGTTAGTTAAATTATTGTTACTTGCCTCTTCTAGTGTGTCTTTGTTACTTTTTACTATTACGCTACTATCATCTGCAAAGAGGATAGCTTTAGAAGTTGAATCTATGAATCAGCGACGTTTCGATGGTTATCTTTGGCTTCGTCTTCCAGACTGCAGTGTTACTTATTATACTTAATTGTCAGACAATTTATTTATTAAATTGTTATTTTATTGCTAATGAAAATGAATCAAAACCACTTATTGTTCAGGTTTTCTAAGGGTAATGAAAATAACCCAGCCCTCGAGGAACCGGGCTGCGAGGGTAAAATAAGTTTTAGGAGCCTGTTTTCTCAAACGACCGCGTGCAAGGAATGTGGCGGAGTGGACGTGACAGGTGCGTTCAGCGACGACACTCTAAAGCCCTGGACCTTATCATGTCGGCCCTGAGAATACTGTTTAAACACGCCAGCACTTACACCTTCTCCTTCCCCTTTTTCTCTTCTCACCCCCAAAGAATAAAACCCCTCCGTAATAAATTTTAATAGGCAATGAAGTGAAAAGTCTGGGAAGTCTTGAGTACCATATACTTGTTACCTTCATGAAATAATTCATACAATACCTGGTCATAAGGGCAGACGTGACTTGGCCAAGAAATTCCTTCACATTATGTCGATTCTATAGTACATCACATAACGCCATCGTGACGTCATGGAGCGATAGCAAAACTGCTACGATTCGTGGGCCCACAAGAACGTTGAAGGCAACGTGTTATAAATCCAAAGTAAAAAAAGCTACGAGTTAAATTGTAAAATGAACAGGCACATACGATCATCATACTTGAATTGCGCATAAAGCTTTCAGTTATTTACAATTACACTTAATATCCGAGTATGTGGCAGAACGAAACATTTGGGAGGACTTTGATATGGCGCGGATCTGACGTGACGCGACGGAGCATCAGAGGAACAAGGCTAGCGGATTAACGCCAGCTCTTGGGAAAGTTGCAAGGCCGCAAAGTCATCTACCTGGAAGAGTGCCCCTCTCCTAAAAACGCAGGAACCACGTGTAATGGAGAAAATTCGCTGAAATTGTCGGGTACCTATCAGGCGATTAACATTCTACGCCAGTGGAAAGGTGAAATTTTGTCTAGCTTGGAGGTGGTGTAAGAAATAAATTGATCAGTTGACAAGTAGACTTAAAAGGAGAAAAGAGTCGGTAGAGGAGTAGAAGAAAATATGTATAATTTGTAAGTTTGAAGAAGTCTAAGAAGGAGGACGAAGGCGCAGAGGGGTTAAAGAGATCAGCTGATATTGAGATTCAGAAAAGGAAATTTCCATCCCATCCGTTGTTGATTTTTTTAGGGGGTTAACAGTCTACATGAGGGTGATCCTGAAACAGGCAACTCCCCTTTAATAGCATAGGAAGGGAATTTAAAAGGGGGGATGTGGAAGGTATAGCAAGGTAGCCAAGGATTGACTAGAGCCCCCGGTCTGTGGTTTAAGGATCCTACCCGGTGTTTCGCCTAAAATATTTAGGGAAAATCGTAGAAAACCTGTATCAGGTAGGTCGGGCATTGGGTACTATTCTCACGCCCTTCCGAATGACGGGAGACGACTTTGTTGTGGAGTTGCAGCATTCCCTTCTCCGTGTCTGCTCTAGTTTTAGGAGGTAGTTGGCCGACTGATCCAATGGGATCAGCGGACAGCTCTTGCCATATGCCAAAGGTCTTCGACCCCAGTACATATACCTCCGAAAATAGGTGAAGATGTCTTGGCGTGTGAGAATTTTGTTAAAAAAAACGGAGTACGAGGCATTCCCGACATAATCAGGTGAGCCGCGCAGTCACTCTGGGGTGAAATTCCTGCAAGAGAAAACTCCCACAGGCTCCTCTATTTATCTCAATCCGTTGTTGAGAAGTTTTGGGGAAATTAATCTCTATGATTGATATTCCGTCTGCAAGCCAACAATTTTTTGGGGAAATCATACCATTCATGGCAAATCTGTCATTTCCTGGGAACAACGAGAACGCAGCGAGACAAAAGGGAACCCTTTCCGAACGACCGCAAAAGGGAAAACTGCTTTAAAAGAACCTGTAGATTCCTATAAGCGGAGGGAACTTCTAGCCGACCCAGCATCCGCATAAGCTGAATATTCAGGTGTCAGAATGATTTTCAAGGCGACGCAGATAACCAAAAATCCCTACATGCCCCTAGATAAGCCCTTGTTTTTTTGTTTCATATATTAAATAAAATCATTCAGAGTCTCGTGCTTTATAACGTACCCAGATGAAAAGAAGCCTTCGTAAATCGGTGTAATTGTAATTTATTTAAGAGTAAAAGACAGTAGAGAACTCTAACAAAATTAGCTTGTTAATAATAACCTTTTCTTTAATGATTTTAATACGATAAACCAGTATTTAATTACGTCATCATCGGATCTTTGTATCGTCCAATCAGATCGCTCGTTTTACCGTCCGATATTTGGACTACGCAACGATAAAAGTGCAAAGTTACTACGGCGTAGCGTCGCAGGACAGAGAGTGCGTGTGTATGTAACCTTTGCAGCATTCATTCACCAAAACAACGTGTCGTTAAAAAAAATATGTACGCTTTTTACGACGCCATTTAGATAAGAGGGAATTCCTCCCGCCGGATCGCGATTCAGCTTCGCTTTGATCGTCAAATTCTTCCTCTGTGCCACGGACACGGAGGCGTAAATTCAATTTTTATTTTTATTAGCACAACAAGAAATATATTTTTTGGGGGTGAGGGGTGGCGGCTTACTGAGAAAAGGGGAAAGCAAACAACAGGGTTCGCAAGGAATAGGGCATGTAGAATTCCCAATTTGTTTTTTTCGTTTCTTTCGGAAACGCGCAGCACAGATAATATGAAGTCCCGTTTAATCACAGTCGGTGCAGGGAAAATTTCGAGTCATTGAATAATTATTAAATCCAGCTCGGCTACTGGAATTTCAGTCATGACCTTGCTTAGCCTTGCACTAGTCATTACGGAGTTGATTAATTGAATGACTTCATTGACAGCAATTAAGCTCATGCTAGGTGTTGGCTGTAATTGGTGACAGATTATACGAGGTGGGTGCCCGGCTTTGCCTCCTTGTGAAGAACACGAAATTCACCGTCGCTAAAAATTATATAAATCTCGTTGCGTGACGCGAAACTTAAAAATTCTGCGTAATCAGAAGACTGAAATTTTAAATGTTCCGTTTGGATGTCTACTTTTTAAAAATATTTCTATATAATTATATACACACAAAGAAAATTAAAAACGGGGAATAAATTTATTTATAACTGATTTATACCTGACGAAGTCCCAAATGTGAGGACAAAACGTCGTAGTTGAATAAATTTCAGAGTTTTTTTTCTGTGAAAGTAGACAGTTGATTTATCAATACATATTTATTTTTTTTTAGAAAGGAAACATACGTAACGTAAAATATAATTTTATGGATTTACTCAAGGTCCGTTTTACACCAAACGTTATCAGTTCTTATTTTGTGACGGCAACAGTGTTGAGCACTAAAGGTAGACAAAACAATATGTTGACAAAAAAAGGCAGTTAACTAATGTCGGAAAACGAATTTAATCAACTTTTAATTATTATAGATACTATGTTACATTTTTGTGGACCTCTTCAGGTAACTAGACAAATTATCATAGTAATAATAATAACGGTATATTATATACAAAGAATAAATAAAACGGCCCAAAAATTGGTAAGTGTAATAAAACCTAACATAGCCTGTACGGGAAAAATAATGTATTAATATTAGTCAAATATACTATAAAAGTATTAATATTTAAACACCATTTTTATGGCATTAAGTTAAATAATAAATAAACAAAAATACGGCCAAATAAGTCATCAAAATAATTTAACCGGTATTTAATTTTTTAAATGGATGAATGAACTAAATACGTTATGAGTAATTTAGTGTCTCCAACTATATCCCCCGTGTTGAATGATACAAGTTCTTTTCTTAGAAAAATTGGTTTATTGGGGTCTTCCAATTATTTGTTTTATTATTATTATTATTCGTATTTACGTATAAATTAATAAAATTATATTCACATTATTTTAATCTTGTATATACTGAAACCATTATTATTTTACCTAATAATCCTAAGGTAAAAGTTTTTATATGAAATAAAAAATATATAACAATTAAATGTTATTTAAATTTGTGCTGGCATATTGGACGCTATTTTTATGTATTTATTTCACATAATTGATTATTTTGCATTTTTTAAACCCAAAATTTGCTTATCAACATTTCTCACAGGCTGCTCTATAATTTTTTTCTAATAATTATCATAATTTCCCGGTGCCATTGTTTCCGACTTAGAGGCTTAACATTATCTACTTCACTCTGGATTGGTTGAATAGTAGAAGTGTTCTTTTTTGTAAAATAGTTTTATTCTGGTCTTTCAATTTTCTTTGGGAAAGTTGACCGGTTTCAGTTTGTTTAGATTTTTCTCTCCTTGGGGGTTTCTTCAGACAAACTCTTTCTTCGTTTCATTTCAAGGGAAACAGTACAGCAAAAATAAGATGGAAGACTTTCAAATTACAAACCTAGAAGGGTACGTTACATGGGAAAATTCTCGGATCAAATGTTTACGCCTCTGGGTTTGTGTTAAAGGGTTAGAAAAGGGAACTTTTGTTTTCTTCTGATCAACGGGAATCTTCTTCAGGGCGTTCTTAAGGGTTCGTTTCAACAGGTTTTCCTTTTTCCATTTCAAGGAAAAACAGAAAAATCGCAAAATCAGGAGTTACTTTTAATTTTACAGAAACTGTATTATAATTCTAAATGTTTAACTGACAATTTTTATTTGAAATCGTATTTTCCTTTTAAGACTTAGATGGAAATTAGCGATTGTGGTTGATACTCGACATGGTTGTTTTCCTTCTTGTTCTATTCTTATTTTTCCTCTCTAGTAGCTATTTGGGGCGAATTGCAATCTGATGATTGGAATGAGAAAGGAAACGGCAACAGCGGGGGCGGAAAAAAGAGGGAAGAAGAAGTTGGCTTGGTTCCTTGCATTGCGGCGAACATTAGCCTAATTAGATTGAAGGAGAAAACGCCGGGTGAAACAATGATTTCCTCAATTCAATTTCCTGTCCTCCGTCGCTTCATTTTCTTAGGGAGGAGGATTCACTTTTAATAAGGATCTGCGGCTTAGAAATAATATTTTCCTTTAAACCAATAACGTAGAAAAGATCTTTTCACAAGAGAAAAAACTCGTTTAAATAAAGAACTATATTTATCCCCGGGAATATGATATCTACGTTTTACTTGCTGCATTAAAAAGTAATATAAAATGGCTACAAATATTTTTAAGACGGCAACCACAGCTAGGAATACCTCGTGTAGTACCTCTTTTTAACTATCTGGGTGCCCGGCCATGCCCGGGTACTTATTTATATTAGTCCGGTACAGTATTTAATTCGGCATTAGGTGATTTAAGTGGTATAGAGCGCGTTGTCAGCCCTGTCTTCCTATCCCCTAGTCCAGTGATGGGAAAGCTTGTTAAAGAGGGAGCCAAAGGAAAGGAAAAAAAACTTTGGGCGAGCCGATATAATTTTTTAAAAAAAATAATGCTACGTTATACATAATTTTTCTATTTTTGTGACACTAAACCCTATTAATGGCTGAAAGATTATGAAGGATAATGTTACGAATGAAATTGTGGCTGCTTATCTGAAACGAAAGAGAGAAAGAAAATACGAAAATGGTTTTTTTTCTTCTGATAGCCTGTATTCAGACGTCTGATTAGGAATAATATCGCTCAGGGCCGTATAGAACATTTCGGGGAGTCGCATCTGGGCCGTAGTTTGCCAATCACTGCCCTAGTCTTATTAACAGAGGGAGATATATGTAGTGGAACTATGCGAGTCTCTTCTTATTTGCCATTTGTAGATACTCATCATGGTATCAAGACTCGAAATTTGTCTTTCAATTCCTTCTCGTAATTACGGAGACATCTCACTGTGACGTCACCACGCACTCCGCTAGAGCGCTCAACACTAAAGGTGGTCACCTCTAACCTCAAAAATTGTGTTTAAAACAATTTTTCAATTTTATTATTACGTCAAAAGCGTAAAATTAAAAATAAAGTGAAATTAAAGATACCCACATAACCAAGTTTATTGAAAATTCTCACTGCTTCGATGGCCAAAATTATATTAAATTGAAAAAGATTAAACTTAGGCTTGGTTTTATAAGTTTCTCTTCGCCAAATGTAGTTTTAAATCTGCCGTGGTTGCTAGAAATGTGGGAGAAATATAAGGATTTAAGAAAATCTTTGGTATTTATCATTATCGTCCTTCCAGACGTTCGTATTTTGATTTCAAATAATACGTTTCAGTACATTAAATAGGTTAGTTTATAGAATTATATTATTTATGATAGTGATAGTAACACTAACTTCTCTGAACTCCAAGATAGCCTCTGTACCGTAGTTTCTTTGACGAAGCTGAAGCCGAACGTTCCCGATGTGACCCGAGCGTTTCAGGAGGAGCGTTACTCAGTGCTATTATATATTTATATATATATATAGAGAGAGAGAGAGATGTTGTAAATAACAGCAGAAAACTATTCTACTAGTATGAGATATATATATATATTTTTTCCGTTTATTTAAGAAAATAAAGAAAGTTATTAATAATATAATTGAGAGTAAAAGTGGATGTTTGATAGTTTCATCCCGAAGAATATATATATATATAATAAATCTGAAGAGAAGGGCGGAAGAAAAATTGTCACTACTCCGGCAAAAAAAAAGCAATTTCTTGTCTTTAACATTATTCTCATCGTCGCAGAGGTTTCTCTGATATTTCCTTTTAATACTTTTTTGGCCTCATTTTAATTTTATGTAAAGAAATTAATTTTTTTAAATTAATGTCGTAAATGTACTTTTTTATTGCCAATTATTTCAACTATACCAGCGATTTGTATGATTCTTTTCCACTGTTAACTTGTTTCTTTGTAGTTCTTCTTTGCGTTTGTTGTTGTATATCCCTTAGTTGGGAAACAAAATTCATGATGCTTCTAAGATGAGTTATTTTTCCTTCCGACTAATAAATCTCTATATTCCTCAAAACATAATTTTTAATCAAAGGAAAGGGATTGGAATACTCATCCTTGCGCTCAGCACCTCGCCCAGGGTCTTTGTGGGTCAATATTCATTAATTAATACAGCACATAAATTGCACTTAATAGTTTACGTGGACATAAAGACGTAATAAATTCTGTGTGTGTTTTCATGAAGCACCGACGAAGACAATAATTACTCTGTATTTTAATTAACGTATCACTTAACTCGAGACAAAGATAATAACTACTCTTCTCTCTAAGAACAATCACCACAGACTCTCGCTCGAATGGCGAATATGTAAACACTTTTATTTTTAACAAATGTAAATGTTACATTCAAATATTGTCCAAGCTAATTAATTTTGACTGTTAATTGAACGTTCCGAACATTTGTGTATTTCAAATAAAAATTTCATTTATAATACCTAATCAAATTCTGACTTATTGAACCAATTGTTTTTATGGAACCATTCATAAATCAGAAACTCGTGTTAAGTAACAATTCGTAAATCAAAAACTCTTATTAATGCAGCGCTATTCATTCATAAAATTTTAAATCAAATAAATCAATACCTAAATCATTAGCCAAACTTGACACTCTCTTTAAGGAATGATTTTATCTAGAACGATTAACTGCAAAAGCACTATTATCAATCTAGAGCCTCTAGAATGAGCTCTAAATTTCGATTTATCAATTAAATCAACATCATTATTAACTAATTTGGGCCCCTGACATATATATATATATATATATATATATATAATTATATCTTGTAAAATAAACTTTCTAGGAGCCCAAATTAGTTAATAATGATGTTGATTGGGGTGATTTAATTGATAAATTGAAATTTAGATAAGTGCTTTTGCAATAAAGCATACTAGAGAACATATATATATATATATATATATTGTAACATGAAAAAGTTACACTTAACAATGCAGGCCAACTTGTGAGTTGCAATTGTTGAGGAACTGACGCCCAACAATGTGGTCTGGGGAGTCGTCATGGGGTAGTGGAAGGAGCAGGTTGTGTCGGCGGGACGACGAGAGAATGACCACGCCCTGCAGATATAATTTTTTCTCATGCTCTGATTGGAATAAAAACTATTAAAATCATCTTTTGGTATTTTTTGTGAAAAATACCTGGCGCCCTAAAGGAATTAGAAATCCTCGAATACGGAGGAACGCGGAATCCGCTAATATATTTGTCAATAATACCCAAAGGTCGTAAACAGAAGAATTTTAAAATGTTTCGTCCTCAACTTTCAGGACCTCTTCAGTTCACTAAATAAAATTGAGTGTTGCAAACCGCAACGTCCGGGGCCCAGGTGAGGTCTAAACAATCGGACTTTTATGACCATTATTTGTATTTTATTTATAATATTAAGTCGGATTAGTTTAATTTTTTTATATCTAAATGGAATGTTATACAGTTTCGATTCGCTTAAAAATTTTGTGAAGTGCGACCAACGTCTAGATCCAAGGATCTGTCACCAACTATATATTTTTAACAGTTATTGAGAACTATAGTAATTTAAATTTTCTTGTTATAAAACCTTAATATGTGATTATAAAAATATATAGCCTATAAAGGTTTTCGAAGTAAACTTAATTATCCGTGTCTCTTGTTGTAGTTGATTTACGCAAATAAAGCTACTGCAAATGGAGTCTGGTAAGAAGAAGGAGATAATTATCTCTTTGACGGTATTTCCTCATAAATGTCCAGGCAGAAAATTATCCAGACTCTCCGCTTCAATCCTTGCTACTTTAATTGCATTATCCTTAATTTGGCTGAGCTCAAAAGTAACGTAAAATTTCGTAATAATTATGCAGAGTTTCTTAATCAGTCTCTCAAAATTTGCCGAGAGTACTTGAAGAACGTCTTCAGATTAATTATCGTCAAGTAGTCAGTCCAGGGGAACAAGTTCCAGAATTTGTTCTAAAATTTAGTATTTCCCTATTTAATGTCTTCTTTTTCCTATCTTTAAAGTCGTGACGCATGCTGAGACCTCCACTTTCAGTTTTCTATACAGATGTTAATGTTTCTTTATCCTTCGTGACGTCATGTAATAGAAATCTCAGTCCTCTCACGATTCAATTTATTACGTCTCGTACCTCTCAAGATTAATTCATCTGTTCATCTGTATTTGTCTACTTTAGATACTTCCTACTTTTTAGTTTGATCAGCGAGTACTTGTTTCTAATCTAAATTTCCTTAGCCTTGCTTCGTTGGCCATCGTTCATCCTTTTTTTCTAAATTTTGGTATTAAAAAGTTTTTATTGATAATTAAAATAATCCACTCCATTCATTTTAGTTGCAAGAGATTTTAATATTTAAAGACTTGCCACTGCTTTCAGCTTCTCTGGTTGAGGAAGTAGTCATAAACAAATTTTATCGATACAACAACCGGAAAAGTGGCGACGAAATTGAAACCTTACTTAGATTTTATGAGTTCAAATTTAATTTTTAAATAAACTCACAAAGTAACTCAAGTCACTCGTGACGTACAGTTTGTGTCGATTATCGTTAGACACTCGGTTACTCATACTCAAAAACGTACTTTATTTACCACGATATCTTTTAATGTTTATTCCCAAGGGATGATCAATCTTTCTCTCTAGGGTTATACATATTTAAAATGGGGCAGATTACTACGACGGGCAACCAAGATGCGAATTTATCTAAACTGCCTGTACACACTTTACGGGATGAATTTATTGTTGTTGTTGTGGTATTTAGTCCTAAGATGCAATCCTCCATGATAACCTATCTTACGTAAGCCTTCGATTTCCGCATAACTACCGCATCCCCCATCCTCCCTAATCTACTTAGCGTATTACATTCTCTTGCGTCCATATTCTGTACTAACCCCACACACGTCTCTCTAATTCTAATTTTACAAGACCCTCGTGTCTTAAAATGTGGCCTATTAATCTGTCCCTTTTTTTGATCAACGTCCTCCATTGTTCGCTCTTCCCCTACTCTGTTTATAACTTCCTCATTAGTGATTCTATCCACTCATCTCATTCTCCTATAGCACCAGTTTCAAAAACTTCTATTCTTTTCCTTTCCACTACTCCTATCGTCCACATTTCCCATCCATATAACGTCACGCTGTATACAAAAAAAAATTATGAGCGATTTCGTAATATTCACACTTATATCCTTCAGGACCATGTTCATATCATTTATTGTTTCCAAGTCTGCTTCTGACTCCCCTAATACAACAATATCGTCGGCAAAGCGTAAGAGTTTTTTCTTCTCCTTGTACTATCTCCCCTTTCCATATTCCGTTTTTACTTTCTTCATCGCTGGTCTATATATAAGTTAAACAGCATGAGCGACAGACTGCATCCTTGTCTTACTCCTTTCTTGATTTTTGCTTTCATTTCTTGGCCTTCAATTCTAATTACTGCTGCCTGTCTTCTATAGAGCTTTTGTGTAAGCCTTCTTTCTCGATGTTTTATTCCAGTGCTCTTCAAAATCCTTAATATTGTGTTCCAGTTCACGTTAAAAAAATATTTTTCTAAATCCACAAATGCCATTATCGTAGGACGGTTTTTTTCTTATCCTGTCTTCTAAAATTAGACGCAGAGTCAATAGTGCTTCACTTGTCCCGACATTCTTCCTAAACCAAAGAGATCTTCTCATAATTCGCATTCTGTTTGATTTTTCATCCTCCTATATACTATTTTCGTTAATATTTTGCATGCATGAGATTTTAAACTAATTATTCAGTGCTGTTCGCATCTATCAGTCCCAGTCTTCTTCGGGATGAATTTAATTCGCAAATATCTGTGACTGTGTCAAGGTAAATGTAAGGATTACAAGAATGTCTAATTCTGGAGCGTGATTCTCCTGGTGACTGCATGTAAGTCCATGCTGGTTGTTCTTCCCTTAGCGCTGAAACTGAGATGCTCCGAGTAAGGTCCAAGTGTGCGTCGACTGGGCACAGCTGTGTTCCACCAAAACAGTTACAGGTTTACTATACATATAAAATCCTAAAAACCTTTGTCAGTGCGTCCGTCAGTATGACACAGCTTATGGGCATCCGAACTATTAGTCCTAATTTGACCGAATTTGATACAGGTGCTTCTCATAGCCCGAAGTTGCTTATTACTTTTAAATTTTTAAACATAATAGTTATATATGTGATGAAATGCGAAAAACCTCGCGTTTTTTTTCTGTGGTATTCCTCCTCTAGCGAAGTCCGTACTTCAACTTGAACAAACTAGTAAGGGCTTTTTCTTTTTGTCTCACCGAGACCTATCAGTAGTTATGTGGACTAACACCTTTTCCTCCTCCCCTCAGCAAAAACACCAACAAAATTCAAATTTGGTATCCGTCCAACTTTAGATCTCTGTAGTTCGAAAAATGAGGTTTTTCGAAAAATTTTGAGGACACTTGGTCGATTGGAAATTTGGTTCTCTTCAATTTTTGCCTTTTACCTTTTCTTCGCAGAGCATCGGTCAACATGTCACCTCTCTGTATAAAAAAAACTTCCTTTTTGACAACTTTTCCCATTTGCATAACATTTTTGACAACAAATAGATTTAGGCTGTCAACTAACACATTTTTAGAGATACCAGGTATTTTAAAATCGTGCCAATTTGTAAAGGTTTTGCTTTATTTTAATTTAAATGACAGCAAGGAGAATAAATAATAAGGTTTACAATTTTAAAATTAAATTTATCACAAGAAAAGAACAATTTTAAATAAAACAAAAGTTTATCTCCGTGCTCTTTTAAAATGAATTATAAAATTTGAAAAATAAATTTATTTTATATATTAAAATTGAAAGTGAATTGATTTCGTCTCACAGGGGATGGTGCGCTTAAATACCTGTTCGAACACTAATTGATGGTGGCAATGGCTTCTGTGGATTTAAGTAGGCGACATTGGTGGATTTATAGTTGTTTTAGTACGTTACCGACAACAGCCCTCGTAGGTAGACCTGGCCGGAACCGTTGGAACCATTCAAGACATTGATAGTGGCAGCTTCTGTAATCGGCTGCTATCGCTGAACGCCCTTGGTTTTTCTCGACCGATCAACAGCCACTCTCCAACTCCATTACTTTCCAACTGACCCTCCCCTCAATCTATTACCCACCACGAAAACTGTGATTTCTCCCCTTCCCGACTCAAATTTTGGCCAATAGGAAGACTTCTTACATTTTTAGAGTTCCCAGATCAGGGCTTAACAAAAGTCACAAAATGACAGGTAACAGAGGTTACT
Source organism: Eucriotettix oculatus (assembly GCA_034510155.1). NCBI lineage: Eukaryota > Metazoa > Arthropoda > Insecta > Orthoptera > Tetrigidae > Eucriotettix > Eucriotettix oculatus. The sequence continues at coordinate 202,929,666 of CM067377.1, read as the reverse complement.
GAGCTTCCTGTGTGAACGTCTGAAACGTTACAAAATATTGTAGTCTAAGATTATTTCATCCGACACATTTATGACTCTTGCTGTCCAGCGGGTTTTTTAATCCCTCAAAGGCCTTCTCTTCGATAGGATGTTTTGTTGTTGTGAGGCCCGACCCGATACCTGCGAAAGTCAAGAGCCCAACTATTCTCAGCTTGAAAAAAGTAGTTAATATTTGTTAAATTTAAATGAAAATGTCCCCTTTAATACTTTAGAATACATGTGTACACTACAGTAAATTAAAATCTGTCTGTTAATACAAAAATAAATTCTTGATGATAGTAAAAGGAGGTCTTAGCTGTATGTATTCTGTTGAATAAACGTAAATCGACAACCAAACAGCTTTTCTGTTCCTGTGAAGTGTTCCATTCATTAGCTCTCGAGCTTCTAAAAATAGACGCCAACGGCGCTGTGTTTCTTAGTAGTTGTATTCTTCACTGGATCAATCAAGCGCTGATTTGCATTTCCTCTCTGAGCGTGACTGGACGTTATTTGCAGAGGGAAATGTTTGTCAACGCCGCTGCCGTGATGGTGGTGCTGTTACTCCTGTAGGACGTGTCCCGGAAGTAGCGCCAAAAGCACGGACGACAACGACGACGAGGACACGGCGGAGGTGTCCCGTTGAGGATCCCCTTTGAAAGGAGACACCGTTCGCTTCGCCGCGGGAATTCCTTGGACAAGGTCGCGATACGCTTGCTGCTGCTGATGCTGCGTAATTCTGGGTCAATACGCCAGATTTCATGCTCGGGAAAATAACGGTCTGCAAGAATCGACACCACACAATAGGATCTTCAACCTATAATTTCCCCAGCGCTTTGTTCACATACCAGCACCATCCAACTTTTGCAATCAGTCTGACAACAAGCACCAGCTGTTGCCGTCCATTTGTCAAGATCTGTCTTCACGGAGGACAACAACTTCCATCTATCTAAAGCTTCGGCTCAAACCTACCGTCGAATTCTTATCGCTAAGCTGATTAGAGAGAATGTGGAAGCTATGTAGAAATGAAAAGGTTTGCGCAGGATATGTTATCATGGAGGGTTGCATCAGGCCAGTCGAAGGAGTCAATACCACAACAACATATTCTAACGAAATTAGTTGGTAGCTGGAAAGTTTTTTAATTAATAATCCAACGAAACTTTAATTTCAAAATTTTCAGTTAAGTTTGTCTGTAGTTAAAAGCCTAAGTAGATTTGGTCATGTCTCCTTTCTAGCCAATGAAGACCCAAGGTTGACGATGGAACGTCGCTGTATTTGAATGAAACTCTTAGCATTGTCGCTGAAACGGTATTCAATTTATATTTATGTAGTTTATTTTTATGTTGTCAAACGTGTCGTTTATTATGCAGCCTAGTTTCACGAAAATAACTACTTTTAGCATCACAATTATTAATATTTAACCGTTTTAAGCCTTCGGCTAATTTTTTTCCCCGTTATTATACGAACAGAAAAACAATTACAATTATTCAACGAATTATATAAGTCTCCTTTGACAGTTGTAATATACTACGTTTCGTTTCAGTTTTGGGACATCTTCAGGTATAGTGTTACTGCCGTATGCGTGGCATTCTTCCAGAATGAAATGAAAATGTTGGTATTGGACTGCGGATCTTTCGAACTATAGCTAAAGTTTTATGGACGAATGACACCAACTGAAGTTTCCCTACACACATTGTCAACGAATGGCTCGAATGCTCGGTTATAATAATAATAATAAATATGGAGGTTGTCTCCAAACTATAAGTTTTAGAAACTTTTATATTCCCACCTGTGAAAATGATACTTTTCAGACACCCGACATATTTTCGAGCAATATAAGTTAACCGAGCATTCTTGCCATTCGTTGAGAATGCGTGTAGGGAAACTTCAGTTGGCGTCATTCGTCCGTCAACCTTCAGCTCTAGTTCCAACGAACCGCAGTCGCAATACCGACAATATCAGTTGTTTTCGGAAGAATATTTTAAATACCACACATTCGGCAGTAACATTATACCTGAAGATGTCTCAAAATAGAAACTAAACGTAATATATATTACAACGGACAAAGAAGGCTGTTATAAATCATTTAATGATTGCAATTGTTTTCCTATACGTCTAATAACGGAAAAAATTAGTCGGTGTCTTAAAAATTGTAAAGTATTAATAATTATCATGGCAAAAGTAGTTATTTTCATGAAACTCGGCTATATATAATTCCATAAAGATAAACTGAATGACCGTTTAACGAGAATACAATGAGTTTAATTAAAGTACTGTGATGTTCAATCATCAAATTTGCGTCCCCATAGGATAGAAAGGAGACATGACCAAATTAAAATCATTAATTTTAAAAATTTGTGCGTTTTTTCAAATTAATTTCACAGGTGGGAATATAAAAGTTATAAAAAAATTATATCTCGAAGACAATTCCATATTTATTAGTGTTAATGTTTTAAGGCAAGATAAGTTAACCGAGCATTCCAGCCATTCGTTGACAAGGCGTGTAGGAAAATTTCAGTTGGTGTTATTCGTTCTTGAACCTTCAGCTGTAGTTCTTCTATAGAATCGCAGTCCAATACCGACATTTTCAGTTCATTCTGGACGAATGTTTTAAACACCACACAGTCGGTAGTAACTTTATACCTGAAGATGTCTCAAAAGAGAAACGAAACATACTATGTTGGAGCTTTGAAACAAAACTACTAACAAAGAAAGCGGTTATAATTAACTTAATTACGTGTCAGGTAAGCCATTGGTTACAATTATTTCTCCATTTTCCATCCGGATGTTGAAGACTGGCTGTTTTAGTCTACAATTGGGCGTAAGCCCGGTGACAGATACAAAATGAAATTTCTTATAATATAAATACTCCTAACCTAAACAAAAATAATCACAGTCCTTTAAAATTTCTATAGCCCTGAAAGAAAAAAAGAGAAACACTACAAGAATATATTAACTTAACACTTCACTATGACTTTAACATTCAAATTCGAATATGCATTTATACTATTCAAAATAAACACTTCACACATTTTTTGAGATTTGTCCTGAATTTATTTTCCTCGAGAAGCTTTCCTCACACAGGTAAATTATTCCAGTCGTTTATGGTCCTATTTAGGAATGAAAATTTTCCAACATATGTTTTTTTTCTTTCTACATTTCACTTTGAATTGATGATCCCATCTACCTATATAACTGGGCTTTTGCATTTTGTAGCTAATTCCAATCCATGGTTTTTGCCCCATATAAGCTTATGCAGTCTTGCTTTCTCCCTCCTTTCTGACAATACCTCCCAACCTAGCTGTTTTACTTTTTCCTTCCTATGACTCCGTGGCCCTACTTGCACAAAATTAGCAGCCCTTTTCTGAACTTTCTCTAATGATTCTATTTGATTAATTCTATAAGGATCCCAGCATGCCTTTTGCCCCGTATAAGTTTTGAATAGCAAATGCTGCCTTCCTTTTTCCCTCCTTTCTGACAATATCTCCCAAACTTGTTGTTCTACTTTTTTATTCCTATGACCCCTGTGGTCCTACTCGGACAAAATTAGCAGCACTTTTCTGAACTTTCTCTAATGATTGATTTTTTTTCTATAGGTATCCCAACCGTATTCCAAAACTGGTCTAACTAAGGATAAGTATCCCTCCTCCTTTGCACCTATTTTTGCAGTGTGTGTGTAATTGGCCTTTGTAGGTTCGGTTTAATAATGGGTAAACGTTTTACAGTTTAGTCCTGGAGACTGCAGGACTAATTGTGTATTCTGCAGATGGTTACGGCCAAATCCTCAGCTCTATAATATTAAACGTACAATTCGCAAAATGGAAGTTCTCCTGACGTTCTCAACTCCTCCTCGAGGAAAGATTCGTTTCCCTCCGAAGCACGAGCTTGATTTCGTTTGAGAAGCAGCAGACTGGGATCAGATATTCAGAACGTTAACTCAATCAGGTTGTCAAACCTCGCGAACAGACGGTGGCGCCGCCGCATCGCGTCTTACCATACTCGACCTATAAAATTAAGAGGTAAATTGCAGCAGACAAGCCCGACGAGTTCTGTAAGAATAAAGTGTGTTGTGGATCTGACGCAATCCTCCTCCTCCGTCCAATCTGCACTGTCGCTTCTACAAGTAACTTATTCCCAAATAAAAATTTGGAGGAAGAACTTTAAGCCTGTAATAAATCAATCGCATTTGGGAACCAACATAAATTAGCCAACGCTAAGGTGAAACGATACTTTTACTGGTAATTGAATAGCACAAGGCTCCAAGATTATAACGCAGTATATCAAGACGAGTCCATTTGTACCCAAACAGAAAACCTGTAATTGCGGACTTGGTAATTTATGGTTCTGAATTGCGCGCATCTCAAAGCGGAATGATTCGCACGGTGCAATTATTAGAGAGAGAGTCGAGGAATCTTCATCCGCTCCCGGCAAATATTTCCTCGTCACGATCTTGCAGATTATTTCGCACCTGCAAAACAATCTGCCATTATGTGCAGAATATTCCGCACTCGACAGCATTCTTCAGTAACTGAGCAGGGGATATTGCGGGTTGGAAAATATTCTTCTGTAACAAATTGCCGGAATATTTCGCTCTAGACAATAATATTCTGAAATAAATAGTGGAATATTCCGCAATTGAAAATATAAATATTCTTCTGTAACAAATCGTGGAATATTTTGCTATAGACAATAATATTCTTTTGTAACAAATCGTGGAATCTTTTGCTATAGACAATAATATTCTTTTGTAACAAATCGAGAAATATTTTGCTATAGACAATAATATTCTTTTGTAACAAATCGTGGAATATTTTGCTATAGACAATAATATTCTTTTGTAACAAATCGTGGAATATTTTGCTATAGACAATAATATTCTTTTGTAACAAATCGTGGAATATTTTGCTATAGACAATAATATTCTTTTGTAACAATTTGTGAAATATTTTGCAATCGGCAATATTCTTCTGTAAGTAAGCAGGGAATAATGCGTTTTTGAAAATATTCTTCTGTAACTAACCACGGTATTTTCCACTCTCTGCAATAATGTATATTTTTTATTCAAATTTTTAAGTCACTTCGACAGCTAGGACAGTCAACAATGATCTTCTAAAACAAATAGCGAAATATTCCGCATTTGAAAATATTCTTCCGAAATAAATGCGAAATATTTTGCTCTAGACCATAATATTCTTTTGAAATAGCGGAACATTCCGCATTTTAAAATATTCTTCTGTAACATGGTGGACTATTTTGATATGGACAGTAATAATCTTCTGTACTTAAGCAGGGAATATCGCGATTATGAAAATATTCTTTTGTAACAAATCACGGAATATTCCGCTCTCCACAATAATATATTTTTGTTATTTAAAGTCGCTTCGACAGCTAGGTCAGACAATAATATTCTTCTGAAACCAATAACGGAATATTCCACATTTGAAAATATTCTTCTGTAACTATACAGGGAATAATACGTTTTTGAAAATATTGCTCTGTAACAAAGTTCGGAATCTTGCGTATTTGAAATCATTCAGTTCTGTGACACACCGCGCTGAATTTCGCACTATTAAATAACGTTTCTGTAACGAATCGCGGAATATTCCGCACTCAACAGAAATAATTTTCTGTATCAAAGCGCGGAATAATCCGCCCTTGACAATACTTTTGTGCAAACAAGCCGTGGAATATTTTACACTCGTCGATATTCTTCTGTAACAAAGCGCGGAATATTCTACCTTCGAAAATATTCTTCTGTAATTAATATTCTTATTTGACAAAGCGCGTTATATTTCGCACTTGAAAATGTTTTTGTTTCAACAAGAGTCTGAAAATAATTTGGACTAGAAAATATTATTATTCGACAGAACTCGGAATATTCCGCTCTTATTCTTACTCAAAAAAATGTTGAATATCTCGTATTTGAAAATATTCTTCTGCAACAAAGCGCTGAATATTCCTCACTCGACAATATTCTTGAGTAACAAAATCGCGGAATATTCGACTCGTGTGTAAATACAGTCTCAACCTGATTGTAATCCTGTTAATAATTTTCGGTTGTCATCTCGTTCATGCCGCTTTCTTTTTTAAGTAAATGACTTGGCGGAAATTTGAAAACTTATAAATCTGAATGAAGTAACCTTCCCGCTCCAAAGTCATTCGAGTATTTTCTCTTGCTCTAGTAAAATCAACTAAATTAATAAGCAGTCTAGTCGATTGTAAACGTTGCCGTTGTGAACTTAATCCACAGTTCGGTGCAAGAAGAAATCAAGTCTTGCGTCACATGGACTGAATTAAAAGGAATGATGACACTCGGTTTCTCAAAGACTATCAATGTTAGGGCGGCGATGGGGGAGGGGGGGCCTTTCTTTATTTAACATTTGTAATCTTTGAAAATTTCTTTTGATAAATTGTTTCTCGAGGTATCCCCTAATAGATTTTTCGATATAAAGTCTGTGTGTTCTCACCAAACTGCATTGTGTGTCCCATAAGCACTCTTAGAAATTGTGGATTTAAAATATTAAGAATTATTTTTATTTGTAAAAAAGGAGATGGGCAACTACGGTATAGAGCAGTAGTATTGACGTGAGGTTACGTAAACAGATAAATATGGCCATATAAGGGTCTAAAGCTCCTGTATATGACCGATGATAAAGAGGACTGTGACTGATGTAGACGCACAAATTAAAGAAAAACCAATCTTTTTAAATATTCTACCATGAGAATTTATTTTTTCCTGTCAAAGTGTATCTGAGGAAAGAAAGCCCCGACGTCGAAGGTCACGTTGCCACAGTGGAGTTCCCGATTATTTTTTTTAGTTTTTCTTGTGGTTCGGCGATAAAGGCCGTCGGGTAAACGCGATGGTAGCGGCGATAAAGCAGTTTCGTTGTACATTCCTCCGTCGCCTCCCCGCAGCGAACAACCAGGGTCAGAGGGCGTCTCGAACCACTCGAGAATCCACAAACAACACAGCATCCGTCAATCCGCACCACCGATGGTGGTCAGTGGTGCCTGCCTGATCCATCAACAGGCCGCTCTCCGCTCTCACTCAGTCGTTTTATCACTGTGCTTGATACCCCAATATCACCCCTACCAACATTATCCTTCGTGATTTTATAATATATAATATAATGTATAGAATAATTTAGAATATAGAATATCAGTTTGCTTTCAGGAATAACGTAGGGACAAGAGAAGCAAAATTAACTTTACGTCTAATTTTAGAAGACAGGATAAGAAAAAAACCGGCCAACGTTCATGGCGTTTGTGGATTTAGAAAAATGTTTGATACTGTTATCTGGAACACACTATTAAGGATTTTAAACAGCCCAGGAATAAATTATCGAAGAAAGTAGCCTCTAAAGAAGGCAGTCAGCTGTAATTAGAGTTGAAGATCAAGAAAAGAAAGCAGAAATCAATAAATGAATAAGAAAAATGATGCCGTCTGTCACCCACGCTGTTTAACTTACATATAGAACAGGCGTTAAAGATAGTTAAAACGAAGTATGGAAAAGGAATCGCACTGCAAGGAGAAGAAATAAAAACCCTACACTTTACTGATGACATTGTGGTATTAGAGGAGTTAGAAGAAAACTTGAAACCATGATAAATGGCACGAACGGGGCCCTGGAGAAAGAGTTCAACATGAAGATTAATAGATGGAAAACCAAGGTCATGGAGTGTAGTATGGGAAACAGTGAAATAACAAAGGTTGTTAGATTGGGAAGGGATATTTTGAAGGAAGTTAATGAATTATGCTACTAGGGATGGTAGAATTTAGTAGGCATATAGATTAGGGTAGCACAGAAGAAAAAGAAGGATTTACTTACGGGTAATATAAGTGTGAATATTAGGAAATCGTTGCTAAAATGTCTGTATAGAGCTTGGCGTTATATGGGTGCGAAACTTGGACGGGAGGAGTTGCAGAAAGGAAAGGAATAGAAACCTTTGAAATGTGGTGTTACAGGCGAATTCTGAAAATCAGATGGGTGGATAGAATCACAAACGGGGAATTTCTAAACAGAATAGGGGAAAAGCGAACAATATGCAGGACGTTGAGAAGATTAATAGGCCACGTTTTAAGGCACGAGGGTCTTGTAAAATCAGCATTAAAGGGAAGTGTGTGGGGGTAAGAACAGAAGAAGGGGGCCAAGGATGGTATACGCTAAGCATATTAGTAAGGATGTGGGTTGTGATACTTATAAGGAAATGAAAAGGCTTGCGCAATATAGGAGGGTAGCATCAGACCAGTTTTAGAACGGAATACCACAACAACTCGAAGAAGGCAGAGAGGAAGGCCAAGAAAGCGGTGGGTGGACGATGTGGAAGACAACATAAAAGCACTCAGAGCTGGAGGATGGCGGAGAATAGCGCTGGAGAGGGCAGAATGGAGGAAACTTGGCCACTGGGTTGCAACCCCATATGAAGGAGGAGATGTAGAAAACCATCACATTGATAAAAGTAGCACGACTTTCTATGGATCATTTTTAGGAAAATTTTTATTTTATTTTATATATAAACAATTTTAATTTACAAGAAAATATTTTACAAAGATAGTTTTCTATTGGTAGCGGTTTAATTTTTCCTGATACATATTCAATGTTTTCTTCGTCAATCAGCACAAACCTTCCTCGGTAAATAACCACACCTATTAGTATTTTGATTTTGTCGAGGGAGGGGGAACTGAAACGGTTCTTGAGCAACCCCTATTACAGCGAGGCAGTGTAGCTCTGTTTGGTTGGCAGCCGTGCCCCAGTTCCGTTGTACTTGGGTTACGTATTTGATGACGCCTGCAAATAGTAGTTAGCCGGAATCCCGTGAATCATGTTTGCCCGCGGTCCCCAGAGTCGCCTAAATCAGCGCACTTGATGAGTGAGATTAGCAAACACGTGGCCATCTCTAATTCATAGGCCATTGGGCCGCGGGATTGAACGACGACACTCGGAGCCAACGCCGCGTGGAGGCGCCACCGTCGTCGTCGTCGTCGTCCAATTAATGCGCCAGATCAGCCAACTAATTAGTACGAGGATCCTCCTGCAGGTAGAAAAGCCGAGCGGCGGCTCAGACAAGAGAGGGGAAAAAAACAAAGTCGTGGGGTTGATTCTTACGTCGTACATCCATACTTCATTTATATGGAAAAATCTCTCATTAATTCAGACACACTTATACTGACTCTACCTACTTAATTTTCCTGTCTATTTTTTTGCTTTAGAGGATCCATGTCGACCAGATAAAACAAAGTTTTGGAACGGGGTTTATCATGTTGCGCTTACACAAGTAATTGTCTGAATTGACACAAAACTCTCCTACAGTTATTATAATCCAAAGATTTTTATCCTTCCAACTATATTAAATGACAATAATGATAAGGATAATGAAGAGGAGTGAATATTACAGTGATTTGTAATTACAAATCATAATTCCACAATTATAGGTTTATGGCGATAAAATACATATATTTCTGAACTTAAAGTTTTTTAGTTACATTAATAAGTGTCCTCTGATATGTCTTTCATTATTAATTCGAATAATTCAAAATTATATTATTTCTTGTTATTTTCTTTGCAGTGTACATATCTTTCACCCAGAATTAAAATATATCGTCAATGTTGCTTTATTTTCGTATGATACGAGTAATATCCTATTTGTTACTCTACTCACAGTAACAATATTTGAAATTAATTAAATTATTAATTCATCTATGGTAAAAATGTAGTAACCGTATATGTAGCAACCCTTTCCGAGTATTATCCTAGTAACCTATGGAAGAAAGTTTGTCTAAAGCAATTTTTTGGTTGCAAAAGCTTGACTCGCGCAGTTTTATTGGGTAAACATAACCGAGATATTTTATGGGTTTGTCTCGGCAAGTAACTTATGTACACTTATGTCACCGCGCAACTTGACGGGACAAGCGTTTGTCTCGCCGCGCAACTTGACGGGACAAGCGTTTGTCTCGCCGCGCAACTTGACGGGACAAGCGTTTGTCTCGCCGCGCAACTTGACGGGACAAGCGTTTGTCTCGCCGCGCAACTTGACGGGACAAGCGTTTGTCTCGCCGCGCAACTTGACGGGACAAGCGTTTGTCTCGCCGCGCAACTTGACGGGACAAGCGTTTGTCTCGCCGCGCAACTTGACGGGACAAGCGTTTGTCTCGCCGCGCAACTTGACGGGACAAGCGTTTGTCTCGCCGCGCAACTTGACGTTATACTTCCGTATTCCTCGGCCTATTACAATAATTGTATGTTGTATGAGATTATTTTTTCTTAAACTAAAACTCCATTTGAGAAAAGCGAAAATGATTGGTATCAAGAATTGTTCTTACTTACGTCACAACTGATCTTCTGTAGATAAATGGAACTAAACAATTTATAAATAAATAAAAATATATCTAAATCTGTCAACAAACAAATTTCTTCGTCTGGTAAATTTTTAAATGTCTAAAGCGTAATTATATTGTAAAGAATTGGGTGTCGCGGACAATGTCCAGCGACGGTCATAACCGTCTTAACCTGAAGACCACAAATATGGAAGAAACTAATTATCAACTAAAAGTTAATTAAATTTTTTGCTGACATTTATGTCCATATTTATTTATTTTACTTAATATCAGAAAATTTATTAATTTTATTATTGGGGTTAGCTCTGATAGTATTCAACAGTTATTAATCGGTCTACAGAAATGCAGATTGGTAAATTTCCCTTTTTCTTAAACTTATTTCCCTCCTCTCCCGTGCTTTCTGCGGATAAAGATTTTTTAACGTTTTGGGCTAAAGATTGAGGAACGTTATATATTTTTCTGTTAGGCAACCAGTAATGAGAAGAAGCCTATGACGAAAAAGTGGCATGGTGTGAAAGTTACAACTTTATTAGGAAAAGATCATAAATTTTCAAAACGGATATTTTTAGGATCCTAAATAAATATTTTAAAAAGTACTGTTTTATTTGAGTATATGACTTCCATCGTCGCTGCAGAACAAGAATAATATCGAGGAGAAGAGCAATGTGACGTGTTCACACGTGGGTCCCATGTGTGTGTACACCCCTGGCCGTGACGACACTTGTCGGCCTGACTCATTGTCAATTGACCCCCAATATTTGCAGGTTCATCGCCTGCCTTCCCGGAAGGGAAGGGTGATACCAGCAGCCAACGATGAACAGAGAGAAATGGCGGAACTCACCAGGCCGACGCCGCCGCATAGCATAGCGAAGGCTAAATTATTCGCCCACGTACGTCTTTACGGCAAGAGTTACCACAATCGCTTACGTCATCCTCCTGCTGCTGCTGAAGACAACAAGCTGTTATTATCGAGTGCGCGGCGTAAAAACTTTAATTGACGTGCTGCGAGGAAAGGAAACGTAAGGAAAGGAAAGGAGGTACTTGTGCCGACGAAGGTATGCGGTCGACGTCGACGTCGTTGGCATGAAAGGAAGGAGGAGACACGCAACTCTTCTCTTCATGAGTGAGTGTGTGTGTGCAATACTCACCTGCAAACTCGTCCCTGGAATAATGGAGGTTGCGTACGACCCAATTGAAGCTTCACATCGTGGCCTTCGCGTCAGCTCAGCCATGTAACGTGTCTGAGAACTCGTCACATGACGAGGAAAATATAGTACACGGGCCTCCTCCGTGTTTCAGCACTTCATACCTCTTGGTGAATATCTTCCGTCTTGTTCGCGACACCAAATTTCTCACAATATAATTAGTTTTTAGTCATTTTAAAATTTTCCAGACGAAGAAATTTGTTAGTTGAAGTTTGGACATATTTTTATCTATTTATAAAATCTCTTCAGTTTTCTAATGTACACTTGTTGTTGTAATAGTATTCAATCCTAAGACTGTTCTGATGCAAACCTCTAGTCTAACCTATAATGCGCAAGCCTTTTCATTTTCACATAACTAGCACATCCCACATCCTCCATAAACAGCTTAGCGGATTCTTTCCTTGGCCTCCCTATTTTTGTTCACTTCCCTCTAATGCTAATTCTACAAGATCCCTCATGTCTCAAAACGTGGCCTATTAATCTATCCCTTCTCTAGGTCAACGTCATCTCTACCTCTATTCTCCTTAGAACTTCCTCGTTAGTGATTTCATTCTCCTATAGCACCCCATTTAAAAGACTTCTATTATTTTCCTTTAGCCAATTCCATAACTAGCAAATCCCGTATCCCACTAATGTCTTAAAACATCAATCTGTCCCTTCTCTTGATTAAAGTCCACCATATTATTCTCTCTTCCCTATTCGTTTCTCGTTAGTCACTTTATTCACTCATCTCATTCGCCTATAGCACCACATTTCAAACGCTTCTATTCTTTTCCAGTCTCCAACTCCTATCGTCCATGTTTCGCACCCATATAACGCCACGCTCCATACGAACATTTTTAGCAACGATTTCCTAATATTCACACTTGTATTACCCGTAAGTAAATTCCTCTTTTTCCCCGAAAACCTTCACAGGAATCATAGTGCAAGGAGACGATATATATATATATATATATATATATATATGTGTGTGTGTGTGTGTGTGTGTGTGTGTGTGTGTGTGTGTGTAAACAAGGTTTTCTGATGATGTTGTGGTATCAGGAGAGTCAGAAGAAAAAAGTTGTTCCGGAGAAAGAGTAAACCACGACGACTGTTAGAGGGGAAATCAAAGGTGATGGAGTGTTTTATGAGAAATAGCGGAATAACAAAGGCTGTTGGTGGGAAGGGATAGAATTTACGTTCCTTTATTGAACGTTGAAGGATGCAGTCTGTCGGCGATGCTGTTCAACTAATATACATATAACACACGATGAAAGAAATTAAAACGGAATATGGGACAGAAATCATACTGCAGGAAGAAGAAATAAATAAACCTACACTTTGCCAGATATTGTACTATTAGGAAAGTCAGAAAAAAAAACTTGGAAACCATAATAAATAGCGTGGAGAAATAGTTCAATATGAGGATATATAGACGGAAAACCAAGGCAATGAGGTGTAGTTTGGGAAACAGTGGAATAACAAAGGGTGTTAGATTTGGAAGATATATTTTGACGGAAGTTAAGGAATTCTGCTATTTGGAAGCGTAATAGCTAGAGGAGCGTAGCAGAGGCAAGGAAGGGTTTCGCAAAAAAAAATAGGAATTACGTATGGGTAATATGAGTATGAATATTAGGAAATTATTACTATAAAATGTTTGTATGGAGTGTGGTGGTATATGGGTGCGAAACGTGGACGATAGGAGTTTCAGAAAGGAAAAGAATACAATCCCTTGAAGTGTGGTGCTATAGGAGAATGAAATGAGTCACTATCCACGAAGTTCTATGCAGAATAAACAGGTTCATTTTTCAGTTTTACTAACTTTAATATTTCATGTATGTATTTTAATAAATCGTCCTCGTGACCTTTCTTTCATATTTTGAATATAGTGGCTGCGCAGAACACTACGGCTGGTTAAAGCAGAGAGACAAGCCGAAGTGCGTGGAGTAGTGGTTGTATCTTTGGTTTTGGGTTTCTGGGAACATCGGGGTCTACAACACAAATTTGATAAAATATGTATGTGTATTATTAGTTCATTCAATTAATGATTATTTCCTGTGCGTGAGAATTGTAAGCTGCTAGAAAGTGTCTTGTGGCAGGTTCCTGTCTATTCCTGAAGCAACAGGCGACCTTGTGCTGATCGATAGCGCCTCTCCACCTCTCTGTGGCGTCATTAAAACAAGGTCCCCACATGCGCATAACTCTGGAACTCTTCTCTTTAATAGCCCCCCTCCACCTCCACCTCCGTCTACTCCCCCTGCAAGGGTGAGTGGGTGAGTGGCGGGGAGAGAGTGAGCCTCGTCATCTTTTCATTACAATTTTTTTTGCCCCATTTATCTTTGGAGACTCTTAGTCTACTTTTTAGTACATCGGGTAACTTAGCACGCGTCGTAGTTTTTACGACACCGTAGTGAATCGGAATGCAAGATGGTGGTTATTTTTCTAACATTCAAAAGGTTTCTTCGGTGTGTTGATATGATGATTTAGAGGAGAAGAATTCCGTATAAAGAAAATGAAGAAAGTAAGAAAACGAAACGAAAAATAATATAAATAAATAGGAGACAGGGACAGAGACGGAGAGAGATGGGGGAGAGGGACAGGGATGGGGGAGAGGGTCAGGGATGGGGGAGAGGGTCAGGGATGGGGGAGAGGGTCAGGGATGGGGGAGAGGGTCAGGGATGGGGGAGAGGGTCAGGGATGGGGGAGAGGGACAGGGATGGGGGAGAGGGTCAGGGATGGGGGAGAGGGACAGGGATGGGGGAGAGGGACAGGGATGGGGGAGAGGGACAGGGATGGGGGAGAGGGTCAGGGATGGGGGAGAGGGTCAGGGATGGGGGAGAGGGTCAGGGATGGGGGAGAGGGTCAGGGATGGGGGAGAGGGTCAGGGATGGGGGAGAGGGTCAGGGATGGGGGAGAGGGTCAGGGATGGGGGAGAGGGTCAGGGATGGGGGAGAGGGTCAGGGATGGGGGAGAGGGTCAGGGATGGGGGAGAGGGCCAGGGATGGGGGAGAGAGTGACAAAGAGAGGGGGAAGAATTAAATAATTGAAAACAAGGCATTGTGTGTTTCAAACTGGATGAAAAACTGTACAAAAATTATGGGAATGATACAATAAACCGAAAGAAAAAATAAGAAATGTAACGCTTATAAAGATTTTAAAAAAGGGTCAGAGAAAAACAAAGATAAAGAAAGGTAGTAAGAAGAACGAATAAAAATAACGACACAAATAATTATTAATGGACAGGATCGACCAGTAGGGATAAGCCATCATATATAAAATATGGAACAAAGAGAGAAATTAAATAATTTAGAAATAGACAGCAAAAATATGGAAAAGTACAGAAACGCAGTCGAAAAAACGACTGAGAATAAAGGAAGAATATTTTCGAGGAAGAGAATTTAAAGGTGAAAAACAAAACGAAAAGGAGAATAGAATCTAATTCATAGTCACGTAAATAAATACTCGGGGAAGCCTTTGTCCTATTAAGATAGACTCTTTATAAATCTATTACGCAATAAGGAAACCAAAATATTGTCAGTTCACTACTCATAAAACTTTATTTGCGAGGGCATTAAAAATATATATCGTACAATACCGCGGAAGCTTTCCCTCTTTAATCTGTCATATTCCCAGGATTTGTACAAGGGTGGTTCAATAATAATCCCCTCCCTTATTTTTCTCCTTTAATAAGTAAGTTATGTGAAAGTTTTTAATTTGGCGCGATTCCTGCAACATTTTTATCCAATTCACTGCTGTAAGAACTTCCTGGCGACATTACACTGCAAATTTAGAATTTTTACAACATTCTGCACAGGCCCTGAGAAATGTTGGCAACATTTAAACTTTGGTTTTGTTGCACAAATTTACTGTCCATTTTTGTTTCTGTAAGTGTCCTATGAAGTACAGTTATAGCTATAATATTTACTTTGTCTCTGAGCCTCTTAGACCAAAGTCTGTGAAATGTCGCCTATATTGAGATGTTAGTCAGCCAGCCTGTTCCTCCGGCCTTTAACACGTCTTTGGCTGTGGAAGGGAAGATGCCACACCTGCATTATCACCGAATCTCTCGCCCTAATTGGTCTGAATATTAACATATCTGCAGCGTGGAGCATGCAAATGAGGCATTTGTAGTCAGAATCGCCCTCCCAAGTAGCACAAGGGCCACAATAAATTCCTCCGCCGTCCGACATGGTTTTTATAAGACCGGGGGTGAAAATATAAGGGTACCTGTGGACAGCAACTAAATCATGGATGTCCTTCGATATTTAATAAACGGTTTCTCTTATTTTCTCTATCTTGGTATGAGAATCAAATAAGATCGTTGCAACCTTTGGTGAAATGAGACACAATCTTCTTCAGCGTAGATAAATGTAGCGTAAAACTTCCAGGAACAAGCACAGCTGCAGGGCATCGAAGCTAATGTCACAGCAAAAACTTTGAACTGTGTAACATAAAGCTATTTTTCCCACTTTTATACAAAGCTATTTTTCCCACTTTTATACAAAGCTATTTTTCCCACTTTTATACAAAGCTATTTTTCCCACTTTTATACAAAGCTATTTTTCCCACTTTTATACAAAGCTTTTATACAACCCACTTTTATACAAAGCTATTTTTCCCACTTTTATTATACAAAGCTATTTTTCCCACTTTTATACAAAGCTATTTTTCCCACTTTTATACAAAGCTATTTTTCCCACTTTTATACAAAGCTATTTTTCCCACTTTTATACAAAGCTATTTTTCCCACTTTTATACAAAGCTATTTTTCCCCACTTTTATACAAAGCTATTTTTCCCCACTTTTATACAAAGCTATTTTTCCCCACTTTTATACAAAGCTATTTTTCCCCACTTTTATACAAAGCTATTTTTCCCCACTTTTATACAAAGCTATTTTTCCCACTTTTATACAAAGCTATTTTTCCCACTTTTATACAAAGCTATTTTTCCCACTTTTATACAAAGCTATTTTTCCCACTTTTATACAAAGCTATTTTTCCCACTTTTATACAAAGCTATTTTTCCCACTTTTATACAAAGCTATTTTTCCCACTTTTATACAAAGCTATTTTTCCCACTTTTATACAAAGCTATTTTTCCCACTTTTATACAAAGCTATTTTTCCCACTTTTATACAAAGCTATTTTTCCCACTTTTATACAAAGCTATTTTCCCACTTTTATACAAAGCTATTTTTCCCACTTTTATACAAAGCTATTTTTCCCACTTTTATACAAAGCTATTTTTCCCACTTTTATACAAAGCTATTTTTCCCCACTTTTATACAAAGCTATTTTTCCCCACTTTTATACAAAGCTATTTTTTCCCACTTTTATACAAAGCTATTTTTCCCCACTTTTATACAAAGCTATTTTTCCCCACTTTTATACAAAGCTATTTTTCCCACTTTTATACAAAGCTATTTTTCCACTTTTATACAAAGCTATTTTTCCCACTTTTATACAAAGCTATTTTTCCCACTTTTATACAAAGCTATTTTTCCCACTTTTATACAAAGCTATTTTTCCCACTTTTATACAAAGCTATTTTTCCCACTTTTATACAAAGCTATTTTTCCCACTTTTATACAAAGCTATTTTTCCCACTTTTATACAAAGCTATTTTTCCCACTTTTATACAAAGCTATTTTTCCCACTTTTATACAAAGCTATTTTTCCCACTTTTATATAAAATTATTTTGCCTTTTATGATTTTCCTGTACCAAATTTCCGTTCTGTTTTTATAAATTTGTATACTTTCTTTCGTACTTAAATTTCGCTTTCATTCTTCCCGTTTTAAATCGCAGTAGGCTTCTTCTTTTTATATATTTTTACAATTTCATTATTTATGTAAACTTTTTTCCGTTAAATTTTTAAAGATTTTTAAATTGCTTTTCCTGTTTTGTTTTTAAATTTCTGTTCCCCTATTTTTCTATAAATATCTGTCCCTTCTTTTCATTACTAATTTCTGTTCAATTCTTTTTCTTAAATTTCTATTCCCTTCTTTTTTACTGATTTGTGTATATCTATTTGTATAAATTTCAGTTCCCTTCTCCTTTTTAAAATGTTTCCTCTCCTCTTTTATATAAATTTTTGATGCCTCAGTTTTTATAAATTTATTTTTTAATTTCTGCTGCCTTTATGTTTAAAAATTTATTAAGCTGTATTTAATTTCCTTTTTATTTTTAATTAGTTTCCTTATTTCTTTCATCTCCATCTGACCTTGTTTCTATTTTCATTCCCTAAATAACTAGCTTTCTTGTTAAATGTTGTTTTCCGTTCTAAACATTACAAAACAGGTAAATAATTGGAAAAATATTGTTTCCTATTCCTTTCGAATGCGCCTTGTTTTTTTAAAAAAATATATATTTTTATGGTGCACAACCCCGTTTATAATTTTGTCTGTTTTTACAGAAGCACCCTTATTTATCTACCCACCTGACAGTAATGGTGTTACTTTGAACATGTACTTAAGTTTAGTCTGTATGTAAGTAATTTTTGCATTGTCGAATGTCGTGGACAGGGCGGGAAGGAAGTCCTCCTTGTTCCTCCGGTCCAGATATCTGTAACGCGAGTAGAGGGAGGGAGGGAGGGAGGGGCCTTGGAAATTCGAGAGCTGCCACAAAGGAGATAGGTTATTCGACTCCGGTTATTTTCTCCATCCACGATGTTATTAAGCTAAATGTAGCATAAAATATATACGGAAACTCAGCTGCACGCACAAGCACGCCATCTACACAACAGCAACGTGAAATATAAGTTATATATAATATCAAGGGGGAGAGTTTGCGAAACTGTTGCGTTGGCGGGAATCAAAAGCTCTTTACTCTATTGGTACTTGAAAAGATGAAACAAGCTCATGGTTGAACCGTTTAAATATTCCAAGCAAATTACTTAGCTGTTGCGACACACAATACAAAGATACAAATTTTGTAATTTAGATTTCATTAGACTGATTAATAAAACCTTCAATAATTTTACTGATTATTCTGAAATTTCTAATTTGTTTGTTAAAATTATAAATAACATTTGTAGTGACTAAAGTAAGAACAATTCTACTACAGATCATTATAAATATTTCCAAAAAATTACTTAAGGAAATAATTAAGCTCAATTTTACTTGTGTTAATAATATTCGTAATGTTAATAACAATACATTTAATATGATTCGTTAGTAATAATATAAATACAATACATATGTTACACAAAAATGTCTATTCTATAGCACTCCGTGCTTTCCTTAATAATAATGCTTTTAATGATAATACTAATAATAATGCCCTGGGCGATAATCCGGTTGGTGATAATAATAATAAATGGGGTGATAACACAACGCGTTATAATAATTCATTGGTAATAATAAGTAACACCATAATTGGTAATAATAAATTATAGCATCATTGGTAATACCATAATAAGTCTTGGTAATAATAATAATAATTTACTTGGTAATAATAACTTACTTGGTAATAAATAATATAACTTACTTGGTAATAATAATAATAATAATAACTTACTTGGTAATAATAATAATAATAATAACTTACTTGGTAATAAAAATAATAATAGCTTACTTGGTAATCAAAATAATAATAATGACTTACTTGGTAATAATAATAATAATAATAATGATGATGATAATAATAACTACTTGGTAATGATGATGATAATAATTATAAAAACTTACTTGGTAATGATGATGATAATAATTATAAAAACTTACTTGGTAATGATGATGATAATAATTATAAAAACTTACTTGGTAATGATGATGATAATAATTATAAAAACTTACTTGGTAATGATGAATAATAATTACTTACTTGGTAATGATAATAATAATTACTTACTTGGTAATGATAATAATAATTACTTACTTGGTAATAATATATTAGATGGTAACAAGAAAATATTGTTTTGCTTGAAACAACGAGAAAATGAGGGTTGAAACAACAATAATCAGAGTAATGCTGGTAACAATTTGAATAATAGTGTAGTATTGGTTGAAAAATAACATAGTAATATGAATAATATATTAATGTTCCTAACAAGAACTGTAATAATACTCGTATTATATTATGACATAGGTAGGAGAATAATAAGAAAGTAGGTCGTACAACGTAATCAAATTAATAAGTCCTAGTTAGCATGACCTCGAAGCGTTAATGTTGATTAAATATCAGTGCTATGATGCAAGGAAATATATTTTAAAAAATAGAATACGTTTTTATTATTTACCTTTTTATTTTTTAACTACGCTCTACTTGAATTATTTCTTATTGTGCTTCGAGTCTTGAACATATCACTCCGTGGTGAGGCTGACTGATCCTCCTAGTCGCCTGTACTGTAGAAATCCTTTACTGGACGCTCTTGTCGAGGGACGCATTCCTGTCGTGTTTCCTCGCGTCCGCAGTGGCTTTGGCTTTTCATATATTGAATCGCTGTGGTTCCTCATAAAAAAAATGCCTCGCTTGGAAAAGTTGCGAGGGGAATTTATCACACGGGGCCGTCGACCAATTACTTCGTTTTTATTTCATGGCTAACTATTCGACAAGAAAGCGCAGAATTTAAGAATGTTCATCTACCTCTCTATTCTACTATATCGAATTTCGTTAATTCTTGAATTATTTTTAATTCTGGTTCGTTATAACAACTTCAGAGTATGATCGATAACGTGAAGATGGACTTCCAGGACTTGAACAAGAATAGGACGATGTTAGAACATGTCAACAGCATTTATTTTCTGTATGGTATATAGTATGGAATCTATAATATTTTATTTATAATTATGACTTGCATTAAACCTTTACTGAAGAAACAGAAAAAATTCTCAATCACTCAGTATACAGGAAATTGCTCCAAGTTTGATACGTAAATAGGAAAATTCTCAAATAAAAATCAGATAATTTGCAACAATTTCAATTCAGGATATTTCTCGGACATTATAAGAGCCCACTACTCCATAATAAGAAGAAAATCACTTTTTTATGATGAAGAAAAGTTTCTCTCTCGGAAAAGAAAGAAAATCCTTCTCTTTCAAAAAATAAGGAAAATTGCTTTTTATTTGGTAACTGAAGTAAAAATGATTCTGCCTGAAATTGAAGGAAAAGTTCCGCTTGTCTCTGTAGGCGAAATGAAAAGTTCCGTTTGTCTCTGTAGGCGAAATGAAAAGTTCCGTTTGTCTCTGTAGGCGAAATGAAAAGTTCCGTTTGTCTCTGTAGGCGAAATGAAAAGTTCCGTTTGTCTCTGTAGGCGAAATGAAAAGTTCCGTTTGTCTCTGTAGGCGAAATGAAAAGTTCCGTTTGTCTCTGTAGGCGAAATGAAAAGTTCCGTTTGTCTCTGTAGGCGAAATGAAAAGTTCCGTTTGTCTCTGTAGGCGACATGAAAAGTTCCGTTTGTCTCTGTAGGCGACATGAAAAGTTCCGTTTGTCTCTGTAGGCGACATGAAAAGTTCCGTTTGTCTCTGTAGGCGAAATGAAAAGTTCCGTTTGTCTCTGTAGGCGAAATGAAAAATTAAGGAAATTCGTTTGTAAGGAATGAGTAAGACCAAGGAATTGAAAATAAGAAAACGTTGTAGGAGGAAATGGCAAAACCTTTTATATTAGAAAGGCAGTTCAGCTAACACAAGAAATATCCGAGACGGGTGCAATTATTATTCCTACAAAATATTATAATTCGCTGGTGGTTACTTCATTAAATACTCACACACTGCTTTGTGATATTTAATTTTTTTATTGTAAATTATCGAGTTCATCGGCTTGGATATAAATACGGGAAGGGCGAAGAAAAAACAAAGAAGCTTGTGTTCTTTACTGTAGAAAAAAATCAATGAATGTAGAATTCAAGTAAATACTAACTCGTGTGTGTTTGTGTGTGTGAGAGAGAGAGAGAGAGCATATCTTGTGATTGATGGATGAATTTGGAAGAAAAGAGGAACTGAATTAAACTGCCAATTCTGTAATAGTGAACCATTGTTATCAACAGCATCGTGAGTGATTAATAAGTTTCCATTTTGCAATTTAAAATTCTAAAGTGTTTTCATTATTTGATTCAGGTGTAGACTAATGAGTCTCTTTTCTCTAAGGATTACGTCACCGTACAGAAACTGTTACTTATTAAATAGCTCTTTCTCCTTTACGCTAGTCTTGTGAATCTCACGCATTTATAAGCTTAATTAACCGTATGTAATACTTAATTTCACAGAATCTAGCTTATTTTACTTCCGTCCATAATCTTCAAACGAAATAAAATAGTGACGTTAGAAAATCTCCCTTCTATTTCCGCATTTTCTGAGCTTCTCAACCCCCTTCCCACCCCCTCTATAAATATTAAACAGCAGTGGCTGAGTTTCCCTCAATTGTAAATTACAATAACGCTTTTATCGCGCGATAATGGCGCCGCCACCGTTTGAGAGATATTCGAAAGCCTTTTACCCATGAAACAGATTTATGTAAACGCGAGAGGACGGAGGGAGGAGAGTGTTGGTTAATTGGTCGCTACTAAACCACCCCAGATTTGATTTGTTGAGCGCGCGCACAGTGTTTGGAAGGTGGAGGGAGTGAAAAAGGAATTCAGGGAAGTGGTTGGAGGAGTGAGGGGTTGGGGAGGCTTAATTGATGATTCGCAGTTGGAACCTGCGACCCAGTAGAGCCGAAAACAACCCTCGTAAAAGCCGAACTCTCTCCTCCTCCACATACGGCTTAAACAAGTGATACGAGTCTGTTCAAGGGACTGTAATAAAAATTCTACCCTTGAGGACTGAAATGGTTCGCAGGTAAATTAGAAAGATTAAAAAAACAATTTAAAACTGTCATTACGAAACTGATGTAGCGTTAACTGATTTTTACACTCGCCTCCAAAATTGAGGATTTACTCAATTCACTGCCCTTATTTATTAATGAAATATCTGGGAACCCGGCGTTGCCCGGGTATTTATTTATATTATCCCGATACACTATATAATTCTTAGGCAACACATGGTTAAAAAACGGCAGAATATGAACCTCAAATATATCCCATTATCACGATAATGTAAAAACTACCCCCGGTACAATAGCTGAGAAAAAATTAAAGGAATAAAAATGATCCCCCACTTAAGAGGAAACTTTTTACTTAAATCCCATATTAAAGCGACTCGCATTAAATCGAGTTCGACACCAATCTCGACAGATTCTTGGTATCGTCATGTCGCTCATTTCCGTCCATTGTAGGTTATTTGACCATAAATTAGGAGGATGGGGAAAGAGATACAGAGACAGATATAGAAAGAGGGACAGAGGGGGGAAAGGGGGTATACAGAAGGGGAGAATGGTGTGTACAGAGGGAGATAAGGGGGTGAGACGTTGAGATAAGAGGGGTGAAGACGTTGAGATAAGAGGGGTGAGACGTTGAGATAAGAGGGGTGAGACGTTGAGATAAGAGGGGTGAGACGTTGAGATAAGAGGGGTGAGACGTTGAGATAAGAAGGGTGAGACGTTGAGATAAGAGGGGTGAGACGTGAGATAAGAGGGGTGAGACGTGAGATAAGAAGGGTGAGACGTTGAGATAAGAGGGTGAGACGTGAGATAAGAGGGGTGAGACGTTGAGATAAGAGGGGTGAGAGTGAGATAAGAGGGTGAGACGTTGAGATAGAGGGGTGAGAGTTGAGATAAGAGGGGGGAGACGGAGAGATAAGAGGGGGGAGACGGAGAGATAAGAGGGGGGAGACGGAGAGATAAGAGGGGGGAGACGGAGAGATAAGAGGGGGGAGACGGAGAGATAAGAGGGGGGAGACGGAGAGATACAGAGGGGTGAGACGTGGAGATACAGAGGGGTGAGAGTTGAGATAAGGGGGTGAGACGTTGAGATAAGAGGGGTGAGACGTTGAGATAAGAGGGGTGAGACGGAGAGATAAGAGGGGGACGAGATGGGGTGAGACGTGAGATAAGAGGGGTGAGACGTTGGGATAAGAGGGGGAGACGTTGAGATACAGAGGGGGAGACGGTGAGACGTTGAGATAAGAGGGGAGACGGAGAGATAAGAGGGGGAGACGGAGAGATAAGAGGGGGAGACGGAGAGATAAGAGGGGGAGACGGAGAGACGGAGAGATAAGAGGGGGAGACGGAGAGAGAGAGATAAGAGGGTGAGGCGGAGAGATAAGCGCTTCAGGACTAAGTAGACAATTAGGCACCGTCGTCGTCCTTGGCGGATCACGTGTGTGTGACAGACGCAACAGGTCGCGCGCCCATCGCCACTTTTCCGGCGCATGCGACCGTGTATAATCTGCGGATTGATACGCTCGAGGAATCCGCCGCACGCAGCAGGTGAAAGTAAATGACCATGTGCCGGCGAGTGACACACATGACGCAACGGCTGCCACCTGCAACTGGGTTACGCGCCCGTCTTCGGTGAAAGGACCTGCGCTCCCAGATACGGACTCTCTACGTCATATGCATCTCAGTCTTGTCTCTTGCAAGGGAAATTAAACATTCCAGCCTACAAATAGTGACAATCTTTCTCAGTGATTTAAACGGTTTACTGATACTACTAATGCAACACTTTCCACCACCAAATGAAAAATTGGCAACTTTTTATTGTATTTGTATTATTATTCTTCGTCTTAGTTTCCGCTACACTTGCAAATATGTTCCTATTTCTTACTTCCTACCCTTCCAGGTCCTCCCTCTACATACTGTCAAGCGACCTCCTCGCAGAATTCATTGGTCTTTCTCATCAGACTTTTTTTAAATCACTTTCTTACCAATCCATTTTTCTCACCCATCTTTTCTTTCCCTGCTTCATTTTGTACTACTATATTCATCAGTCTTTGATTTTGACTCCGTTGCTGAAGTAATTTAAGATGGTCTCGTAAACCGAAAAATAAAAACACTTCACAGAGGAGCCTTTACTCGGGTAATCATAGCTCCCGAATTTTTATTGGCTGTGGGGGGAGAGGAACTCGAGCGACGTCTTCCCTACCAAACATTTCTTCTTCAATGATTCATTATTCAACTACTTCTGCCCTTTGAACTTCTGTCTCGTCTTTTTTTTTCTGAGAGGAGGGAAAACCGACAACATAACATTGGAATGGGCGATTGTAATGAACCCCGCGCGTGTGTGTGTGTGTGTAATTCGTTTTGTTATTCCTGAGGTATTTGTAAAGACACAGAAAAGGGAGTGTTTGAGGAGGGAGAATGTACGTGTTCGTCAGCATTCCTGCGAGTTCCTGTGGGGAACGGAAGGGGGAGAAGAAGAAAAAGACTTATTACCTCTGCGTGAGTATCTTTGACGGGAGCGCTTTGTAATGATGGCGGCGGCGGCGGCCAACCTTGCCAACTAATAAACACCCACCCGATACGTATATATCCATGCCTCGCAATTTCAGTAGTCTGTAACGAGCAGCTTCCATCGTCAATGGCAACTATACTCTCTTCATTTCCAATTCTCCCTCCTCCCTCCATCTCTCTCCCTCTCCCCCTCCCTCCTACAGCTGTGAGGACATGGAAAAATAATTGGAAATATAATGTGAAGTTGGTAAACAGTTTGAATTGGAAACGTGGAGACTCAAGAAAAAATAAATAAAGTTTTAACATTGCTGTTGGAGAAAGAATAAAGTGGAATATGTAGGGTAAAAAATTTAAAGAGTAAGTGAGGATAAGAGAATCCAGAGGAGGAGAAGACGACTGTCGTATGGAGAATTTAATAAGTCAAAAAATGTGAAATAATGGGCCTAAACTAAGGGAAAGGGTGAAAAGTGAGAGAAAAGGTAAAAAAATTGGAGGAAAAAGAGAAAAGTTAAGGGTGAAAGGTGTAAAGGTGAACTATAAAGATGAGGTATAGGTATGTAGCCTGTTACCCCCACAAAAAAATCACCCTCATGTAGCCTGTTAACCAAAAAAAAAGTGCGAAGTGAAGGGTCAAGGTGATGAAGTTAGGGGACAAGGTGGAAAAGTATGGGAAAAGGGCAAAAAGGTGAGAGGACAAGGTAAAATAATAGTAAGAAAGTCTGTAGAACTGGCGGAAGAAGGTGAAAATGATCCTTATTAAGTGAAAATTCAAAGCAACGTTTGGAACAATTAAGCGCATCAAACGTAAAATTTGATGCAACGATCGGACGTTATCCATTTCGTTTCCTCAGTTGAAAACTTAATTATTACAAGAGAAAACATTATTGTATTACAAAGAAATGTACACAGAACAATATAATTATAAAGCACACAGCGCATAATTGAAAGTTGTCCTTTTTTAAAACGAGAAACAAATTCATACTTTAAAAAAAATTAAATAGCAACTTAATTCTACATTAAATAAATTTTTTTAATTGTGTAAGTGGTAAATGACTTGGGATAACAATAAAGTTAAAAGGGATATGCAAGAAATTATTTGGTTGAGAGAGTAATTTAACTAATATTGATATTTCAATTAACGTAATTGACGACCAGGTACAGACAATCTACTTGAATCGACGTTTCGCCGTTAAATTTGGTATTTTCTCAGGTAATGTTACTACAAAAATTTTACGTTATAAATTGTTTAAAGCTTTTTTCTATTACTAATATTATTACAATTCCGTTTTTTAACATTAAATGTCGCCGTTAAATTACTTGCGTTGATCAAACTGGAATTATAACATCCTGGTAATGTCGTTTTATTGGAAGAGTGATTGTTGGGCCAGTTAATTGGCTTCCTGAGCGGAGTCGTTCCGCTTTCTAAGCCGACGTCTGGTTGTATTCCAGGATCCCTAATGGCTTCCAGTGGAGTGTTGAGATGCGCCTCCAGCCCCTCACGTGCTCTCCATTTCCCAATCCCGTAAGACGCACGGGGCCAATCAACGGTCAACTACCGCCACTTAAACAACAATCAATCAGTGTCGAGGGGGATGTTTTCGACTCCGCGACGAGTAAGGCTAGGTTTACACGCAGGGGCAGTGATGTCAGTGGCGTGTCAACATACGTCAGTGCTGCACTGACAACTGCCAATCCATCGCTGACACGAGAGCACTGCCTCACTTTTCTTGGAGCGTGTCAACAGTATGTCAGTCATGACTGACCTAGACGCTGCCCTCATGGGAGGCCAGTTAGTGGCAGTTACGGTTGTCAATTATCGATTGTGAACGGTGAGGCAGGGCTGACTATCGATTGCGCAATGGAAAACAGTTTGTATTTTGCATTTTCAATACGCGTGCAGTTTGTTATAGTGTGCGATTGGAGTAAGTGAATCTTTGTTGTGAACAGCGGCTAGAATTTTGGTTCAGAAGCATTTAGGATAGAGTTCGTTTGTTGCACCTATGAGCCTATAAATTTTTAGGTTAACTTTCCAAAAATAATTATTGTCCAGCCTCCAACGGCACAAACTTTAACTAGAAAAAAAATACGCAAAATAATGATGTATAGCTATAAACATACTACTATCACACGTAATGAAAAATAATTCATTTCGTTTTGTTCAGTAATTGACAACTTTAAGGGGAATAAAACAACAAGTAATAGAAACCGAGCCAATTAAACACTGAAAACCAGCTTCAAAGTACATGTGCTGTTTTTATTATTGCTTGATTTCTGTAGTAATAATATAAAGCAATATTACTAAACAACTGTTTTCATTTTTATGTATCTATAGTACAGTAGCGTGATACTGAGTTTGACTTTTTCAGGAACTCTTCCTCGTTACGTCTATTCTATCACAAATACAAAGTGATTAGTTCCTGTTTATGGACATTATGCGTACGCGAAAACACAAAGGGGAAAAATATTCAACTTGATATAAACAATATATCGACACTATGCAACATCAACATTCCAACCTGTCGTAGTTGCCAAGAAATAGCAGAGAAGTATAAACATGCATCAGAGTTCTCTGCCCGTTCTGTAGTGAGGGCAGCACTTGCACAGAATTGTCAGTGAAGAAGTGGGCAGTTATCTGCCTAAGATGTGAACGGTAGGCAGTGCACAGCCAACCCAACTTCGACGAACATCACTGCCCGTGTAAACCTAGCTTAAATGTTACAGCGAGTGAGTGTATTATCTCTGGCCGGTGGGAGGGACAGGTGCTGCTGCTCTGCTGCTGTCACTTTGCAAGAAACTCAACCTCACTTTCTCCCTCAGTCGCGGAATTTCCACCAGTAGATGACTCGACAAACTGTCCAGAAACTCTACGTCACGCCTTGCAGTCGTTGATATTAGCTGGGTGCCCGGCCATGCCCTGATACTTATCCGGTACAGTATTTAAGCGTTGTCAGGCTTCCCTATCCACTCTTATTAACAGAGGGAGATACATGCGATGGAACAATGTGAATCTCTTCTTATTTTCCATTTGTATTTACTCGATCACGATTCAAATATCCGTAATCTTTTTTTTTTCCAATTCCTACTCGTAATTACGGAGACACCTCACTGTGACGTCACCACTCACTCCGCTAAATTCTCAAGCCGTTTACATGAAGCGCATTCAACTCGAAACGATAACCTCTTAACCTCAAAATTGTGTTTTTAACAACTTTAAAATTTTATCACGATGTAAAAAGCCGCATACAATTAAAATAAAACATGAAATTTTCACGCCAATAACCAACTTTCTCGAAAATTCTCTTTTATACGACTGGCAAAAATTCTATTAAATTATGACCATCTAAAAATCGTACATTTTGTGTTGTAAGTTTATCTCACGGAAATATAGTTCGAAATTTTCCTTTTTTTTCTTAAAATGTGGGGAAAATGTTAACGATTTACGACAATCTTTAATATTTATCATCCTCATCATTCCATGTGTTCGTGTTTTAGTTTGAAATATTAAGTTTCGGTTCATAAAATAGGTTAAGAATCTATTGGTTCAACACTGCTAGTGTTAATGGAAGCAAAACTTCATAGTTGATATTTATTTCGATGGTGATGTCAAGTTTGTTCATAAAATATGCGAGTATATAATTTGTAAAAGTAGAAGTAACCTACTTTGATATGAAGTATGCCCTCTGTACCGTGGTTTCTTTGACGAAGCTAAAGCCGATCCTACCCGAAGTTTCCCGATAGTTTCACGAACATTATTCAGGGCTATTTTATATACCTTGGGGGATTATGACATAAAAAGGCTCAATAAACGTAACGCAGTTCTTAGTAACTAGAATTTCTCTTTAAAGATATTATCGATATAATAGACTACTTCTTATACTCCCACGGGACTGTCGTTGGTGGTATTAAACTCGTCACAAAGGGGAGTGGGAGGGACGAGTTCAGTACCACCTCGTGACGTCACTTAATATTTAAACTCGACGTCGTTACAAATTAATGTTTTTGTTCCCTCTAAAAAAACACCGATTGGTGTTTTGCATATTAAAACTGGTCTAGAAGACCAAAACTTAATTTTTTCCGTGTTAAATCCAAATACTGGGCACTTAACCACTTAATTTAGTCCAACGGCATTTCTTCTTTGACAGTTTGGCACGGCGATGAATTACTTGGTAAAATAAGTACCACTCAGCGTTTCTTCAATCCCTGTTGCTTTCGTAAAGAGATTCAGATCGTTGTTCGGGATTTATATTCTTCCGTTAATTGGTTCCATCTTGGTGTAAAGAGAAATTCCAGCCATCGTCTTGACGAGGGACTAATCGCACCTCGACTTCTCCCTGGAGTTGTTTCGCGTGCTCCAGAGTTGTTGAGGCGGCGCAACTACGCTTATTAATCAACCCTGGACTGACGATGTGGCAACACGAACCAAGCTGCCTGATTTCCGAGCACTGCTGGTGTCGATGTTTCTCAGCACTCTGGATTGATTGCTCCCTCTTTCTCCCTTTCTCGTGATAATTATAATAAACTGCCGAGCACGAATCCGACCTTCCCTGCAAATCGCAAAATAATCGTCGAAGTCGACCGTCGGTCTGTAGGCGAAGCGGAACTTTTTTAATCCAATGAAAACTGACCACCGAGGTTTCCTTTTCGACTCTTTCTCTCTTTCTCTCTCTTTCTCTCTCTCTTTCTCTCTCTTTCTCTCTCTTTCTCTCTCTTTCTCTCTCTTTCTCTCTCTTTCTCCCTCTCCTTTCTCCTCTCTTCTCTCCATTCTTCCTTTCTCTCTCTTCTTCGGTGTTTCTCGTCTGGGGGACTACTACTCTCTCGTTCGAAGGAGGTCGTTTGGTAGTGCTCTAAGGGTCCTCGGTGGGGGATCTCTCTCGGCGTTGGGAAGGGCTCGGTTCACTTTCGGTCGTGCACGTTCTCGTGTGGCTCTCGGTGGGGGTGCTTGCATCCTACGTTGATTGCTCTCTCTCTTCACTCGGTCATTCGGGTCTTGACTCATCTCGCACTGGTTGCTTCTCTCCGGTCTTTCACCGATCGGGGTCGGTTGCTCGTCTACGTGGGGGTGTTGGTGTTCGGAAGTCGTTTTTGGGTTGAGGCGTAGCTCGGTCTGATTCTTGGGTCACTCGTGTCTGTTTTGCTTCTCTCTCGTCGTTCCGCGTCTCTCCTCGGTGGGTATTTCTCGTCTTCTCTTGCTCTCTCGGGGTCTGGGGGAGCTTCCTCGTTGGGGAGGCTGTCGTGTCGTGACCTGGTCGAATTGCTCGGTCTCGAGTTCGCTGCGGGGGTCTTGTTATCGGGGTCGTGGATCGTACCCTCTGTCGGTCGGATTTCTCACGGTTCGGTGGACGGTCTATCTCTACCGTCGGTCTTTTCGTCGTCACTGGGGGTGGGTCATTGCTACACTCGGCCGTGACGGTAGGGAATTCACACACTAACGGTGGGGGGTAAACACACGGACACGAAGGTCGACGAGACCGTCTCTCGGGGTCCTACGTGTGCTCTCGATCGTCGGACGTCGTTCTCTTGGTTATCTTCTCATACTCTCTCTCGGGGTTCCTCGGGGTTCTTGGGGGAGCGACGGGGGTTAGGCGACACGACTTCGCGTGTTATGTGCGCATCACACGGTCTGGTTTCACGGGGGTTCACTCTGCTGGGGGTATACTCTCGGGGGTCTTCGTCTCTAGAAATTAAAAATCAATCACATTTTATTATGGATAAGTGTACTAACGAAATAATATCAAAGTGTAGTGAAGTAACAGCCTACCGAATAGGGATAAGCTAGCATTCACACACAGCCAGATCACCACGACCGTAATTCTAATAGAAAGTTTTGTTAATTACTGACAAGGTAGATTTCATTAGTACGGAAAACGTAAAATGACAATCAAAATATTATATATTTTATAGGACTGTTAAATTGCTTATTAAATCTACATTTATTCGTTTTACGGCCTTCATTTTAAATTTCCCAGTTTAATTACAATTTATTTTATTTTTTAAATTTATGTCACTGCCATTCATTTGTGTATATAATCGATTCAATACGGTTTCCATGTTTGAAGGCTTCTAAACTACTTTAAATGACATCGGATTCCTTACCTTCACAATTCTTGACTCGAGTAGCTCAGTGGTAGAGTTTCCGTCCGGAAAGCGGAAGGTTCGCGGTTTGACCGCCGATCTGGTCGACATTTTTCACATCCTTAATTTAATTCATTACCACAGAAGATTCTCTTCTCACTGTACGTTTCTGTACTGTAAAACATTTTTTTTGCAAGGAATGGCGGTTAATGGTCAATTCTAAGCTTTGCAATCATGGTAGAGGATACTGCAGAATGTTTATTTCCTCAGTGAATAGATTGAGTAGAAAGTTCTCTGGTTTCTCTCCAGGTTTTAACGGTTGTTAAAAACAACGTTTCGATGGCCATCTCCGCCGTCGTCTTCGGGTAACTGAAGGTTTTGTTTTACCATCGATATAACCCGGGAAGAAACCCGAATGTTGAAGGCTGGCGATGTAACTCTGCACTCTTGGACCGTAGGTGTTAATATATCCTCCTGACATTGGACTCCCAGACGTTCGTCTCCGTGGGCAACTTAGCCTAATTGATACTAATTACGGGCAGCTCTGAGGCGGTTGCTAGGCAACGAGACGCAACCTCTGACACTGCAGGCATCTGCGCAAAGTCCACCTCTCCTCTCCTCCTCCCCCTCTGTTAACGTTTCACGACGATGAAGCCACACAATGGACACGAAATCTCTTCGCAATTCCATTATAATGCGGGATTGTCTCGAGATCGGGAGTGAGTCATGTGTTAGCGTTTAAACGTTCATGATGGACAATATTCAAAGAGCGGTGTGACCTGGATTTCGCTCCCCATTTCCCGGGATTGAAAAATTTAACGGAAATACACGGCTAAGAACAGTAAGTTCCTGCTTCCTGTTTCCCTCTCTTCTTTATTTCGTCACGACTATTCCCTCAATACCAAACATTGAACTAAACGTAACTTCCTCAGGCACTTTGGCAATCTTCTTTTCGACCTCATAAGCAGATCAATTATATTTCGACTTCAATGTCATTCCAGACTTTCCGATAGTTTACTTGGGGAAAACAGTAGGATGTGGGTGTCCCAATAATAACTCGGCTCGATGCAACAGAAGCGTCGACGACGTC
Organism: Eucriotettix oculatus; assembly: GCA_034510155.1. Taxonomy (NCBI): domain Eukaryota; kingdom Metazoa; phylum Arthropoda; class Insecta; order Orthoptera; family Tetrigidae; genus Eucriotettix; species Eucriotettix oculatus. Next base: position 202,897,703 of record CM067377.1, on the reverse strand, counting down.
CACAGTTTTAAGGCCGACTTAGGTTTCATTGATATGTTTGCACAGACTTGGTTTGAACCTGATTTTAAGGGGCAGCTCTAGCGGCCGCCGGGACAAAGGTTGGCTGTCTTCCATCCTCCAAGATATCCACGTAGAAGTCTTAAAGCTGACCAGACTCAATCCAGTCTTCCTTTTTAGTTTGTCTCCCGAGTCGGTACAGTCCAGTATTCTCCTTCTATTTTCATATTATACTTCTTAAAATTCCGTATTGTTTCGTTTTTCACATTTTCAAGTCCCGGACTGGTGTCAAGAACACAGAGCACTTTAAAATGGCAGGACTCGTAGCCGCGGCATGACGGCAAGATGGCCGCGGCCACGTGGCTGTTTGACTCGAAAAATTGACTGCTGTATTATTATAATTTTATATTATTGAAAAATAGTTTGTGTTTGTTTAACAGTTCAAGTTTTGTTTTTAATGAATTAAATTTTCTTCATTTTTGTTTAATTTTTTTCCTCAGCTGAGTTCCAGTAGATGAATATCTTGTTCTCCTTAACTGCGTAGTAAGAAGGAAACTTTTTCCTTGCTAAGAGTTCTGTTTGGAATACATATATTTATTTCCTTCCTCGCAGTTTCCCCGAGGTTGACGTAACCCATTGGAAGGTTCCAGGTCGTGTTATTCCTTGACATTGGCAGTGTGTCTCGGTCATTACTTGAGCGTTAAAATGTATTCACAGAGTTGAGATAAAGCAGGCAGGACTCGCGATAAGTCAGTGACTGGCTTTCCGCTTTTGCAATAACACCGTGTAGACAGGAGGTAAGTATACGATTTTTATTTTTTCAACGAGCGGCCATCACAAGTCGGATATTTGGAAATATTGTAGAATAGTCTTCATCCCTTGTAATGGTTATATACGTCATATTATGACGATTCATAAAACTCCCTCATGCACAGGCTGCCACGTGGCATCGGCCATCTTGTCTCCCCACGACGAGTCCTGCCATTTTAAAGTTCTTTATGTACTTCCATGTTCTTTGATCATCTCAACACAATACAGATGGGTAAATCTTGTTATTTTCTCTCCCGGTGATTTTTATGACTCGCAGCTCCTACTTTATATATATAATCACCGCACAAGATTCACTGGAATTATTACTATGAATTTTCCTCTTTTATACAATTTTTACTCATTTTTAGTATTTCTTAGTAAAGAGGTTATTGTGGTTATCAGTCCTTAGACTGTTCTGATGCAAATTTTCATGCTGACCAGGCCTTTTTATTTCTTTAGAACTACCGCATCTCCCCTAATATGCTCAGGATATTTCATCCTTTGTCCCCCTCTTCTGTTCCTACACCACACTCCCCTCAAATGCTAATTTAAACATTTTATAAAAAGTTCATTGTTCAAATATTTTATGTGCGAGTTCATTTTCCAAAACGTTTTTATGTGCGAGTTCATTTTTCAAAACCGTTTTTGCGTGCGAGTTCATTTTCCAAAACATTTTTGTGCGCGAGTTCATTTTCCAAAACATTTTTGTGCGCGAGTTCATTTTCCAAAACATTTTTGTGCGCGAGTTCATTTTCCAAAACATTTTTGTGCGCGAGTTCATTTTCCAAAACATTTTTGTGCGCGAGTTCATTTTCCAAAACGTTTTTATGTGCGAGTTCATTTTCCAAAACGTTTTTATGTGCGAGTTCATTTTCCAAAACGTTTTTATGTGCGAGTTCATTTTCCAAAACGTTTTTATGTGCGAGTTCATTTTCCAAAACGTTTTTATGTGCGAGTTCATTTTCCAAAACGTTTTTATGTGCGAGTTCATTTTCCAAAACGTTTTTATGTGCGAGTTCATTTTCCAAAACGTTTTTATGTGCGAGTTCATTTTCCAAAACGTTTTTATGTGCGAGTTCATTATCGAATATTTAAACAACCATCGCAGCCTTTCATTACCATTTTTGGTATACAACTGATGTCACTTGTTGATGTGATTTATGGCCGACAGAAGCTAGTTACGCTGATGGGAAATGAAGTGTATATGTGCCAGATTCTCCCCCTGAGGAGTGAAGGTAGCAAGCATCTGTCCATCCAGAGTCGTCATCGTCATGTGGTCGCTCCACTGTCCTCGATACCAAATTCGTAGCCAGGCTTGTTGCTGCTAGTCACTGCCTCTAGAGATGCTTAATTGTTAGAAAACCAACGACCACGAAAATGAAAGCCATTTTCTCTTCTCATTCGTCTTCTTCCTCTCTGCTTCAGTACGCTCCTCTCTTAGTAATTTCCATAATTAATTCTCCTGCCTGTCAGGCAGAGAACTCTCCCGCCGTTTTTTTCATCATTTTTGAACCCTCTCCCCCCCTCCCCTTCTCCCTCTTTATTCGTGTCATTGTTCTGCACGAAGAGTGTCTCGCCTCGCCTCACATCGCCGTCGCGCAGCTGCATAAAAACATCTTCATTATGTTAAAGAATTATCGATGAAACATTTGTCAGTCTGTGCAATTAAACTATTTTTAAAAGATGCTACAGTAAGTTTATATTCTCATACTTGGTGGTCATACAGTTTTTAACATCAATCTCGCACAGTTCCACCCGCGCTCGATGCAGGAGCAACGTAAGATTTGGTAATATTTTAATTACAGAACTGAGGAGGTCCCTAAAGTTGGAACGTTTTCAAATTAAATTATTCCACTCATGACTTTTGGTCATTGCTTATGTTTGATTCATAATAATAAGTCAGATAATTTAATAACATTATTTATAAGTCTTTATTATCGGCAAATATTAGTTTAGTCAAAAATCACTCTACGTTTTACCATGTATTCCCAGCAGGAATCCTCTGTAAAATATATAATGAGAGAACTTATAACATTCAAGTCATCAGTCAATTATCACACACCTCATTATTAATAGAAATTAGCTTATATATCGACCATTTATATGCCCCTGCATATACTCGTTATTTATTTTTCAACCATTATTATCTATAAAATATTGCGAAGAGTTTTACAAGGAAATTTCAGCGTAGACCATACTTCACACACTATCAATTTAATTTAAGTATATGATATATGTATAGGTTATGCTGTATAATTAATTGACAATCGGTGAGTGATGTATGGCTTATATGTATGGCGTTTGATGCATTGTTAATTGACAGTGAGTGATATATGTATGGATTTTGTTGTATTATTTACTGCCAATTAGTAAATTATATATGTATGGATAATGTAATATTTATTGACCATTATTGAATTATATATGTATGGATTATGTTGCAGTATTAAATATTGACAATTAGTAAATGATATATGTACGGTTATATAGTAGTATTGTTTAATGAGAATTAGTAAACGATATATTTACGGTTTATGTTGTGTTATTAATTGAGAATGAGTGAATGACATGTGTATCGTTCATGTAGAAATTTATTTGTTATCCTCTTTGTAATATTTTATAGATAATAATAATGGCTGAATAGATATATAAGACGTACATGCAGGAGCAAATAAAAGTGGGATTTATAAGTTAACTCTGATTAATAATGAGCTATAAAAGTTAGTTGTGACAATTGGTTGGTGACTTGTATGTTTCATATAAAATTTCTTGTAATTGTTTTGAAAATTTCATTTATGATTGTGGCTGGGAATGAAACCCGAAAACTTATTGAAGGTTTTTGGCTGACTTACAAATAATACTGGTCAATAATTAAGGCTGTAAATAAGATAGTTAAATTATCTGGCTTAATATTACAAATAAATGACGAAGAAACTAAACGAAAGTTTTGTTCTCAATAAGTTTTCTGTTTAATTATTAGTTGGATAGTTATGATAATAGTAAAAGAAAATTATACACAGCAAATGTCTGGATGTTTTAAATTCGTACGTCGAGAGATTAATTATTATACCAACTAAAAATCAATACGATAAAAGTTTTGATATGAATAATAAAGGAAGTGACACTATCCCTATACTCAAGTAATGTTCAAACGGCCAGTAACCTGTATTTAGAAACACGACGGTCCTCGAAGAATGCTCCAAGTGAACTGGTATTTACTTTTAGGTGCGGCCTGGTTTACTTCCTTTCGCCTTACTTCCACATAATGCAGCCGGAAACGCAGAACTGGCTGAAGGTTTGCCTACGTCGTCGGCGCCCGAATTAGTATATGCGTCTGTGCGCGGAATACAAAACGTCGCTGTAAACGTTGAATTAATTTAAATTATACTCAACAAGATAATTTTATAAATTTTAACGACTAGACAAGTTTCCACTATTCCTTGATTACCTTTGCCGTATAAAATGCAATGTATGTCAGAGGCTGAAGTCAGAATGCGAAGATTTGTATTAATTGGAAGGATAGTACGGTTATCGACGTCTAATAGTCGAAATGAGGAATTTAAATTTTCATTTATTATGAATGAATCGAATTCAATTTTAATGTATTTATTTAATTTACAAATGGGCAGTTGCCCGGTGGCAGATACGCGGAACTTAAACAATAATTAATAATCTGGTCGTAAGGACCATATATAACCTATAATTAACAATATTATTCTATTACTTCAACACAAATCATATATATGGAATCATATTATTAGAAGATAAATTTTGAAAAATGAATCATGTTGTTTTTGCCTGAAAAAGAAATACATTGGAAATATATTTCACTTTAGTATGTTGTTATATATTTCGAAGCACTCATCACTTCACTTCACTGTATTACACTACACTGAACTTAGATTAAGTCTAAGTTTTCTTTCCGCTAGAGGAAGTTCTCCAAACACTCTTGCAGGAAAATTGTTCCAGTCATTAATTGTCCTATTTAGGAATGAGTATTTTTTCCGACGTCTGTTTTTTTGCTTCCTCGCTTTTAATTTGAACAAGTGTTCACTCCTTCTCCCTTACCGAGTTGCTTCTTTCATTCTTTCTCGGGTTTTAGACGTGCTCTGTAGAAAATGTGTATCCTAGGTCTTCCTCTCCACCCTAGTCACTTAACCTTTTCGTACCCGAGCCCTTCTTTTTGCACCCTTTCTAAGGATTCTATTTGATTTATCCTGTACGGATCCCAGCATGCTGCACCACATTCCATAAGTGGGCGTAATGATGACAAATGTTCCATTTCATTATGAAGTCGTTTGTAACCTTTATTTCGAAAACTAGGGATAATTTTATACAACAGCCTTCCTTCCGCCAGAGGTTAAAAATAGTACCTACAAAAGCTTCGTGAAGCAGAGTAAAACTATTCTTTTAAATGGCGCTGCTGTTTTACTCGGTACAGGATTTTCTTAATCGTCCTTCTAGTATTTAAATCAAGGTTCCTGCTGCAAGTGTTGAATGAGCTGCCTTATAAAATAGCACATCACATATCTTAAAATTTCTATTCAGTTTTTTCTGCTCTTTTGTTTGTTTGTTTCATGTATTGCCTGGAGCTACGACAGTTTCCTGGTCCAAGTAGTTAAAACTCCATTGCGTGTTCCTCAGTGTGTGCTTGTTTGTGTTTCCCAGTGTGTGTCCGTGTTGTGTTTATATTGACTTTTGTCTATATACACTTTCTTTTACTAATTTATTTTAAGTTTATTTGTCTTTAATTATGTACTTTATTTTGTTCATTTTTAATTTTTAATGTATGACGTATCCTATTTCCTCAATCGAGGATTAATGGAAACAACAATAAATCTAAATCTATAGTAAGAAACACACGGTATCGAGGAATGTAGAGCGTTCCTTTTTGTGACGAACTGTTAATAAGTACACAGACAAAATATGCGGTGAAGTGGAACTGTCACGCTCTTTATTTAATTAAGTTTTGGAAGAAAATTTATTGAATTGAAGGAGGGACGGGATTGCGGATGCGGATTCCGGGGGAGAAAATGGCGGTAACAAATCCTCGCAGCTTTCTCTGGCTGGTCTTGTTCCGATACGATTGCCGAGAACAATTTGCAGCGTGCAATAACAGGCAGCGCAAATACCGTTACAAATATTTGCTGGCGGGAAACAGCGCCCGGCCGTCTACGGTAGTTATCTCGTCCCCCACTCCCGCGCGCTTGTCTGTTGTGCTTCGCGAATGAAAACGAAACGTATGAAGCGACCATAAATTAAAACGGAAACAAAACTGATTGATCACTTTTAATTATCGAGTTTTGCTACAGAAAGTAATTGGATTCCATTTGGCGTATCAGAGAACTCGGACTGTAACTACGTCAAAAATATCCCCGCTAAAAGAATATCTATGATCAGACAGTCATAAATCTCTCTGCCAAAGACGTTAATGACGGGAGTCGTCTGAATTTTGTTTAAATAATTTAATTCAATGTAGAATTTAATAACAAAAATTATCATATTTACCTTCTTCAATGCA
>CM067377.1:202736142-202891275 GCA_034510155.1 Eucriotettix oculatus | reverse complement strand
TTTTCTCTCATACTGTTTTTCATGTTGTTGCGTTCATTGAATTCTCCCCCTTAATTTAGTTCCCTGATAACCGTGTTTTTGTGATACACGTTTCTTCTACCAATTGAAACTGTGTTTAAAATAAATGTAAACCTTTTTTAAGCTTTACATAAAGTGAAAATAGATCATTTTTGTTAAATACGTCTTGGGTTTGCTTTTCGCTACTAGTTGTCAATGTTTCCTTTGGTTTGTCATTTTCAGAGGTCATGGGACAAATCTTCGCCTGATGCGACGCCATTAAATGGCGAAATATGAGGAAGTTTTCTTATGAAACACGTCAATTTTATTTTCACAGAAAGGCTAGGAGGCCTCGATGTGGTTTTCCTCTAAGGAAAGATTACATATGAATGTTATTCATGTTAGGTTTTATTTATAGGACTGACGTGTGTAGTCTTTGTTTCGTTTGTTTCCTATCACGTTCTCAATTTCGTCCTGTTGTAGCTGGGCTTCAGTCATCCTTTTATTTAGTTTTTTATATATTTGTATTTTATTTCTACCCTTCAGTGCAAACTAGGATTCCATTACTTCAAGTGTAAGTTAACCTGATGACTTACAGCCTCCCTGTTAGTAATATCTCTTTATTGGATGACGTTACTATAAATTACAGTGCCTTAATTGAAATTCAGGTCGGCGTTGTCGTTGTTTTCTCTTCCCCGCACCCGAATTGTGCGTCCGCATTGCGGAAAGAGCGCGGCGACATCCAGCTGCAGGGTAACCTCCATCTTGGAAAAGGACGACAAAGGACTCAAAAATCTCGTTGCCGTAATTTTGAAATTTGATTTCAACTATTGATTGATAACTTTGCGGATTCCATTTTCAAAACTTATAGTTGGGTTGGAATTCTTAGAAATAAAACGAAAAAAAAAAGAGGTATGTTGGGGAGAATAAAGCTACTATATTTATAATAACTAAAGTAGAACAGCGATTGCAAAAAAAACTGAAGTGGCGGCAGTGAAAAGGCCGGTGTAAATGATATAGATCTATTTTCGCCAAGTATAGTATTTTTATACTTTTATTCTGTTGTGTACTTTGTCGGAAAGATTGTGACTGTGGAGGTAAAGAAAGAAAGTGGGAAACCGAGGAAACAATAGGGAAAAATGAGAACTAACCAATAGATGGGAAGAGGGGAAAGAGAGAGAAAATGAATTTGAAGAGAAAATTCAGTGTGAGAGAGTATGAATTGGAAAAGAACAGTATACACAGAGGGAGAATCGAATTGAACAAGAAAAATTCCAGGATTGAAGGTGAATGGAATTGAAATAAATAAGATACAGAGAGAAAATGGGGTAACGTTGGAATAACACGAAATTGATAAGGGGAGAGATGGAGAGTGGATTGTAAAAGGAGAAAATTTATAGAATGAGAAGAAATGAATTTGAGATAGAGAGAATTCAGTAAGGTAGTTAGAAAGAAAGGGTTGCTAAGTATAAAATTCAGGGGGGAGAAATTAGAGAGATTCGATTACATAAGGAAAATTTTGGACAGGGGGGGAAAGAAAATATATGAAAAAATGATAAATTTTAGAGAAAAAATGTATCTAAGAAGAAGAAATTTTTGAGGGAGAGAATGTATTGAGAAACGAGAAATACGGAGAGTTGGAGATTTTATCGATAACGGAGAAAATACAAAGAGGGAGATTTTATGGATGAAGGAGAAAATAGAGAGGAAATATTTGATGGATGAAGGAGAAAATAGAGAGATTTTTATCGTCAAAGGAGAATGTTTCGGAAAATAAAAATGTGTCGAAAAAGGAAAAATTTAATGTGAGATGGGTAGGGCGGATTTGACCAGAGGAAAATTAGATATAACGGATTGAAAGAGCTATAATGGATATCGAAAGGCATAGGACCGGTGATTCATTGGACCTATTTAATTTAAATTTTGCATAATCACACAAACAAAGATGAATGGAGACTTCGTCGAGTATATTATACTCTTACCTAATCCACTAAATGTTACTAATTATCATTACTAGTTAAATGGCAGCGCTGATTTTCCTTATTCTTGGAAACGATTAGTAAACATCTGCAGACTATTGCGTTATAGTAAAGACGACGTTTCCCTTCAAGAAATATGTAAATGCTGATAGCCCGGGTTTCCCGTCCTTAATTACAACTCATTTCTCAAACGAATTCCATCAGAGCTAAACAGTTGAGAATTGTGCCTTTCCATTTGTAGTCTCGCGTAACGACCGTAATGGAATTCCTCCCCCCCCCCTCACCTCCCCCGGGACGTTCCTCTCTCCTTCAAAAGGTGGCGTTCACCTCTCTATCCAACGTGTCTGTTCATGACATTCACTGTCGTAATGTGTTTGTCTAATTATATTCCAAATTTAAGAAATTAGCTTATCAGACCTCCTCCCCACCCCCACCCCCACCCCCAAAAAAAAATTAGTTGAAATAGTCCTTTATGTATTATCAGTCAGTACCTATAGACCTTTTCAAATGGGAGCAGATTTGACCTTGAAGCTGTTCTTCGCTTGCGCCAGCCAATCAAATCATCCCGGCGTTGTCTCACATTATCCTCCATGCAGCTGAAGGAAGGGTCTGTTGAGGGGAAAAGTAAGAAGATTTGACAACGTTTGTGTATCTCTCTGCCCTCATTCGCTGAACGCCAGAATGGCTCCCGTTTGAAAATTACTAAAAGTATATATTCATTTACCTTTGCCAATTTCGGAAAAGTTTAAAAACCAAAAGATGGTATTTATTTTCCATTAGTCCTGCTTTGAAGAAAAATTGATTTCTTTCTGTGCTCTGTGACGTATTTACATATCGCCAGCTTCTGCTCGAACTCTTCCGCGGACTTTATTTCCCTTCACGGCGGTCACTGGGTTTTTGGAGGGTATCAGAGGGGTGTGAGACAGAGACTATGATCATGGTGATGGGTCAAGAATAAAAAAAGTCAAAGATTATGACAGTACAAGAGAACAACGAGACATGTGTATTCCTTTAAGTATATGGGATGTATGATTACCGAGAACCTGAGATGACGTCAAGAAGGGAAGCCATGGCGACGGAGGTTTTCAGTGGAAGACGAAATCTATTATGCGGTAGATTATAAATGGGGAGTAAGAAAGTGATTGGCCAAGTTCGTCAACTGTTGAATGTGTGGCATTTTACGGAGCAGAGACGGGGACGTTAAGAAGAATCTGGAAGTTTTCGAGGAAAGAAAATATGAAAAAAGTGTTGTAGAGGGTTGATGAGAGATGGGGACTGGTACAAATGGTAAGAAAATAGAAGAAATTGGGGTAGGAAACTCTTTTCTTGCTGTCGGATGCTATGGTGAGGCTGGTTCGTGGTAAGAGAGGGAGAGGAATGAGAAGAAAAACAGATATTATATGGTATAGAAGAATATGAATGGTATAAGAACCTGAAGAGGATGGCGGTGGATAGTGCAGAAATCTGACGATGACTTGTAGTCTCCTATACTAAACTTCTCCAAGGAAAATATTCTTATTTAAATCGGACTGTAATCAATTATAACCAATTACCTGCAGAAATTACTTGTTCAGTTTCCTGTGGGTGAATTATGAAACTAATTCATCAGTTAAAGTTTTAATTTTATCTTCAATAAATACTATCATAAAATTTGTGGTTTTTAAACTATTTGTTACATTATTCTTTATGCTTACTCTTTGCACTGCCACAGAATGTAATCTCTTTTCCTTCTAAATATATTTACCCTGGCATGAATTATTCGTTCACAATTTATTATGCCAACGTTAATGGTGTAGGAAACGAGGAACAGTCTCCAAAGTGAATTAGTTTTTGGAAGTTTTCAGCTATATTATTCCTTTCATCCTGTGTGAACAATATTAGTTTTGACTTTTTTATATAATCGTATAACATAAAATATATTTTGAAGAGCACTGGAATAAAATATCGATAAAGGAGGCAGAAGACAGGCAGCTGTAATTAGAATAGAAGATCAAGAAAGCAGTAAGACAAGGATGCATTCTGTCGCCCATGCTGTTCAACTTATATACAGAACAGGCAATGAAGAAAGTTAAAACGGAATATGGGAAAGGAATCGTACTGCAAGGAGAATAAATAAAACCCTTACGCTTTGCCGACGATATTGTAGTATTAGGGGAATCAGAAGAAGACTTCTACTCTGTTGAAGAATTTATGGAGCTGAATGTACCATAGGGTAGATATTTATAATTATGAAAGAACATTATTAGAACACTAATTTTTTAGTATAGGATGTAAAAATATTTATCAATTTTATATATAAGGTACAAATTGTATGTCTTCTGTATAGAACTTAAGAAAATCTTATTATAAGTTAAAAATTAATGAATAGTTACAGTATATTCTAATATTAATAAAGCAACCTAACTATGTAAAATCTCTGACTCGTTCCACATCCTTGAAGCTTGTGCTTCTCTATAGGATTTATGGAATATGATTTTATACTAATACTAATAAATAGCATGAACGTGGTCCTGGAGAAAGAGTTCAAAATGAGGATTAATAGAGGGAAAACCAAGGTAATGGAGTGTAGTATGGGAAACAGTGGAGTAACAAAGACTGTTAGATTTGGAAAGGGATATTTTGACGAAAGTTAAGGAATTCTGCTACTTGGGAAGCGTAATAACTAGGGATAGTAGAAGTATAGTAGACGTAAAGATTAGGATAGCACAGGCAAGGAAGGCTTTCACGAAAAAGAGGGATTTACTTACGGGTAATATAAGTATAAATCGTTGCTAAAAATGGTCGTATGTAGCGTTATATGGGTGCGAAACGTGGACATAATGAGTTAGGGACAGGGAAAAAAAAGAAGCCTTTGAAATGTGGTGTTGTAGGAAAATGCTGAAAATCAGAAGGGTGGATAGAATCACTAACGAGGAAGTTCTAAATAGAATAGGGAAAAAGCGAACAGTATGGAGGACGTTGACTAAGAGAAGAGCTAGAGTAATAAGCCACGTTTTAAGACACGAGGGTCGTGTAAAATTAGCATTAGAGGGAGGTGTGTGTGGTAAGAACTGAAGAGGGACGCAAGGATGGAATACGCCAAGCAGAATAGGTATGTGGGTTGTGGTTATAAGGTTATGAAGAGGCTTGTGCAAGATAGGTTAGCATGGAGGATTGCATCAGACCAGTCTTGGGACTGAATATAAGAACATAATCATCGAATTGAAACATTGAAGAGTGACCAGACTCGTTTCTTCTCTGCTTATAATGAAGACGTGGACCTCGATTGTTACTTTGGTGGTTCAGAGCTCGTTTCAACTTGGAGACTGTTTCTGGTTTTCCTATTTCATTCGCGTGTACACGTGGCAGTCATTTGGACACAAATGGTGCCAACTTGATTGGTTGCGGATATCTTCCGAAACTCTCTTGTTTTTATAGAATCTCTGGCGAGTCCCAGAGACTTTCTCTCCGGACGTCGTCTTGTATGTTTTTCCTAGTAAACAGTCCCCTTCAGCCAGTGAACCATGTCTTGTCCAGAGCGCCCTGGCCATCATCTCATCCGTTGACGTTGTTGTTGCATAAAGAAGTCGCCTAGTCTCGCTTTTTCCGCTTGCAGTTATGTAATGGTGTTGTTTTTCAGGAGTCCCCATCGATGTGCTGTTCGCGGCGCTTCTCCGCCGCGGCGCACGTGCTGTGGAGCGTCACGTACATCTGCGTCGGCGCCGTGCAGCTCGTGGCAGGCATCTTCTTCCTCATCTCGCTGCCCGTCTTCAAGGTCGGCTCCAACATATGGACCGGGTCCTGGGTAAGTCACACGCACAGCAATACCAATTACATTTTGAGGATTTCTACTTTTATATTATTCCTATATAGTAAAAACGTCTACGATATATTCTTATTCTTGTCGTTTTCTAACCCTGTGAGAGCCCTCGCGTCCTTAACAATTCACCTCCATTCTCCCCTCTCATTTACTTTCCTTCTCCAGCCTCTGTTTCCTAGGGCTCTGATGTTTTCTTCCACGTCGTCGTCGTCAAACCATCGTTTACGCGGTCTCCCTTATAAACTTCTTCCGTTCTAAGACGTTCTTTTCTAGTTCTGGTGTTCTTCGACCTTACAATGTGCCCCAGTCAGGTTATTCTTCTATTATTGATCAGCCTTACTATATTAGTTCCCCGCATGTGACGATCTAACTCATAATTGGTCCTTAATTGTCAGTTTCCATAAATATTTAATTATTTTTTCTCCTTTTTATTAGTTTTTCTCCTCTTTATCAGTTTTTCTCCTCTTTATCAGTTTTTCTCCTCTTTATCAGTTTTTCTCCTCTTTATCAGTTTTTCTCCTCTTTATCAGTTTTTCTCCTCTTTATCAGTTTTTCTCCTCTTTATCAGTTTTTCTCCTCTTTATCAGTTTTTCTCCTCTTTATCAGTTTTTCTCCTCTTTATCAGTTTTTCTCCTCTTTATCAGTTTTTCTCCTCTTTATCAGTTTTTTCTTTCTTTGCATTATTTTTCCTTTGTATTATTTCCCCTTTATTACTTTTTCCTAATTATTTGGTTCGATTTCCTCCTTTCGTTATAATTTATCATCTTTTTAGGATTTACTAGTCCTGTTTTTAGGTTTCACTAGTCCTCATATTTTTATCACTTTTTTCTTCTATTCATTACTTTTTATCCTTTGTTATTTATTTATCACTCTCCTTATTATTTATTTATATTTTTTTCTTGCTTATTTTATAATTTTTCCTCCTTCTATTAATTATTTATTATTCTCCCTTTATTACATAGTAAATTATTTTTCATCACTTATTCATGTTCCTTTTATTAATTATTATTTAAATACCCTAATTTTATCGTGTATTAATCACGTTTTGATAAAAAAAATTCCTCGTATGTTCGCTGTTTTTTTTGTTATTTTCTTTTCCACTTTTTATATTTTTTGGTATTCTATTTCTCCGTCTTCTCGTCAACTATTTATTCCTGTTAATGGCTTATTGAAACTTGTTGTGTAATATAACGAGCCGAAATTAATTTACCTTAAACGTAATTATTGGTTGTGGCACATTTCCATTAATTTTGACCTTTTCGAGAGGGCAGATTGGCGTCTTTTTTTGCTCCAATACAACGTAATATGCGGCTTAACGGTAATAAACGAGCGAGGCTACAATTTAACTTTGCGTGTAGACCCTACTATACTTTGAATCGCCCAGTATTCAGTTGTAAAACAATTTATTGACTTAACATATTCTAATCAACATAGGTTACAGTAGCTTCCGACCTTAAATTTACAGATCATAGCCATGTGTAAATTATTATATAACAATTCTGAATTATTGATAATCAACACGTCACAAAATGACAACCTCGTTAACTAATAAATACCTGTTAATCAGTCTCAATATACTATATTAATTCATTTCACGCCCACATACTGAGGTTTGCTACATTCAAAGTCAAAAGTAATTTATGCATAACAGATATACCAAAGCAATGTTCATGTCTTACATTTTATTTCATTTTAACATTAAATATATTTTATGTATAACATTAGTGATATAAAAATATCGGCAATAACATCAGGAGGGCGGGTGGGGAGCCAATTCTGGATAAAGAAGGAAAAAAACAGAAAGATGGAAGGAATATCTACAAAAAGTTTTATCAGGGACGAAATCTAGATCAGTGAGTAATAGAAGGACAAGACGAGGTGGATGATGAGTTGATTGGGGGAGACAAGATCTGAGTTTGACAAGACGCTGACAGACCTCAGCGATTGTAAAGCGCCAGGAATTGATAACATTCCAGGGGAGTTGATAAGAAGCAACATCATGGCTGTTCAGGATAATTAGCGAAATATACGTACGAAACGGGAAGAATACCAGAAGATTTTAGTAAAAACACGATTATACCCATACCGAAGAACACTGGGGCTGATGGATGCGAACAGCACAGGACAATTAGTATAGTGTCTCATGCGTGCAAAATATTAACGAAAATAGTATATAGGAGGATTGAACCTCAAATAGAATGCGAGTTAGGAGAGGATCAATTTGATTTTTAGGAAGAATGTGGAAGAAATATTGACTTTGCGGCTAATTTTAGAAGACAGGATAAGAAAAACAGGCCTTCGTTCGTAGTATTTGTAGATTTAGAAGAAGAAAAAATAGTTTGATAATGTGAACTGGAACAGACTATTAAGGATTTTGAAGAACACTGGAATAAAATATCGAGAAAGAATGCTTATACTTAACCTCTACAGAAGGCAGTCTGCGGTTATTAAAATAGAAGATCAAGGAAATAAAGCAGAAATCAAAAAAGGAGTAAGACGAGGATGCAGTCCGTCGCAACATACTGTTTAACTTATATATAGAACAGGCGAGGGAGAATGTTAAAACGGAATGTGGGGAAGGAATCATACTGCATGGAGAAGAAATAAAAACCTTAACGATTAGCCGACGATATTGTAGTATTAGGGGAGTCAGAAGAAGACTTGGAAACAATAATAAACGACATGAACACGGTTCTGGAGAAAGAGTTCAATATGAGGATTAATACAGGGAAAAACAAGGTAATGGAGTGTAATACGGAAAACAGAGGAATAACAAAGGCTGTTAAATTGGGAAGGGATATTTTGACGGAAGTTAAGGAATTCTGCTACTTGGGAAACGTAATAACTGGAGTAGATAGATAGATTTATTACTTTACAATGGACTGAGCCCGGTGGAAACATACATATAATATTACAATAAAGGAATATAAGTTAAAGAAATAAAAAATTAAAAAATAAAATAAAATTATAATAATATAAACATTCAATATACAAATACTTTAACACTAATTATAAGCCTGAATAAATTAATTTAAACCACTTCCCTAATTCTGTCCCTAAATAATTTTAGCATAGTTTGTAGGAGAGTTTGCCTTTCTTTGCACAGGTCTCACATTATGATATGTTGATTAGATTTCACAGAATACAGTTATGAAATTGAGTCCATCATTTTGACTTACCCTGTACAATATCAATGGTGCTGAAAACCATTTGTCAGTTTTTCAGTTAGTATAAATGTCCCAGCTATGGTGCGTCCATACCGCTGGTCCGAATTTCACCAAATTTGGCGCACGCGTTCCTCAGGGGTCGAAGCTACCCATGATCTTTAAACCTTTTAAATATACTCTAGTAATATATATAAATATATTGCGTTGGAAGGTGGAAAATCTTCAGAAAGACGCCGTGAAGCCCGTACTTCTCGGTGTGTGGGATTTTTACCCACTAAAAACCACCTACGTAACTAAAACTGGTCTGTAGAGAGACCAACCATTAGTTTTACTTTGTTAATTCTTATATCTAGTTACTTATTAGCTAAATTAGTCCAATGACATCCTTTAGTTTTCAATGTTGTCCTACGACGTTTTTCACGCTCACGCAGCGTGTTTTATTTTGTAATTTGTCACTCATACTAATTCAAATGGTTTCCTTTGCTTGAGTATTACGGGAATCAGAGGAAGGCTTGGAAAGCGTAAATAAATGGCATGAACGTTGTCATGGAGAAAGAGTTCAATGTGAGGATTAATAGAGGCAAAACCAAGGCTTCTATTCTTTTACTTTCCGCATCTCCTAATCGTCCACGTTTCGCACCCATATAACGCAACGCTCCACACCAAATTTTTTAGAAACGATTTCGTAATATTCACACTTATATTAGACAAAAGTAAATTCCTCTCCCTTGCTTGTGCTATTCTACTGTAGTTATTCCGCTTCCCAAGTAGTGAATTACTTAACTTCCGTCAAAATATCTCTTCCCAATCTAACATATTCTTATTCTTACTTTTTTTCCTCCTTCTATTAATTATTTATTTCCCTTTATTACATAGTAAATTATTTTTCATCACTTATTCACGTTCCTTTTATTAATTATTATTTAAATACCCTAATTTTATCATGTATTAATCCCGTTTTGATCAAAATTTTCCTCGCATGTTCGCTGTGTTTTTTTGTCATTTTCTTTTCCACTTTTTATATTTTTTGGTATTCTATTTCTCCGTCTTCTCGTCAACTATTTATTCCTGTTAATGGCTTATTTCATTCCACTGTTTCCCATACTGCATTCCATTTCCTTGGTTTTCTCTCTCTTTATCCTCATATTGAACTCTTTCTCCAGGACTACGTTTATGCCATGTATTATTGTTTCCAAGTCTTCTTCCCACTCCCCTAATACTACAATATCGTCGGCAAAGCGAAGGGATATTTGCCTGTGCTATCCTACTATTTATGTCTACTATACTTCTACCATCACCAAGTTAATTCCGCTTCCCAAGTAGCAGAATTCCTTAACTTCCTTTAAAATATCCCTTCCCAATCTAACAGCCTTTGTTATTTACTATTTCTTATACTACACCTTGGTTTTCCCCTAGTACCACTGTCATTGTCAAACAGTATGTTTTTTTATTTCTTCTCCTTGTAGTATGATTCCTTTTCCATATTCCGTCTTAACTTTCTTCATAGCCCGTTCAATGTATAAGTTGAACAGCGTGGGCGACAGACTGCAGCATCCTTGTCTTACTGCACAACGTTACGAGGTTGAAATGGTGGAACATTCATAACATTATGTTCAACCTTCTTGACAATACAGTATATAATTCATTATTAATCTATTCTTTATTGTCAATTGCTTTCAAATACCTAAATAAATCTGCACCACTCTTCCTGTGAGGAGTTACGGGATGAATTTCCCCTTAAATTTCCCGATACCGCTGCGGAATGTTTTTTTTTCCTCGATGCGGAAGGATCTTGCAGATAGATGGTCGTTACAAGAAGCTCGCTCGCTCGCACTGTGGCTCCTTCCTTCCATCCTTGCAACTGCAGAGGGGAGAGTGGGGGGAGAAACTGCAGCCGGCGCAAAGTGAGTGGGTAGTCATTGAGATGGGGGCAAAAACTTGGGCACGCGCGCTCTTCTCTTCCGCAAACCTCCCTCTCTTCTCCTCTCCTCTCCAAATCTCTCTTTTATTACTTTCTGTTCCACGTTGCCGCTGCTGCTGCCACAACACTCCTGCCTCTGTAACTCATCATACTAACAACAACCAACAACTTATGGGACCAGGATGTGTTACACTGAGGGCTTCTTACATTTACACAGGTTTAATACTCACAATGAAAGAAGAGTTATCCATAACCTCTACACTCATCAGTAATTAGAATCGAATGGCAGGAAAAGAAAAAGCAGAAATCAAGAAAGGAGTAAGACAAGGATGCAGTATGTCACCCATGCTCTTTATCATATATATATATATATATATAGTAGCCGATCCGTCGTTCCTCCGTATTCGAGGATTTCTTAATTCCTTTAGGGCGCCAGGTATTTTTCATAAAAACACCAAAAATAGATTTTAATAGTTTTAATTCCAATCAGAGCATGAGAAAAAATTATATCTGCAGGGCGTGGTCATTCTCTCGTCGTCCCGCCGACACAACCTGCTCCTTCCACTACCCCATGACGACTCCCAAAGTCTCGCCAGACTACATTGTTGGCCCAGGTTGCGTCAGTTCCTCAACAATTGCAACTCGCAAGCTGGCCTGCATTGTTCAATGTAACTTTTCATGTTACAATATATATATATATATATATATTGTAACATGAAAAGTTACACTTAACAATGCAGGCCAGCTTGCGAGTTGCAATTGTTGAGGAACTGACGCAACTTGGGCCAACAATGTAGTCTGGCGAGACTTGGGAGTCGTCATGGGGTAGTGGAAGGAGCAGGTTGTGTCGGCGGGACGACGAGAGAATGACCACGCCCTGCAGATATAATTTTTTCTCATGCTCTGATTGGAATTAAAACTATTAAAATCATCTTTTGGTATTTTTATGAAAAATACCTGGCGCCCTAAAGGAATTAAGAAATCCTCGAATACGGAGGAACGACGGATCGGCTACAATATATAAGACAGGCGATGAAGAAAGTTAAATGAATACGGAAATTGAATCAAACTGAAAAAAAACCTAATGTTTGATGATTATATCATAGTATTAGGGGAGTCGGAAGAAAACTTGGAAACCATAATAAATTGCATCTACGTGGTCCTGGAGGAAGAGTACAACATGGGGATGAATAAATGTAAAACCAGGGTAACGGGAAAAATAGGAGAATAACTAAGGGTGTTAGATTGGGATATTTTAAAGCAATTTAAGGATTTCTCCTACTTGGGAAGCATAATTAGTAGAGTAGGATAGCACAGACAAGGAAGAGGAATTTACCTACGGGTAATATAAGTGTGAATAATGGGAAATCATTATTAAAAATGTTGGTATGGAGTGTGGCGTTACATGAGGTGAAACATTGACGATAGGAGCTGCGGAAAGAAAAAGAATGGAATCTTTTGAAATGTAGAGCTATAGAAGATGACCTGGGAGGATAGAGTAACTAACCAGGAAGTTCGAGGCAGAATAAAAGAGTAGAGAACAACATGTAGGGCGTTGACCAGAGGAAGGAATAGATTAATAAGCCACGTTTTGAGACACGGGATTGTTGTAAAATTAGCAATACAAGGAAGTGTGTCAGGATGGAATACGCTCAGCAGATTGGGGGGTGATGTGGTAATTGAGGTAATGAAAAGGCTTGCGCAGATGTGTGGCAGTTTGCTTCAGACTAATCTAAGGACATCAAACGTTCCGCTATGCTTTAATACTTTATTCTTTTCCTACTGCGCATGCGCATCTCCTACTGCGCATGTCCAACGACTTCTCACGAGCTGTACAAAGTAATATAATTATTATGCTTGCTATAAAAAAAGATTAAAGTTTTCTTTCAGCTACAAGTGTTCTATTTTTCCATTACTGTTTCATATTTATAAATTTAGACGTAATATATAATTTACATATATTAAATTATTTATTTTTAAAAAAAGGAGTGAAGGAAGCGTTGTTTTTTATGCTAAACTGACTTGAACTTGTTGAGCAATTTACTGTTTTAACAGATTCTATCTCAAAATTGTACACTTATGTATGGGGGGGGGAAGAGAGAGAGAGAGAAAGTGGATGTCCCTTGAAACTTCCAACATAAAAACGTACCTCTTGAGAAACATAGTAAATGGACCTAAAACCCTTTTTATTCCGAGTTACGCAGAGAGAAAGTTTTCACTTCAAACGACAAGGCAGGCGAACGAGCTAAGGGACCGAGCAAGAAACTCCAAAAAAATAAAAAGAAATTGGCTTGTAAATCCATTGAAAGTTTTTTTAAATTGATTCAGCGTCCGCCGTCGCGTTAAAGGGGAAACACGATGATGGGATGGAGATGATAGAGGAGGGGGGAGGAGGACTGATGCTGTAAACGTCACACGGCGCGGCATCGCAATAAACAGAAGTGGATACGAGAGCAGAGGGAGGACGACGAGTGACATGTCAAACACGAGAGGGAAGGGGGAGGAGAGGAATCGTAGAATTGTGTGTCGGTCGCCCAGACTCTTGTAGGGGGAGGGGGAGGGGGAGGAATGTGAAAAAAAATTTACATGAATAATCTCCATTTTGCAACGTCACTCACCACTCACGAGGTGCGGCAGTGGTGTTGGATTTAAATTCAGAAATCCTCGGGTTTGTTTACAGCAGTTCCGTATAAGCACGTCCATTTTTTTTCCATTCCCTCCCCTCTTGCCTTCTCCTTATATCTACTATATTGTAGCATTAGGGAAGACAGAAGAATACTTGGAAACAATAATAAATGGCATGAACGTAGTCCTGGAGAAAGAGTTCAATATGAGGATTAATAGAGGCAAGCTCAAGGTGATGGAGTGTAGTATGGGAAACAGTGGAATAAGAATGGGTGTTAGATTGTGAATTGATATTTTGACGAAAGTTAAGAAATTGTATTACTGGGGAAGCGTAATAACTAGAGATGGTAGAAGTATAGTAGACATAGAGTAGGATAGCACAGGCAAGGAAGGCTTTCGCGAAAAATACGAATTTAGTTACGTGTACTATATTTATGAATATTAGGGAATCGTTGCTAAAAATGTACGCATGAAGCGTGCCGTTATATGGGTCCGAAACGTGGATGGTAGGAGTTGCAGAAAGGAAAAGAATAGAATCCTATGAAACGTGGTGCTATAGGAGAATGAGATGGGTGGATAGAATGATTAACGAGGAAGTTCTAAACAGAATAGGGAAATGCGAGAATGTGTAGGGCTTAGACGAAGAGAATTGATAGACTAATAGGCCACGTTTTAAGACATGAGCATTAGAGGGTTAAGAATAGAAGAGCGAGGCCAAGGATGGAATACGCTGTGGGATATGTGAGTTATGCTAGCGCTAACTAGGTCATCGTGGAGGGTTGCATCAGACATCAGTCATAGGGTTGACGTAAATACTACACCAGGAATGTAATTAAAGGTAAATCTATTCCTTCAAGATATCCCTTTGTTATTCCACTGTTACCCATACTACACTCTACTACTCTTCCGTAATTCCATGTTCATGCCATTTATTACTGTTTCAAAGTCTTCTTCTGATTCCTACAATATAGTCGACTAGGCTAAAAAGGGTTTTTATTTCTTCCTTGTCTTTATAACAGTGTCTTCCACTTTATATTATCAAACTCCTTTTTTATTTCCTGTCTTCTAAAATTATTATTTATAGATACTATCAGCTACTTAGTATCTATAAATAGTAGTAAATGAATTAATTTCACTTTCACGGCGCGACTTGACGTCACAGCTTCCGTTAATTACGGTAGAGATTGAAATGCAACGTTAACAGAGCCGTGGGATGAGTAAGGAACGTGAAAACGTGAATGTTCAGACTCTTTCTTTCTTTCTTTCTTTCTTTCTTTCTTTCTTTCTTTCTTTCTTTCTTTCTTTCTTTCTTTCTTTTTTTCTCTCTTTTCTCTCTCTCGCTATCTTTTCTCTCTCTCGCTATCTTTTCTCTCTCTTCTTCTCTATCTTTTCTCTCTCTTCTTCTCTATCTTTTCTCTCTCTTCTTCTCTATCTTTTCTCTCTCTTCTTCTCTATCTTTTCTCTCTCTTCTTCTCTATCTTTTCTCTCTCTTCTTCTCTATCTTTTCTCTCTCTTCTTCTCTATCTTTTCTCTCTCTTCTCTCTCTTTCTCTCTCTTCTTCTCTCTCTTTCTCTCTTCTTTCTCTCTCTTCTTCTCTCTTTCTGTCTCTCTCTCCTCTCTTCTCTCTCTCTCTTCTCTCTTCTCTCTCTCTTTCCTGCTTTTCTCTCTCTTTTTCTCTTCTCTTTCTCTTCTCTTCTCTATCTCTCTCACTCTCTCTATCTCTCTTCTCTCTGTCTCTTCTCTCTCTTCTCTTCTCTTCTCTTCTCTCTGTCTCTTCTCTTCTCTCTCTCTTCTTCTCTTCTCTTTCTCTTCTCCTTCTCTCTCTTCTCTCTATCTTCTCTCTCTTCTCTCTATCTTCTCTTTCTCTCTCTCTTCTCTTCTCTCTCTCCTCTCTCTCTCTCTTCTCTCTCTCTTCTCTCTCTTCTCTCTTCTCTCTCTCTTCTCTATCTTTTCTCTCTCTCTTCTCTCTCTCTCTCTCCTCTCTCTCTCTTCTCTCTCTCTTCTCTCTCTCCTTCTCTCTCTCTTCTCTCTCTACTCTCTCTCTTCTCTCACTCTTCTCTCTCTCTTCTCTCTCTCTCTTCTCTCTCTCTCTTCTCTCTCTCTTCTCTCTCTCTCTCTTCTCTCTCTCTCTCTCTTCTCTCTCATCTTCTCTCTCTCTTCTTCTCTCTCTCTCTTCTCTCTCTTCTCTCTCTCTCTTCTCTCTCTCTCTTCTCTCTCTCTCTTCTCTCTCTCTCTCTTCTCTCTCTCTTTTCTCTCTCTCTTCTCTCTCTCTCTTCTTCTCTCTCTCTTCTTCTCTCTCTCTTCTCTCTCTCTCTTCTCTCTCTCTCTTCTCTCTCTCTCTTCTCTCTCTCTTCTCTCTCTCTTCTCTCTCTCTGTTCCGGTTAAATAACAGTAAATTAGATTAGCGAAGCTGTACAATGCCGGGCACCCAGATGCTCAGTAATATAAATGGTTGGATGTGATTGCATGTGTCTGTTGTGGAGGAAGTGTTTGGAGCTCGTCGGCGATATAAAACCAGGATCACGAGCCAAGAATCCTGTAATTAGCAGCGCCCCAAGGACTCCCAAGGTTCCACGAACCAAGGACGTCAGCGGCCGAGGAGTGGATCTTCCCATTAACTAATTGTTCCTTTACGCAACTCGCGGAACAGCTACGAGCCTTCTTCAGAAGGAAATATTTTAAACGTCCAGGACGCAGATGAATCCTAACTGGTCCAATTTCTTTTTAATATTTTCTCCTTTCCTTTCTCTCTCTTCCAGGACCTCCGCTTCGTCGTCCGAGTCACTATTCCCCTCCCTGTATGACATTTCGGCATAGTTGGACTTTTTAGATTCGTCTCACTCCAAGGGCGAAAGGAGAGCGAAGAAAATCGGAGATAGAAGCAACTTTGGGCCAGAACAGTGAAAAAAAAAATAATAGAAAATTTGGACCCGAAGAACTAAAACGTCGGCAATATAAGAATATTGCTAAAGAGAGATGGAAAGACGTTTGAAGCAGGATAGAGAAGAAATTTGATGTAGAAATAAGTTTAGAGCAGATGAATGGAAAAAAATAGATTATTGAAGAATATTTGGAAGAGGAAAGTGAAAAAAAATGGAAGAAGAATATTTGGAGGATCGTATAAAAATATCAACGACAGAAAAATATTTGGTGGAGGAGAGCAGAAAAAAGGCAGTACAACAATATTTAAAGGAGGAGAGCGAAAAAAATTTCGGAAATAGTATAATATTTGGACGAGGAGAGCAGATGGAAGAATATTAAAGAAAGAAAGCGAAACAAAACGGCGATAGATGATTATTTGGAAGAAGAAAGTGAAATAAATCGGTGATACAAGAAAATTTCAACAAAGACAGTAAGAAATACCGGCGATGAATGGAATAGAAGATCGCCTAAACGGTGATGGAAAACAATATTTGAAGGAGGAGGGAGAAGAAATCTGCGGCAGAAAAAATTTTGGGTAGCGAAAGGAATGGTGATGGAGTAAGATTTGGACGAGAAGAGCGAAAAAAGTCGTCAATTGGAGAATATTGGAGGGCTAAAGCAAAAAAAAAGAAATCGACGATATAAGAAATATCTGGAAAAGGAGATAAAACAAATCGACGATTGAATAATTATTAGACCAGGTGGTAGAAGAAGATTTTGACAAGCAGAACAGAAAAATAATTGTGACAGAGAAATTTTCGAACCAGGAGAGAGAACAAATTGGCGATAGATGAATATTTGGAAGAGCAGAGTGAAATAAATCGGAAGTAAAGGTATATTTGAAGCAGGAGATAAGATTATTTGGGCCAGGAATGAGAGTAAATCGGCGAGAAGGGAATATTTTGACCAGCAGAGTGGAACAATCCGCCATAGGTGAATACTTCAAGTACCTAAAAGCTCCCCTTATATCTCTTGGATGTTTTCCCCCTCCTTCCCCCTGTCAGTTGTTGCGCCCTAATTGCTTGGCACCCGCGCTCTGTAATCCGACAGCTTTCCCGCCTCCTTCGAAGCCCCCATATTTTATGTATAACTTCCTCGTGAGTGTTTTTTCTTTTACCTTGAGGTATAGAAGCGTCGTAACGTCTTCTACGCGCTACCTGTTGCTTTACTCCGCCACCAACAACAACGACGACGACGACGCTGCTTGCATTATTCCCGAAATATGAGAAAAGTTCTGCGTTTGGCGCTAAAAGGGAGACTCCAAGCATATTTCACTATAAACTTTCATGTACTTTTATCATACATAATTTAAAGTTTCACGTAGTTACTATAACTATGCAAAAGTTTGTGAATGGAATATGGAGCATATCTAGCTGGTATTAAAAAATTACAATAAACTTACCAAAAGGCGGAAATTATTTTAAAAATTAAATTATCAAACAAAGCGTATCATCCACAAAGTTTAGGAAACTCCTCGGTTGTTTCTAGAAATAAATACTTAAACATAAATGCATTACAGTGGTTGATTAAATATTTTTTCATCGGCCAAATTATTTTTTCATCGGTCTAAAATATTTTTTCATCGGTACAAAGTATATTTCCTTCGGTACAAAATATTTTTTAATCGGTACAAATAATTTTTATCGGTCAAAACTAAATTTAATCGGTAAAAAAAATTAATAGGTCAAAAAATTCGTCCAAACATTATTTTTTCTTGGGTCTCAACTTTTTTCTTTGGTCTAAACTTTTTTTCTTCGGTCTAAACTTTTTTTCTTCGGTCTCAATTTTTTTCTTCGGTCTCAATTTTTTTCTTCGGTCTCAATTTTTTTCTTCGGTCTCAATTTTTTTCTTCGGTCTCAATTTTTTTCTTCGGTCTCAATTTTTTTCTTCGGTCTCAATTTTTTTCTTCGGTCTCAATTTTTTTCTTCGGTCTCAATTTTTTTCTTCGGTCTCAATTTTTTTCTTCGGTCTCAATTTTTTTCTTCGGTCTCAATTTTTTTTCTTCGGTCTCAATTTTTTTTCTTCGGTCTCAATTTTTTTTCTTCGGTCTCAATTTTTTTTCTTCGGTCTCAATTTTTTTCTTCGGTCGCAATTTTTTTTCTTCGGTCTCAATTTTTTTCTTCAGTTTAAATAGTTTCTCATCAGTTCAAATATTTGTTCTTCCGTACAAATATATTTTCCCTCTGTAAATATACCTTTCTCTGGTCCACATATTTTTTTCTTGGGTTCAAATATTTTTCCTTCTTGTTGTTCTGCAGTTCAAGTAGTTTGTATTACTCTATCTAATTGCAAATAAACTATTACCTTGCTCTGATTTATATTATTTAATTTAATTTAACGAAAAAAATTATTAATTTGTCAATTAAATTTCAGTTATGAGAGATTCTTGACGCCTTCCGACCAAAATTAAATATAGTGGTGTAAAATCGGTATCTTCAAACTTTTTATAAACTTTGCAAGGTTTCTTGGCATCTTCAATCTGAGATGACGTCACGCCACGTCACTCTGCCAATAGCTCACCCTGTTCACAACCTCGATTCCCTCTCCAATATTATGAGGTGCGTATATATATATAATTTATTTATTCAAATGATAAACAAAGATCCGAGTTGTTCGTTATCCTCTATAAACTTTTTTTTAATCCAGCCGTATCATTGTGACGGTATTAATAGATTCACTGACTGCCTCTAAACATTTCACCTCAGTTTCCGCTCTTTTCGTCTGCTATTGGCGTATTACAGAGCAGGCTGTGGCTGAAACCGCGTGTTCATTACGGCGTAATTAAAATTTTTTAATTTAGTTACAGTAAAAGGAAATGTACATGACGAACGAGAAAATTTTATTAACACAGGAGAGTAGACTTTTTTATTTAAAAAAAATTAATAATTAGACTGTTTGGTAGAGACTTTGCAAAGTTACAAAATTTAACCAGATGAGAGGATGACAGAGAGAAAACCCACAAATCTTCTCTGCATGAAAGTTCGTGACGTATTTAAGCGATGTCTGATATCCCAGATTAAAACTTGACGTCATCGCCTGCAACTCTCGTCCGCCATTTTAAGCGTTACGTGTTTTGTTTGTATGCTGTGTAAGAAAAGCCTGTAATTTACTCGTGTTCTTTGGCACACGTGAGGAACGTGACAGGTAGTAAAAATCTGGATTTTACCAGGCGATTGCTTGCATATTTGCGTCCTCGTAAGGCAGAAACTAGTTTCTCGAAGGCTGTGGACGTTGCAGGATTGGCAAGACCACAACAGCAGGACAGAGTCAACATCCTCCTGATTCGACAAACCATAAGTCGGCCTTTGTGTTGAAAAGAGGAAGGACGCCGAGTTTTCTTCCTGTGGACTAGAGTCGTCGTACTTTAAAATGTACGCAAACTGAGTAGCGGCGTTAACACTCATCTACTTCGTCTTCACCTTTACAATTCGCGTCTTTGTCCAAACTTGGCAGTATTCACGTCTCTGCAACCACGGACTCAGCTCTAAAACAGTTTCCTTCTATAAACACTCTCTTTACAAACATTTTCTTCGTTTTAAAATAATTATTTTTCGTTTTCTGTCTATTTATTCAGTGTTCCTGTTTACAATTTTTGTTCTGCGTTTCCATTTTTTTGCCATATGTTTTTAAACAAGTTTCATTCACCTATTACAAATTTCTTATAAAATAATTCATGTAACTTTCTCCTGTATTCTTTTCTTCTCATCACATGTATCTTCTTGCCAGCAACTTGTTTTATTTCATTCAAATTTTTTCAGGTCATCAAATTTTGTACGCTTCTTTAATACTTTTGTCTCTGTTCTAATATCCCTCACCCGTTGTTGATGTTTATGATTCAAATGTTTATTTTCCTTCGGTACAAATATTTTTCCTCGTCCAAATGTTTTTTTCTCTTCGGTCCATATACTTTATTTCTTCAGTTCAAATATTTCTTTCTTTCCTTCCAATATTTTCTTGTTTTGTTATAATACTTTTTCGTCGGTTCAAACTCTTTTTTCCCTTCTGTTCAAACTCTTTTTTCCTTCTAAGTTTTCTCTTCGGTACAAATTTTTTTTCTATGGTGATAAGCTTTTCTTTTCAGTATAAATACTTTCTCTGGTTCAATTATTTTTCTTTATTCGATCAATTTATTTTTCCTTTCGGTCAGTATGTTTGTTTTCGGTCAATATGTTAGTTTTTGGTCATTTTATCTTAGTTTTTCAATATATCTTTGATTATGGTCTATATATCTTTGATTATGGTCTATATATCTTTGATTATGGTCTATATATCTTTGATTATGGTCTATATATCTTTGATTATGGTCTATATATCTTTGATTATGGTCTATATATCTTTGATTATAATCTATATATCTTTGATTATAATCTATATATCTTTGATTATAATCTATATATCTTTGATTATGGTCTATATATCTTTGATTATAATCTATATATCTTTGATTATAATCTATATATCTTTGATTATAATCTATATATCTTTGATTATAATCTATATATCTTTGATTATAATCTATATATCTTTGATTTTGGGCTATATATCTTTGATTTTGGGCTATATATCTTTGTTTTTGGGCTATATGCCTTTGATTTTGGGCTATATGCCTTTGATTTTGGGCTATATGCCTTTGATTTTGGGCTATATGCCTTTGATTTTGGGCTATATGCCTTTGATTTTGGGCTATATGCCTTTGATTTTGGGCTATATATCTTTGATTTTGGGCTATATATCTTTGATTTTGGGCTATATATCTTTGATTTTGGGCTATATATCTTTGATTTTGGGCTATATATCTTTGATTTTGGGCTATATATCTTTGATTTTGGGCTATATATCTTTGATTTTGGTCTATAATCTTTGATTTTGGTCTATATATCTTTGATTTTGGTCTATAAATCTTTGATTTTGGGCTATAATCTTTGATTTTGGTCTATATATCTTTGATTTTGGTCTATATATCTTTGATTTTGGTCTATATATCTTTGATTTTGGGCTATATATCTTTGATTTTGGGCTATATATCTTTGATTTTGGGCTATATATCTTTGATTTTGGGCTATATGTCTTTGATTTTGGGCTATATGTCTTTGATTTTGGGCTATATGTCTTTGATTTTGGGCTATATGTCTTTGATTTTGGTCTATAAATCTTTGATTTTGGTCTATAAATCTTTGATTTTGGTCTATAAATCTTTGATTTTAGTCTATAAATCTTTGATTTTAGTCTATAAATCTTTGATTTTAGTCTATAAATCTTTGATTTTAGTCTATAAATCTTTGATTTTGGGCTATATAATTTTGTTTTCGCTCAAAATTTTTTAATCTTCGGTAAATATACTTCATTTCTTCCGCTAAAATATCTTTTCCTTTTCGGTCCAAATAGATTTTGCTCTTCGTTCTAATATTTCTTCTCCTCTTTTGCAGTTAATAGTTTTTCTACATATTTTTGTCCGTCATTGACAAATCATTTTTATTACCGTGTTCTAATATTGTCGACTATTAATGTTTTCTACGTATAATAGCCGGACAATTTTACCCTCGTATTTCCGCCGTAAACTATTAACAATGGAAAAATTTACGTCGGATATGATCGCAGCATTAGTAATTACCTTGGCTCGTCACACGTTACGTCACTAATATTCTGGCTTGTGACGCGTCCGGCAAGAGTCACGGTCATGGCACGAACTCTGTACATTACGTCACTGATCTGTCAGTGCAGAAGATGCAAGAACGTTTTTCGTGATTCCCGATACTCGCTGCACTCGCTCCGTCACACTTTTTTAAAAGTATTATTTCGGGTTCTTATTGCAGCGACCTTCAGCAGCGTTTCCCAGAGTATTCAGGATCTGGGCTTGGACCTTCTGAATTGTGTGGAAAGACGTCGTCGTCCTTCGCTTCCAACTTGATCTGCATCTCTTGGACGAGTACGGCGGCCATGATGAAATCTTCCTTATACACATTGTCTCGGGGAATTTTTTTGGGTCTTTGCGCTCTTGGATTGCCGTTTCGTGGGACATGAGGATTGGTCTTTGCGCTCTTGGATTGCCGTTTCGTGTGACATGAGGATTGGTCTTTGCGCTCTTGGATTGCCGTTTCGTGTGACATGAGGATTGGTCTTTGCGCTCTTGGATTGCCGTTTCGTGGGACACGAGAATTGGTCTTTGGTCTTGCAGTTTTGACTGCGTGTTCCACCAAAAATATTCGGCGGTTATCTTGGATGATCAGACCTGTGAAATGCTTGAACAAATCTCAAAAACAAGAATCTCCAGCCAAATAAAAGATTTAAGGAAAGTTATTGAGAGGTCGCCGCCGGGACTGAGCCCACTGACAAACGCCACAAATGTTTTACCACCGTGCTAAGTTGTTTCAAGTCTCAGTTGACGGTAGTTCCTGTCTTCTTCGTCCGCTGACAGGAACTTTTCTTTCGAAATAGCTGATCATGTGCTTGTGTCTGTGAATGCGACGTACTGACGTCACGCTGATGCTAGAGTCGCGATATTCCATCCTCCAGGCGCCGCTGACCTCTGTGCTTCGACAAGTAAAAAAGGACAATGAAGCGCCAACATCCGCAAGTTATTAGTTGCGCGAGTCTCGAGAAAAGGAATCGCAAAATTCGGGGGGGAATAAAAGACGATCAACACACATTCTGGGTAGAAAAGGTTCTCCCGAAGAGCTCGTGTAGCGCCTCTAGCTCTATAGGAATAAAGTTCCATAAATGCCCGAATAGACGCCAGCGACCCTTCTTCAATAAATATGGTTGTGTTGCGCACCCTGGTTAAATCTCTCCTGTACTCGGGACACCCTGCTTATGGCGTCAACGTCTACTGATAAATGTTCCAGCAGCTCAACGCTAATAACGAAATAATAACCGCTTCCGGTATAACGGAATATATCAAAACCTAGGATAAATATTTATATCGTCAAATTTAAATTTACAGGGATTCATAAACGATAAATGGAAAACTTCAACATTTACATCTCATCTTTCTTTTAGTAACTTGTCGTCCAGGCAAACCTCACAACACAGGCCCCTCGCACTACCAGGTTCCATAGATGAGCCTTCCCTCTTTTACTTCTTCTCTTCTTTACTGGGAGTATTTTCCTAATAAACTATTGAGAAAGAACGAGAGCTGCACTCTGGCCTGCGTCTAACTGCAATAAAAAGAATGTAATACGGTCTTTAATGAGTTTTGTAAAACAAGCATTCTATTAAGAGTCAAAAATATATCTACGAATGTTGTTGAGTGGGCTCACAGAAAAAAATGTTTAACAGTACAATAATATGTGACACTCCCCTAGAAGTCGAAAGTTTTAATTAAAACTTTCACTTGCTATAATTTTATATTTACGTTTGAGATCCTATAAGTATCTTAGATTCACAAAATAATGTTTATAGGTCAGTGAATTAAAGTAGCAATGCTCTCAAAATTAAAATGGCGAGAATGACTTCGGATATATGATGGTTCAGAGGTGTTACAAGAATCGAAGGTTATTTGACTTATCGAGGGGGGGGATTGACATTTTTTTTGACGTTTCTGGTTTTTTTTGACGTTTCTAGGTTTTTTTGACGTTTCTGGGGTTTTTTGACGTTTCTGGGGTTTTTTGACGTTTCTGGGGTTTTTTGACGTTTCTGGGGGCTTTTGACGTTTCTGGGGGCTTTTGACGTTTTACGATTTGTAGGGTTATGTCTTTTATGGCCTTACTTATTTTTTGGTGTATTAAATTTTTATTAGCCCTTTGTATTTTTTGGCAGTCGGATCTTTGGTGGTATGGATTTTTTTGGTGTTTTGCTAACTTTGCGTTTCGTATTTTTGGCGTTGCGGGTTTCTTTTGGCGTTGGGGGGTTTCTTTTGGCGTTGGGGGGTTTCTTTTGGCGTTGGGGGGTTTCTTTTGGCGTTGGGGGGTTTCTTTTGGCGTTGGGGGGTTTCTTTTGGCGTTGGGGGGTTTCTTTTGGCGTTGGGGGGTTTCTTTTGGCGTTGGGGGGTTTCTTTTGGCATTTCAAGTTATTTGTGTCTTTTGGGTTTGTTTGGCCTTTTTGCGTTCACTGTGTACGCACAGTAGAGCAGCGTGAGTGTGAGTCCATATGGCGCTGCCGAGAGTAAGAGTTGAGGGGGGGGCCGTGACGTAATGAGTGACGCGGCGGGCTCCAGGATGCTGTGCTGGCTGGTGGCGTGGGCAACCTTGCCTTGCCAGTAATGCCAGGCTGCTCGACCCGGCTGCACCGCTCCGAGGAGCCAGGTTCGTACCTCAGCACCACGGCGGGCGGCTTCCGCCTCGACCCCGTTCACTTTCCCTTTCGCCTTCTCCGTCGCCCAGGAATGCGGTCGCTTACAGGTGCTGCTGCCACGTGCACAGGCACGGTCATTACTCAACAACATTTGTCTTTATCAAAAATTAATTCATTAGTGTATATATATAGTAACAACTATCCTTAAGATTAACTGGGCATCTTTTCTTCTTTTACTGTTTATTAAATTAGCTGTCGAATATATTTGCCGTTAACCTTTTCATTGTTCCGCTTTAATATTGGAATAGCCACAGAATCGTGCAAAAAAATTAGCAGTGTTTTATTTTTATGAATTATAATTATGACCTAATTATTTGTTGACTGTGACATACACCTTCATGCAGTCTTAATTTTTTTAAAACGATCCAATTTAAACCTTCCCCTCATTTTAAGTCCTATTATATATAACAGCATAAAAGGCTTTATTCCTTCTGTTCGTAATTATGATATAATTTTTCAGTTGCTTAACTCCCTTCATTACGACGCGTCACGCTTGAATAGTTCTCGGAGGACGCTAAGTCACTCACTAACCTGGAAATTAAAATTTTTCTGTTCCGATATGATTCAGTTATCTATACATTTTTATTGAGAATTATTTTTTAACTCATTAAAGTCTTGTGGAAATCTAATATTTTGGCTTCTCTTTTTAAACAATATGGAAATTTTTATCGTAACAAAGAACTGCTAATGTTTCGTCTATTTATACTAATTTCAATGTAAACATAAGCACTGAAGTGGTAATTAATTATTAACTGTACTAAATTTGGCTTTTATTTCAATTTACAATATATTATCCTTCCCCTGGAGCGGATTATTCCGCGCATGACGACACCTCGCTCATGTGTGACCTTGTCCTTTTGTTTTTCTTGTTTTCGTTCCGACTAAAAACAAAGATAATACCTAATAATTGTACACTAATTATCTCTGATATTATCGATATTTTTTTAAAAAAAATGTTAACGTTGCACTCTGTACGGTAGGAAAATTTTCCAAAATTCCGGTTTAACCCTCTGCTGTTTTGGAGTAATTTTCGTATTCAGGCTCGCCTAAAGAAATAATTTGACAACCTCCCCAACCATAGACATTAAATTTTGGCTCCCAGAGCTGTACTTTAAGGATAAGAGGGTGAGATTTTTCCCTAGTGGGAAATTTTACGCTCCTCATTTATATATTTTAGTTATCAACGGTTTCGTAATTTAAGAATTAAATACAATAATAGTAGTATTAATATAGCACTTAACGTATATTTCTCGAAATAATTATATAAAATTAAATTAATCGATCTTTTCACATACACACAAAGTATATATTCAATTCCTACAACGTTTCGTCCTGACATTTCGAACTTGATCAGGCAAATTTCTTCAGGGTTGTACTACCAAAAAAAATCGTATAATAATGTGGTCTTCTTCATCGGCTCTACAGCACAATGAGGGCCTGGGCCCACCGGGTCGACTGCGGTATCTTACATGACACACAACAACAGAAATAATTCTGGATAAATATTAAGGAAAAATAATTCACAACAAGTGTGATAATATTTTTATTTTATTTTGGTATGTTGGTATGGACAGGGCGATCCAACCTCTTTTTTTTAAGTTATTCCTCTTAGAATTAGTTAATTAATACTTTTCTAAATTTCAACACTTGTTGCTCCATCCTTCCATCTTTTCCCCTTTTAGTGACCCTGCAGCACCTGATCAATATGAATAATAAACCACCGAATACTTCAGCATTAATATCGCTGAGCAATTCAACGATTTTTAGTATATTAAAATTCTTTTTTCTGAGATAAGGTAACGTGAGTTCACTTAACAGTAACCAAAGAATGAGGAAACTTTTCTGGGAATAATTAATAACCTGGTGATGTGGCGTTAGTAAAAAAAATAAAACGTCAAAAGCAGGCTTTTTCTGGCTTGACATTGAAACTTTATAAAATATTTATCTACGAGGAGAATTATTATTTTTAATTATAACGCTGTATGTACATAAAAACGGGGATTAAAAGTATTGTGACTTACTGATTTTGAATGTTTTACCCTTGAGCAGAATATTTTTCGCGTTACTACAAAAGCCGCGTAATATTTTCACAGTAAAAGCTCTGAAATTAATTTTAGAATATTTAAAACAATTCTACGTGGAATCTCCAGCATTTTTAAAAACTTTTTATGGCAGGTAACTGTCTCTAATCGTTATTATTCTCCAGTGTTTCCCTTCGTTACCTCTGTAACGATTGTTTTTGTTTAATTTTCCTCTCTCTCAAGTTAAGGAACTTGTAAGATCTTTGGTTTTATCATGTTCTGCAGTCACTCCAAAATCTCATCATATAAGTATTTTTAATTTTTTACGAATTATAGGAACCATTGTAGACGATTTTTTAGGTACAGATAACTTTGGTTTTAAAGGGAAGACACTCGAGAAGAAAATAACACAATGCACGGAATTTTCGGCTCTAGGGAAAAAATTATTTTACTACCATAAAGAAACATTTCGCGAGACAGTCCATTTAATATTCTAGTTTTTCCCGAAATAGTTGCAGACGATTTTTCATATTCTAAAAATTAGTCATTTTCTTAGTTTTTGAAAAAAAGACTTCATTCTCTGAATATTCCGCTTTGGGCAAAACTGTTTTACAATCAAATCGAATCATTTCGTGTCACAATAAATACAATTTGGAAAAAATTTCATGTTCAAATAATTAGTAGCATCTATGGTTTTATCAGTAATAAGTCGGGGGAAAAAACGAGATGCTCAGAAGCTTCCGAGACATTTCGTGAGACAATAAATTAAGTTCGTAAAAATTTGTGTAAATCGTTGCAGGACGATTTTGCCACGTTAAAATAATTTTGTAACATTATTATCCATAATAAGCCAGGATGAAAAACGTGATGCAGATGCAATGAAGTTTTTCCCAGACACTTCATGAGACGATAAATTTAGCTTGGAAAAATTTTCTAGAAATCGTTGCAGACGATTTTCCAAGTTCAAATCATTTGTAGTATCTTTGATTTCATCAGTAAGAAGCTCGAGAAAAATGTGACACGTGTTGAGCGGAAGATTCCGCCCATTGCAAAAATTATATCATCGGAATACATTTCATACGTTTGAAAATTTAGTAATAAAAAAATTGTAGACGAATTTTATGTACAAAATATTTGTCATTTGTTTAATGTTGGATAGTTAAACTTTTCTTGACGTGTTCTATCCCACTTTTCTTTAGGCAGCTTCTTTTCCCGTATCAGTTGCTGATAATCCTTTTGAGTCTGCTTACAGTTGCCTCTGCAATCCATAAAAGTCTCCCTTCGTCGCTCATCCTTTCCCATCGCCCTATTTCTTCGGCCCCCCAAGTTTAATTTCCCACATATTGCCCTTCAGTCGTCTCAGAAACTCCATTAGCAGCCATCCCGTACCCGAACAGGTTACATTTCTCTACCTCTGTGTGTTGTTCTATTCTAGTTTCTCGACGTGTTGCCATGTAAACGTTGCGCCAAGCGCTGTGGCCTTGTCTCTCCTTTTCCGAGACTGGATTACACTTCTTAAGGACTATTAGCCGGTGTTTCTACAATCCTCCGTCCGATTTCAGCTTAAGTCGAACGAAGTAGCTCGTAAACAGCCGCCATGTTAACCGTCCCTCCTCCATTACAGCTCTTGAGGCGTCGTTTTTACACCCCCCTAAACGACAGAGGCGGATTAAGTTTGTAGAGAGCGGAATGTTCCGCGTATCTCGTTCTCGTTTTCTCTTGAGTTTCTTACCAGTAAAACCAAAGATATTACTAATTATCTGTAAAACTCCGCCTGGAAAGGTTTCTAGAATTTTTCAAAATTAAATTTACTTTACGAAATTTTGGAGTATAATTGTAAAGATAGTTTTGCCCTTTTCTTGAGTTTATTACCTGTAAAACCAAAGATATTACAAATTATCTGTACCTAAACTCCGCCTGAAAAGGTTTCTAGAATTGTTAAAAAATAAGTTTACTTATATGGCGAACTTTTGGAGTATAATTTGTCGGGAGCCGAATATTCCGCGAATCACATTACTATTTTCTTGAGTTTTTTTATCTATAAAACCAAAAATATTACAAATTGTCTAACTGAAATTAAATTTGCAGAAGTTTCTATAATTCATAGAAACTTTATTTACTTTTCTGAGAAACTTTTGGAGTATGATTACAGAAGAACTTTTTGTTGGAAGTGGAATATTCCGTACATAAAATATTTTTACTTATCTTTTAACTACTGTTAAAAGCAAAGATATTACAAATTGTTTTCTTATATTCATTATGTGTAGGAATCTTGATGTAGATTCAATTAATTATACAGTTAATAGTCTTGAGAGACCTTTTAGAAAATTAAAAATTTAATTAGCTACCCTAATTAATTATTTTACGTGATGAATAGCGTAGCTAAGAGGGGGCGGAATTTTCCACTGTCCATTCTCCATGGCTATCTGTACCCGTTCCTGTTCCAGTTGTGCAAAAAAAGAAAAACAATTTCTCTTATTTCCTTTTTCACTCCGTATGGTCTAAGTACCTGACCATTAGCCTTCAAATTACCAGATAAAGTAATCGCCGTGTCCTTCCTCGTCCTCTCTACTTTGACGTTATTATCGCATCGGTGTTCAGTTTGTCCGTTTCTTCTTTGGCATTAGGAGCGCCGAGACTGGTAAGAAAATTACTTACATTAAGTAAGAGAGAGAGAGAGAATAGCTACACTAGTTTGTGCAACGGAGGAAGTCTTGCTTACCGCTGACAAGTGACGAACACGTTTAGCGTTGCCAGAAAAATATATAAGAACGAGGGAGTCGAAATAAAAAGAATGGTGAAGGAAGGAAAAAGACAAAAAATGAAACAATTTATAAAACATTTTGTAATAGAAAGAGATCCAATAAAATGGATAAAAATAGGTAGAAACAATAGTGGATTAAAGTAATAAATTAGTGACAGAGAAAATTTATTGAATTGTCAATTACAAGAGATTACACCATTGGACAAAAATGTAAGAAAAGGGAAATTAGCAGAATGAGGCAACAGAAAATAAATAATAATGGAAACAAAAGATTAAGTGGAATGCAATAAGGACCTAGGGAGAACAAAATGCAATAGGGAAGGCGGGCATAGAGATTCATAAATATAAAGATAATTTATTAAAAGGGTGAGAGAATAAATAAATATAAAAAAGTCGTGTTTGTATCAAATAGATAATAAATTTAATCGTCAACTCGTCATAATCACCAGATAAAAAACTATGACGACCAATTATTGAAAAGGGGACAGGAAGAGAAGATGTATAGAAATAAATAAGTCAGAAGAAATCAAATAAAATGACTGAAAAAATAGAGAAAATCAGGTAGTCACTATGAAGGATCGAGGTAAATAATAGAACTGAAAATGAAAATAAGTGGAAGAGGGTAAAAATTTTCTCTGCCACCTTTCAATAATTTGTCAGTTTTTTTTTCTTCAAATTTTGATAATCTTGACGATGAATTTAATATCCTGATCAATACATACTTTTCTTAATTTATTTAATTTCTCCCTCTTTAATTAATTAACCTGTTGCTTCCTTTCCTAATAAATTTTTCTCCCTAGGTCCTTATTGCATTCCACTAATCCTTTTTTTTTCTATTGTTCTTCATTTCCTACAATCTCTTTCTATCAATTTCCCTCTCCTCACCCTTTTGTCTCTTGAAACTGACGAATATGTTTGCGTCAGTTTGACAGGAAATTGAAACAGCCCGGGGAAGTAATCACGCCTCGAAATTGAGACGGTGGAAGGTTTTTATTTTCGGCAAAGAATTTTTTCGAAGATGGAATTTTCCACTCCACCACATTGCGACTCGCCCTTAGATGAATACGGCCATGTTGGATTACGGAACCTGAGAGTTTTCATCAAGGGAAGTAATTTATCTGAAGTTTCACTGCGTGCGTTGTTTTGCCGGAGGAAGAAATTTATATTGTGTGAGCAAGCGGATAAAAAGATGGCTAAGGTAGAGGAGGAGGAAGTCGAGACTCGGGAGCAAAAGCGAGGAGGTACTTGGTCTGAGCCCAGTAGGTCCAAGCCATTCTACCTTTTGCAATAAGACTATGTTTTCATCCTCTGTCACTCATCCTTATTTCCGTCTCCAAATTTTACTCGAATATCGTCTTCTTTTTTGTCATAATCTGGTGACAAAATAGGGAACAATTTCAGTGTATTCGACGTTTCTTCGTCTTCGATTATTTTTTCTTTCTCTCTATCTCTTCATACTTAATTTTCTTCTCTAATTCTTCATTTATATCCATCATTATTTCTTTCTTTCTATTTTTCCTTTATTTGCTAGTGTCTCATTTTATTAATATTAGTCATTTCCTCGGTTTACATTTTATTTTCCTTCCGCATTATTTTATTTTCCCCATTTCTGTACTTTTGTTTGTTTTCCCATTTTTGTTTAGTTTGCATTTCTAATTATTTCCTTTATCTACATTTGTCCATATTCTGTATTATACGTCTTTTACCTTCCAGTTTTCCTAGCTTTAATTTTTATATTTATTTTCTCCCACACTATTTTCTTAATTTTTTTCTTTCTTCTTGATGTCCTATTTTCTTTCTTTCCCTTTCCACTTTTCTTGTTCCTTTCCTTGATTTATTACTCTTTATTATTATATTTTTCTTTTTTTCTTGTGCCGTTTCTATTATACGTCTTACCTAGGATTTAGTATTATAATTAGATGACCGAATGCAGCAGATTTCGTGTGAGAAAAACTACTTTCTTTGTTTATTTAATCCCTTCTACTTTAATGTTTTCCTTTGATATGTTATCAATAGCATTTTCCTTCTCCCAAACTTCTTTTTTTGCAAATATATCGTTGTCTGTATTCTCCTTTATTTACTATTTTTTCTTTCCATTAAATTGTTTCTTTTTACAATATTCCTTTTTTTCGTTTTCCGTTCATTTTTATTCGTTCCTTCACTATTCATTTATTTCGACCGAGTATCTATACTTTTCCCATTTTTTCTGTTCTTTACTTCTAATTATATAATTGATCTTCCTTGTTCCATATTTTATATTTGAAATTTTCTCATTATTGGTCGAACCTGATAAGTTACAGTTATTTGTGTCTTTTCTTTAGTGTTTTCTCACACGTTTTTCTACTTTTTCTTTATTACCATGCATCATTATTTATTTATTTCATAGTGTCCCATTTTATTAATATTAGTCTCTTAACATATTTATTTTCTTCCTCTGTTTACATTTTCTTTTCCTTCCAGTATTCTTTATTGTCTCCATTTCTGTACTTTTGTTTCTTTTCCCAATTATTTATTCTTAATTTCAAATTTTTTCATTTTGTCCTTATTCTCCATATTAATGTTTGTTTCCCTAAGTTTAATACTTGTATCTTTATTTTCTTCCCTATCCTTTTATTTCCTATTGTTTCTTTTCTTAAATTCTCTCTTTACAATATTCACTTTTTCCTTCAACGTTCTATTTTTCCTCCTTTCACCATTCCTTTAATTGACTGAGTTTCTGTACTTTTTCCAATTTTTTGTGTTCTCTATTTCTCATTATTTATCTATCTCGTCCCCATATTACATTTGATGTCTTGACCCTACTGGCCGATTCTGTTTATTTACAGTTATTTGTGTCGTTTTATTTTAAATTTTAGTTCTTCTTACCACCCTGTTTTTATTTTTCTCCGTTTTTCTCTAAACTTTTTATAGTTTTTATTACCGACACATTTTTAAATTTTATTCATTCGTTTATGGTATTTTCTTATAGTATCCTTTCCATAATTTCTGCACATAGGATGTTTTTCCTGAGGTTGATGATTAATTTGATATGTTACTTCCTGTTTTAAACACTAATTTCTTTCTATTGAATTATTTAATCCGTCCCCCCTTTATTATTTTTCCCGAAATCTGATTCTCTCTCCCTCTGTCCCATATTTATATTCTATTTTTTTATTCATTTCATTATTCTTATTTGCTCATTTCCATTCTCTTAGCTTGTTTTTCTTGCCTTATCGTTTCTTATCTTAAGTTATTATTTTGTAAAAACAGTACCAATGCCACTTTGGTTTTGTACACGAGCATGAACTGAAGCGGCAAATAAAGAAATGGTTCTGTGTTCTTATGTTGACTGCATGAATGTGAACGTCGATAGTTAATCCCTCTGGTGATTAATAATTTTGATTCGATAGTAGTTTGGAAGTAAAGCCTTGCAAGGGACTTCCCGTGGTTTCCGTTGTGCAACTCCGCCGCCGCCGCTGCTGTGTTAATCTTATGGAAGCTGCGAGGTGTCGCTCCCATTCATGAATATGCACAGGAATTTTCGAGTGGGCCGTCCCCCTCCTCCTCTCCTCTCCTCCTTCTGTGGTCCCTTGTTGTTGTCGTGTCGTAACTTTCTCCAGAGTCTCTGCCGGCCGTTTAGCGAGAGTGACGTCGACCTCACACGCTCGTGACGTAATTGCCGTGCACGGAGTTGACGGCCCCGGGTATTCCCCGCCACACCAAGCAGCTTCCCCAACTAAGATCAACACGCCCTAAATGAATATAAAAGTTATTCGTTCTACTTTTTTCTAGTTAAGTTCACGCAGGTGGACAACCCCAACTGGAACTTATTTTGAATCTTCTGAATGAGAAATTAAAAGTATAGAAGACTTCTTGTAGGAGTCAAGAAAGAACATACAGGTAAACGAAATAGAAACTGGGAAAAAATTATATAATAAATAAATGAAAGAAATATGACATGAAAACACAATAATAATTTGTAATAGGAAATAGCAAAGTAAATATGAATAATAATTCAAAGGGAAACAAGAAAATTAAATTGGAGACGGAGAGAGACGGAGAGAGACGGAGAGAGACGGAGAGAGACGGAGAGAGACGGAGAGAGACGGAGAGAGACGGAGAGAGACGGAGAGAGACGGAGAGAGACGGAGAGAGACGGAGAGAGACGGAGAGAGACGGAGAGAGACGGAGAGAGACGGAGAGAGACGGAGAGAGACGGAGAGAGACGGAGAGAGACGGAGAGAGACGGAGAGAGACGGAGAGAGACGGGGAGAGACGGGGAGAGACGGGGAGAGACGGGGAGAGACGGGGAGAGACGGGGAGAGACGGGGAGAGACGGGGAGAGACGGGGAGAGACGGGGAGAGACGGGGAGAGACGGGGAGAGACGGAGTAATACACAGGGAGAGGGACAGAAAGAAGCGAATAGCAAAGTAAAGAAAGAGACGAAGAGCGAGCGAGAGAGAGAGACCGAAAAAGAGAGGAGGAGACGCAGGGCGAGAAAAAGGAAGAGACGCAAGAGGGGGTGGGGGAGCTGGGAGGGAGAGACGAGGAAGAGGAGGAGGAGACGCAGAACAAGAGAAGTGACAAATATTAGACGAAATAATTTACGGAGAAAAAATTATATAAATGCACAGGGAAGAGTAGGTTTTCAAACTGTAATCTAAATAAGGTATTGGAAATGAAATATGTTGGGGGAAAAAAGTAAAAGTACGGATGGCGAGACTAAATACAAGAGTTAAGGTGACAAAGAAATAAAAACATAAGTAAAAGAAAGGAAAATTGATGTGAAAATAATGTTATCATCACGTACAGGAAAATGAAAACATACATAAATGAAATTAAATTATCAAAAAGAAAGTAACTTTTCAAACAGGAAACTAAATAAAGGTATGCAAAAGAAGAAAATTGAAAATATAAATAAAAGTATAGAAAAGCACACCAACCTGAATAATTGAAGGAACTGAGAAAGATTTGTAAATAGGGAATCAATAGTAAGAGGTATAAAGGATAATAAAACAGATAAAGTAAAAGAAAGAAATACTTAAAAAGGGATAATGTAGAGAAATGAAGAGTAAAAGAAAACTGGAAATGGGAAGAAAATACAAGTAAAGGAAAAAAAGGAAAATAAAAACTAATGTTAAAATAAATAAAATGAAAGGGGAAAGAATTTTTTTCATAAATATTTGTAAATATAAATAAAGAAAAACGCAGGGAATTTAAAAAATGTAAAGAAATGTGGTTTAAAACAGTAATCCACTTATCTTCAGTTGTTAAATTGCGGGTATCACAACTGTCAAAACTAAACTTTGTAAACGTATTATTGAAAACGAATAAATAAAATTTCAGAAATGTATGTTGTTAACAATAACGAGAAACAAATAAAAGATGAGAAAACAATAAGTGAAATTAATTATGGTAACAAGAAGAACGCGGTTAATTAAATAAAACGATGAATAAAGATTGAAATAATAGTAAAATCCAGGAAGCCAAAAGCTTGGAATATAATACGGTCAAAGAAATATAAAATAAAGAAGAAGAAATTGAAAGTAAAAAATTGTCAAAATGGAGACAAAATAAAGAAAGAAGAAGGGAAAAAAGACTAAGGAAGGAGAAAGAGAAGGATATATGAAGAGAAGGAAAATAATGAAATTAGGAAATGAAGGAAAATGGACGAAAAGAAAAAGTGGAGTGAAATAAGGAATGGGGGGGGGATATGAAAAATTCATAAACATAGGTCAAGTGTGGGATAATAAATGTAAATAAATTAGTGTTTGAAGCAGGAATTTCCCTATCTTCAGATACCTAATTTATGTCAAACTCATTTTTTATTCCTTCTGGGGATATTTCCGATTGCCATATGTAATAATTTTCACTTCATCCTGCTTTTTCTTTTTCCAGACTTAATCGTAATCACTATCAGTTTACCTCTAGCAGAGTAACGTTGCTCTTCATTAACTGTTGTCGAACTCCCTTTATACTTTTATTTCGTCAGCAACCAACCTGATGAGATCTCGTCTAATTGCAAGTCGCTGTCCATAATCCAATATTAGAGAACGTTACTTTTCCCCGCGACCTGCCTTTGATTTCTCATTTCTCCGGTATTACATTATGACGTCACTCACCAGTTAGACGAGTGCTTTGCAGAGG
This sequence comes from Eucriotettix oculatus, assembly GCA_034510155.1. Classification (NCBI taxonomy): domain Eukaryota; kingdom Metazoa; phylum Arthropoda; class Insecta; order Orthoptera; family Tetrigidae; genus Eucriotettix; species Eucriotettix oculatus. Next base: position 202,855,664 of record CM067377.1, on the reverse strand, counting down.
GATGAATTAGCTTGCGTGGGAGTTGCGTCTAAATGTCATCCACCTAGTTGAGGTTCAGAGCCGCGTAGTGGGCGTCTCCTCTCCTCTCCTCTCCTCTGTCTGCCATACACTATTTGGATTTCCAGTCGGGAGGAAACTGGCAAATATTGACGCTTCGTCTCGTTACAGACTCCACAAAAGAAACTCTTCCTAGATTACTCGCTTCTAATATTTCATCTTGAAAGGGCGGCGGCGGCTCGAAAGAAAACTCACCACTTCGGGCAATAAAATATTACTATTGTTCGAACTATTGTCGAGTAAAAAATACATAATTGTACAAGACTATTCATATTATACATGAAAATTGTATTATATTATAAATTTAAATTACAATAATTCAATTAGCAGTGAATAGGAACTGTAAATGTATTTCATTTGTAATTATAATTCAATTGACAAAGCATAGGAATTTCTCGGTGGGGTAGGAATCTCTCAGTTAAGTATGATTTACCCTGCGCCTTAGGAATTACCCTGCGCCTTAGGAATTACCCTGCGCCTTAGGAATTACCCTGCGCCTTAGGAATTACCCTGCGCCTTAGGAATTACCCTGCGCCTTAGGAATTATCCTGCGCCTTAGGAATTATCCTGCGCCTTAGGAATTATCCTGCGCCTTAGGAATTATCCTGCGCCTTAGGAATTATCCTGCGCCTTAGGAATTACCCTGCGCCTTAGGAATTACCCTGCGCCTTAGGAATTATCCTGCGCCTTAGGAATTACCCTGCGCGATAGGAATTTTTCGGTGGTAGGGCATTTTCGAGGGTAGGACGTTTGTCGTTGGGTTTGAGGAATTTTGAAGTTGGGCTGTTGGAGTTTTTTGTTTTAGCTGCAGGAAATTTTTTTGTTTGTTCTGTACGAATTTTATGTTTCGAATGCAGTAATTTTGTCGTCGGCTGGGAGGAGTTTGTACTTTGGTGCAGAAATCTTTTTTGGTGCAGTAATCTTTTTTTGGTGCAGTAGTCTTTTTTGGTGCAGTAATCTTTTTTTGGTGCAGTAGTCTTTTTTGGTGCAGTAATCTTTTTTTGGTGCAGTAGTCTTTTTTGGTGCAGAAATCTTTTTTTGGTGCAGAAATCTTTTTTTGGTGCAGAAATCTTTTTTTGGTGCAGAAATCTTTTTTTGGTGCAGAAATCTTTTTTTGGTGCAGAAATCTTTTTTTTGGTGCAGTAATTTTGTGTTTTGTTGGGCTAGAGGAGTTTCGTCGGTATGTTGAAGTAATTTCGCCACCGGTATGGTCGTTATCTACAGTAGGGTCTTATTATGCATTGTATTTGCAATCCTTAATTGGGTTCACAAATAAAGACAAGTACTCCAGAAAATTTTTTACCCTCTGCGAGAGAAATTTTTAATGGCATTCCTCTAACCCCTAGTTCTATTCTAACGCCTGAATTCGTTATTTTTTCCTCTTCATATATTTAAAATCAACTACCTTTCTTCTCTCCCATAGTTTCTCCTTTCTCCTTTATTCTCTCCTTTATTTTCTCCCTTATTTTCTCCCTATATTTTCTCCCTATATTTTCTCCCTATATTTTCTCCCTATATTTTCTCCCTATATTTTCTCCCTATATTTTCTCCCTATATTTTCTCCCTATATTTTCTCCCTATATTTTCTCCCCATATTTTCTCCCTATATTTTCCCCCCATATTTTCCCCCCATATTTTCTCCCCATATTTTCTCTCCCTTATTTTCTCCCTATATTTTCTCCCCATATTTTCCCGCCTTTATTCTCTCCCCCATTATTTCTCCCCTATTTCTCCCATATTCTCTCCTTTCGCCTTTATTCTCTCCTTTTTACTTTTTTTTGTATTTCTTTAACAGTTATTCAATTATCCTTGTATATATTGTTCATTGATCTTTACTGGAGATTCATTGCGATACACTCGCGGTTGTACCGGAAGTTTCCTTCTCTATGAAAGAGAGTGGTGTTACAAATTACATGTATCTAATTGTATACCTTTAGTTTATACATGTGCACGTTGGCCCCATGTTTAAGAGAGGTAATAGGAATCGTAGGTGTAACTTGTGGGTGAAGAGTTCAACTCGAGTGATGGAGCTTATTTGACGAGACGTTTCGCTGTCTGGCGCCCCGCCATCTTCTTCTCTCCCGCTGGAATCCCACGCCTTCGAATCTGTAGATATCGATATTCATAGCGGCGTGAGTGACCTTTTCCCCGCCCGCGCCACCAGACGGAGGGAGAAAGTAAGTCCGCCTCCGCTTTCACCTGTGGTCTATTGTTCACGGCAGCCAGCCCGACTGTTCTTCCATGTTTACTGTTAACCCCGACAGCCATTTCCATAATTAACTCGAGCGGCGACGCAATTTTCATGCCATAATTGACCGGAATCGCTTTGCAAGTAACCTTTTAACTTCTCGGAATCGGGGTAAACGAGATCACGTGGAAAATGTCAGGAGGCACGGAAATGTGACCAATATTAATAGTTACAACACACTTGGGCGAGTCACAGCCTTGCAGACTCCAGAGCGGAACGACTGGAATGCGTTTGTTTTTACCAAAAGTTATTCACCATCAACGGTTCTTGTTGTTGGTGTTGTTGTGGTTTCAGTCCTTTGCAACCCTCCATGAAACGTATCTTCCGCAAGCCTTTCACATCACCTGCTTAGCGTATTCCATCCTCTGCCTCCCTGTTCTCCTCTTACCCCACACACGTCCGTCTAATGCTAATCTTACAAGACCCTCAAGTCTTAAAATCTGGCCTTATAATCTATCCCTTCTCTTGGTCAACGTCCTAAAAATTGTCCGTTCTTTTCCCCTATTCTGTTTAGAACTTCCTCGTTAGTGATTCTATCCACCCATCTCTTGCTCCTATAGCACCACATTTCAAAGCTTTCTATTATTTTCCTTTCCCCCAACTCCTATCGTCCATGTTTCGCACCCATACAAACATTTTTAGCAACGATTTCCTAATATTCACACTTATATTACCAGTAAGTAAATTCCTCTTTTTCCCCTTTTCTTTTCCTTGTCTGTGCTATCCTACTCTTTATGTCTACTATACTTCTACCATCCCTAGTTATTACGCTTCCCACGTAGCAGAATTCCTTAACTTCCTTCCCAATCTAACAGCCTTTGTCATTGCACTGTTTCCCATAATACACTCCATCACCTTGGTTTTTCGCTCTATTAATCCTCACGTTGTTTCTCTTTCCCCAGGACCACGTTCATGCCATTTATTATGGTTTCCAAGTCTTCTTCTGACCTCCCTAATACCACATTATCATAGTCAAACAGTATGTTTTTTATTTCTTCTCCTTGCTTTTTGAACCCTTTTTATTTCATATTTCTTTTCAACTTTCTTTATCGTCGGCTGTCCTATATATTCTCTTACTCATTTCTTGATGTCTCCTTTCTTTTCTTGATCTTCAATTCTAATTATTGCTGACTGTCTTCTGTAGAGGTTATGTACGAGCCTCCTTTCTCGATGTTTAATTCCAGTGCTCTTCGAAATCCTTAATAGTGTGTTCCAGTTCACATTATCAAACGCTTCTCCTAAGTCTACAATTGCCGTGAACGTAAGCCGCGGTTTTCCCCTTTGATTTAGTCACGTTGTTTGGAAATTTGGGATAGCGGCCAAGTGGGAACGTCAACGTCTTTGTTGGAAAACACTCTCAAGAGACAGTCGGAGGGAAAGAGGGAGGGAGGGAGGAAGGGAGGAATAACTGAAATACCTCCGGAAGGCTTCTTGCAGAGTCGCGCTGCTGTTCACGTTCCACAGTAATTTACTCCATTCCATTGGAATTTCGCAAGAGCCAATAGAATAATAATTGCGTATTTACGAGCCAAGAGTTTCTAAAGTTCTGTTAGCGAAGACATTTGCATTTAAACATTCTCGTAATATACCTTTGAAACGTTTACCGTTTCATGATTTCATTGCAGTGGAGACTTGTTGAAAGGTTCCTCAATAACAACACACATTTATCTACGAATATAGTTTCCTTACTTGCATTTAACGGTGATGTTAAATTTTCTGTGATCGACACAGTTCCACTTAAACGACTTAAAGGAGCCGCAGCCTCTTCCTTGCTTCTTTATCCGGATGCTAAATTTTGAGACAACTTTCCTCTTTCTCTGTAGGACTCTCCGACCGTGGTTCTGAGTGACTGCGTATCTCTGTTGTTGGCCTAATTCCTCTTTTCACCCCAGTTCTTCAGGACGAATCTAGTCTCAAAGAAATCTTAATCAGTTCGACTTCGTATCTTGATCCCTTTTATTTTCTCTTCGCTTTTGATTGTCTTTCTTTAGAATTTTATCTCTGTGTCGTACTGTTTTTCCTCACTGTCTACACAACCCAGGCAACGAAACGCTGCCAGTGTGAAGTAACAAGTATCTGATAACAGTAGCACTTTCTAAATTAAAATATCTCATTACGTGCAAGAATTTCGGTCTTGGAACAGAATATTCTGAGAACATGTATATAAGTCTAGAAAAAAGAATATACTTAGCCTTGTCTGATATTTACAAAAAAGAGAATATACAAAGGCTTATCAGATTTTTTACAAAGAAATTTAAATATCCGAAGTTTTTCTTATATTTCACAAAAAACCTGAAGTTCCGAGACTTTTTCATATTTATACTAAGAATGGAATATTCGGTAGTTTTACAGGAAAAAAAGAATATTCTGAGGCTGGTTACAGTTCTACAAAGAATGCAATATTCTAGGCATTCCATATTTTATCAGAAAAAGGAATATTCAAAGGATTTTAATTTTTTTGCAAAGAACGGAATATTCCAGCCTATTCATATTTCTACAAATAATAGAATATTCCAGCCTATTCATATTTCTAAAAAGAATAGAATATTCCAGCCTATTCATATTTCTAAAAAGAATAGAATATTCCAGCCTATTCATATTTCTAAAAAGAATAGAATATTCCAGCCTATTCATATTTCTAAAAAGAATAGAATATTCCAGGCTCTCTTAAATTCTACAATTAATGTAAAATTCCATGCTTTTGAACATTTTTCCAAAAAAAGAATATTGCTAGGTTCTTCATAATTTACAAAGAAAAAGAAATATTCCAAGGATTTCACATTTTTATTAGAAAGGCTTATATTTTTATTGAAAAGGAATATTCAGATCCTTTTCATATTTTTAAGAAAAAATGATTATTCAGTATTTGTTAATTCTTATAAAAACATCAACATTTTGAGGTCTTTTATGTAAAAAATTAATTTTCTTAGGTTTACCATATTTAAAAAAAATAATAATTAGGGCTTTTCTTTCGTCTGGGTCCAATTTTTACTTGTGAATTTCCTATTCCATTTTTTCTCGTTTCTAAATTATCTATTTTACATAATTCATATATATATACTTATTTATTTATGGTTTTATTTTCGTTCTATATCATGTCTGTTTTCCGTGTTATTATTTATTTTTTCAATTCTTGACCATCCGTATCAGGTTAAATTTAACGTTTTCATGAACCAATATTTATGTAAGGAATCAGGATTGGGGGGAAAAAAGTCGAGCAGACCGGGAATCGAACTCGGAACCTCCATTTGGTGTTCCTTCCCATTATAGCTAATCTGGTGAACAACAAAAAATAAATACCCAAATTACAAACAATGAATAAATATCAGGCAAACGTCTAGCCTTTTTCTTTCGTCAGGTGATGAAATAAATGGGAATGCTTCGTTATTTGTTTTATCACCATTATTATGTCCGTATTTTGTGTTGTTCCTTTTTGTAATTTGTACCCTCGACGATTCCGCGCCATATTTTGCAGCCTTCTCCATTCCAAATTTTTCCTTCCCGATTTTTAACATCGCTGTATTTTATAATTTATGAATGTAATGCGATGCTTTGACTTGTCCCTATGGACCTTGGGATAAGTTCTCAGGGAACCTTCCTCGAGTCTTCTTCGATCTCCCTGTATGTCCACTAAAAGAAATATATAGTCAACATTCTAGCACGATAATCCGTACCATTAACGTATCAGCACAATTATTTTACCCATTTTTGGTCCACCAAAGTAGAAGGTTTTTTATCCAACGTCCTTGTTGTTTTATTTTCCCGAAAAATAAAATTAAATGAACTTTAATCATGCCTATTGTAGTAAAAATGAACGATTTTTTTGTTCGTCGGTTTCTTAATTGTAGTTAAATAGCCAAGATTCACTTCCGTTTCCTCTAATTAGCCTTTGCTAAGGTGTGAGAGTCTGCGACAACGATCGCCGCGATGATTACAAGGTGTTTTTTTTTAATTATGAAAGAAGAGGTGAGTGAGAGTGTCACGTTTTGCCATCCACAATTGAATTGGCTTAACATTTACGACGTTTCGTCCCTCATTTAATATTTCTTCGGTTATACAGAAATAAAAATTTCAATGGGTTACGTTCGATGAGTAAGTTCGTAGGCGAGGGATTTCACTGTTTACGGGTAAAGCAAATGGCGACTAGGAGCTTCTGGAACCTCAAAAAATTGTCTATTTAGAGAGTTAATAGCAATGACAATGACAAAATTATTCTTGCGAATAATATTGACGGATCTGAATAGTTCTGCTGATTGAAGAGTCGATGAAAGGAATAATCAGCGCGGAAACTATTGAGAATTCTGCGAAATATTCCGCGCTCATGAAAAAAATCTAAATGCTGTGCGCTTTGTGCAAAATACCAATCTGCGGATTATTCTTATCTTTGTGAAAAATAATTAAATATGTGGAATATTCTGGAGCTTTGTGAGAGAAAAATTATATTATATTCCGCTCGTTTTGGAAATGTATTCAATTCCTCAGAATATTCTTCTATTTGCTAAAAACATCTAAATCCACGCAATATTCTGAGCTTTGCGAAAAATATCCGAATTATATGTCAAAATCCGAAGAATATTAAACTTCAAAAAAAATATCAATCCGTTGATTATTCCGCTCTTCCAGAAAAATACAAAAATCCAGGATATATTCTGCATTAGGTGAAAAACATTAAAATCTGCAAAACATTCCGCCATTTGTAAAAATATTAATATCCGTGGAAAATTCCTTTCTTTATGGGAAGATATTAAAACTCTTCGGAATATTCCTCTGCTTCCTACGAATATTAAAATACGAGAACCATTCCGTTCTTTTTACCAATATGAAAATCTGCGGAATACTCTGGTTTTGTGAAAAGTATCAAAATCCGAAGAATATGAGCGTTTATTTTTTTAATAAAAAATAAGAACTCTAATAATTCCACTCTTCGAGGTAAATATTAATGCACATATTATTACACTCATTGTAGAAAAATATTTAGCCACGGATTACTCCACTCTTTGCCGAAAATATGGATCCACGGATTATTCCGCTCTTTGTCGAAAATATGGATCCACGGATCATTCCGCTCTTTGTCGAAAATATGGATCCACGGATTATTCCACTCTTTGTCGAAAATATGGATCCACGGATTATTCCACTCTTTGTCGAAAATATGGATCCACGGATTATTCCACTCTTTGTCGAAAATGTGGATCCACGGATATTCCGCTCTTTGTCGAAAATTTAGATCCACGGATTATTCCGCTCTTTGTCGAAAATATGGATCCACGGATTATTCCGCTCTTTGTCGAAAATATGGATCCACGGATTATTCCGCTCTTTGTCGAAAATATTGATCCACGGATTATTCCGCTCTTTGTCGAAAATATTGATCCACGGATTATTCCACTCTTTGTCGAAAATATTGATACACGGATTATTACACTCTTTGTCGAAAATGATCACGGATTCCACTCTTCAAATACGATCACGGATTATTCCACTCGAAATATGATCAGGATATCCACTTTGAAAATATGATCACGGATTATTCCACTCTTTGTCGAAAATATTGATCCACGGATTATTACACTCTTTGTCGAAAATATTGATACACGGATATTCCGCTCGTTTCTAAAATATGAAACCAAGGATTATTCCACGCTTTGTCGAAATTACGGATCCACAGATTATTCCACTCTTTAGAGAAAATACCGAAACCCGCGAAATATTGTGCACTATGTGAAATATATGAAAATCCGCACAATACTGTGCTTGGTTTAAAAAAACTAAAATCACACAATAAAACTGTCTACATCCCTTCAAAAATTTTATCTTCTCCTTTTCTGTTCTCCTACTATCGCATATTCCTGGTTCAATCGGATCTTCTCCTTCTTTTAAAATAGGTGTCTCTGATCCATGACATGAAATTTTCTGGAAAAGTGTTCCTCGTTGCTGGTGTGTTTATACTTTTTTTTCTCTGCTGACGATTGTGGGATACCTCCTGACCGACTCTGTCTTCTGAAATTTCGGCTATTTTCTCCTACATTGAATGATTTCTTTTAAATTCCTACATCACTTCGTCGCCTAGTTGCAATCGTCCGTCGTGGTCTTAAGCCCACCTCCTCCTACTTTCTGAAACGTTTCCGGTCGCCATATTTCCCAGCTAAGTGACTGTTTTCTGCAGACTGCGCCCGGGTTCCTGTATTTTAATCTTCCTGTCTCGATCACGACCAAAACCCTCTTGGAAATCGGTCTGTCACATACTGAATGCCATGTTTTATGTAATGGTAATCTGCGCGTTGGTCCCCATCCGCCCCCTACGGTCGTAGCCGCCACATTACAATTTGTGCTGCTGCACTCTGAGCCGTCCAGGCATGCAGGGATCTTCCCTCCTCAAAGAGCCGTACTAACGAGATTCTGCGAGCTGGATGGTCGCCCGTAATACGATAACACGGCTTTTAGTCGCTCGTTGTACGGATTAAATCAGTTTCCATCCTCTCCTTCCCCTCCTCGCTCTCTTCTTCCACCTGGTGCGTCCGCTTTGCAATTTCCGGGAAAAATTGTATTTTTTCTTTTACTCTAAAGGCTTCTCAAAGGATCCGCATACTCAATTTACGCTGCTGCTGTCGGATTGTAAATAAGGAAGTACGGTCGGCGCCCTTCAAGATCATCATCACCACTTAGTCCCATCGTTAGGGGAATTCCTGTACTTTAACGAAAAAAAGAGAGCTTTAGATACATCCATACTCGAGGTTGAATACTAAAACATGTTTTGCGAATAGTCTTCATTTTTTAATAGACTAACTGAGAGCCCGGCGATGCCCGTGAATTTATTTACTATATTCAGCTACAGTATTTAATTCGACAGTAATCTCTTTATCAACTGATCATTAAACCATCAACGAGAACGGCACATTTTTCAATTTTATGACGTCATAACAATAACCGTGACTCTGTATTTTAATCCCCTGATACCTTAAATAATCACGCACATGCAGTCAATTATATTTAGAAGATACTGGCGATGAAGAATGTTAAAACGGAATATGAAAAAGGACCTACTTTTATCGTGAAAGGATGTAAGGTTCCAAACTAAAAAGATCGACAGAAACCATCTCTGGGTTGAACATTACAAAACACCAAAATTTCACAGCAATGGTGTGAATGTTATAGGAACGCATATGGGACAAACGTCAGAAGTCGCAGAGCCGATGATAAACGACCCTATTTAGGCCTGAAGGGGGGAAGAAGGATCCTTAAACTTTAACCGATCATCGGAAGCCATATACGGGGAGATCACCGCTACACACTGAAATATCATGGCAATTGGATGAATGGTGCAGGAACGGATAAGGGATAAAGTCAGAAGAATCAGTGGTGATGATTGATATGAGACCCCTTTTGGCCTGAAACGGGAGTGGGAGAAGGAAGGAATGAATCTAAATCTTCAAATCTCATCAGAAACCTTCTCCGAGGTGATCACCACTAATCAGGAAAATATCACGGCAATTGGATGAATGGCATAGGGAGGCATAAGGGACAAACATCAGAAGTTGCAGAGCTGAACGTTGATATGGTACCCTTTTTAGACCTGAAAGGAGGAGAGGGAAGACGAACGGAACCTAAATCTTCAAAAGACCGTCGTGGGGTTGATTACCGCTAAATACCAAAATTTTACGGCAATTGTATAAATTGTATAAGAACGTATAAGGGACATACGTCAGACGTAGCAGATCCCTTTTGGCCTGAAAAGAGGGAAACTTTCACGGGAATTGGATGTATGATTAGGGACGGATAAGGGACAGGGGGAGAAGGAAGGAAGGAATCTAATTTTCAGAAGATCGTCAGAAACCTTCTCCGGGGTGATCACCCGTAAACAGGAAAATTTCACGGTAATTAGGGATGATTAATATGGGACCCTATTTGACAAATGCTGAGTAGGGGGCAAGGAAGGAACTGAAATCTTTAAAAGATCGTCAGAAACCTTCTCTGGGATGATTACCGCTAAGTACCAAAATCTCACTGCAATTGGATGAATGGTATGGGAACGCATAAGTGACAAACCTTATATGTCACAGTTTGTCAGAACAACGCCCGGTATTTGCACCCACTCCCTCCCAAAGCGGATAAAATACATTGCCAATTATTTATATAGATAACAAATGTTAACCTGAAGACCGCAGCAGCGTCCAACTGTCCTCGAGTCTTGCGGCACTGCCACGAAATGTTCTCAGCTGTGAGATCTCGTGAATATTCACGAGCGTCTCGCTATTGGTAACATTCTGGACCCTTTCCTTTCTTCCAGGTAATAATACTTCCCACACTTACCCAAGAGTACTCGAAACAACATGGCAGCCAGTCGCAAGTTTTTTAATAGAAACTGCGTAACTATTTTTACGTTCCACGAAATGTAAAATATTTACGATTCTGTTGGTTTAACGTGAAAGAGAGTTCGCTTGAGCGATTCCACAGAAATCCCATGATTTCCACACATTGACCTATACTTTGGCAGTTCGCTAAGAAGATAAAGTAATAAGCCAATCCCTCGTACCTCGCAGGAAAGTATTCAGTTAAGCCGTGCATCGAGTGAAGAGCCTTCATGACGCCGACCATCTTGTTTGGTCATAAAAGTAAGCCACTGGCGCCCTTTCTGGTTCCATCACATGATGTAAATATTTTTCTGCATAAGGAATCGGAGAGAGAAGGGAGCGGGTTATTTAAGCGTGGGAAGGGTAGGGAGGGCCCCAAAATTTAATTTACATTCCTCATAATAGTCTGTAATTTTCCCACGAGAGTTCCACGTGGTCATTGCTCCATCGGGGAAAGGGGGGGGGTGCCTGGCCTTCTTTGGGCAAGCGGAGAACAGTTTTCCGCGAAACACGGTCACAGCAAGAAAGAGCAAACAGTCGTCGCCCAGTTTCTGACGTAACTGGTTGGTTGGTTGCTTTTTGCCCTCTTGGGGGGGGGAGGGGGAGGAGGCCGATGAGATTCAAGTTTCGTAGTCTTCGAGGCGGAGTTTCATTCTATGATATTCCCTATGACTATATTAAAATTTTGAACAATGTAAATACCAGCCATTTGTTAAAATTTAAGACGGACTGACATACTTTTTTTTTATTCACTAATTACACTAATAGCCTGTTTTCTTGAGTATCTATAACAGGCCTTATTTTCATTTCTTACAATGTTTGTGTTACAGATTTATTTTATTTTATAAATATTTTTTTAACAATAATGAAACTAATCAACTAAAACTAAAGACAGAAGGGTATAGGGTGAAGGGTGAATGGGAGTAGGAGGATTGAAGGGAAAGTGCTGTGAGATCACAGCTGGCGGAATATGGAAGGGAGAGGAAAACTATGTTAAGTTATAGCTGTTTCCATCTTCTTTTACATTACATTACAGGCTGAGATTTTTTAACACTTTTTTATAATACTTTTATATCTATATATACATAAAATATGGAAGCATATTTTTTGCAGGGGGTCTGTAGAGCAGAAGACGCTCTCCCTGCATAAGTTCTACCAGTAAAGATGCGTGGAGGTCAGCCATTGCTCTATTCTTGTCTCCTGGGCTTCCTTTTGGAGGCAGGAGACAGTCTTTCAATGTTCCCTTCCTCCACCCTCCTTCCTGCATCTCCACTTCTCTAGCACAGGTTGTACTTCCAGCTCCGGAATTCCGGTTTCCCTCATTTTCCGGCGTCCAGGATATGAGGGTTTAAGCTGGCTTCTTCAAGTGTATTTTTTTTTCTTCATTTCTACCGCCAAATTGATACTAAAATATCGGGAGCGTATATACTTGTCTGTTCATATCTGTTTTCTTTTTCTCTCCGGTTCCTGGGATTACCGGTCCAGGAGAGTGGTGTTGTCAGTCACAACATCTTTGAGGGACCCAAAGAAGTGTCGAATTGTTTGAAGCAGTTACAACCAATGTCTTCCTCTCTTTTCAGAGAAAATCGATTTTTTTCCCTTATGACTATGGAGCTTCCATCTAAGGTTGTTTGCAGTTATATCTTCCTAGCTCAATCCGGGATATCTGGTTTGTTATATTTTCGAGCATTAAATACGGATCCTGATTACAACTTTTAGATCCATGTCCTTTAAGGCATTCCGTTCATCTTGATTTGTGTCATATCCAGGGCAATCAAACACTACATGTTCAGGAGAGGCTTGCACAGGGTGTCCTTGTTTCTTTTTAGCCTACTAATAACTGTGTACAGAGATGATGTTACGAAGCAATGATCATCCCCAAAGATGTGAGTAGCCAGGATTGTGTTTAGCGAGGTTGGAGGATTCGCCAGCCACTTTCTTCTCCGCTTCCCTGGGGGAATGGGAATGGGAATGGCGGAGCGCGAGTCCCGTGATGCTTGTTACGAGACGCGTCCTTGGACATCTTCACTTTCCAATCCCGGCGGCCTTCGTCAATGACGCATGACCACCATCGTCTCCTCCTCCTCCACCTCAAGAGATGCGATTCGCTTTCTATCAGAAGGTTTAAATGTTTCGAAGCACGCGTAGAATTTACGTTCCTTTATTGGACATCCAAGGATGCAGTCTATCACCCATGCTGTTCAACAGGCGATGAAGAAAGTTAAAAACCGGAATATGGAAAAGAAATCATACGGCAAGGAGAAGAAACAAAAAAACACTACAATTTGGAAACCACAATATCAGAGGATAAAGGCGTGTTAGAAATTGATGAAATATAATCGAAACGAATTTCAGAAGAATTTGAAAACTACGAAACACAAAATTATCACAACAAACAAAAAAATCTATTTAGATGAGAAAAACACCACAATATGTTGCGACAAACGGAAGAACAAAATATTGCGTCGAAAGAAGAAAGTATATTGAACTGACAATAGAATGAAAACTTTCGATCAAATAGGAAAAAAATTCGATAAACAAGGAACAGTTTTTCTAAAAAAAATAAAAAAGCCGATAAAGTAAAAAAGGAAAAAATACATTACAAAATAAGATAACATACCTGTTATTAAAAAATTCCGACAGGGTTTAGAATAAAAATTCCAACAGGATGTAGAATGGCATGAAAGACTTCAATATGAGTATTAACAGTCGGAAAACCAAGGTGATGGATTCTAGTATGGGGAACAGTGGAATTACAAAGGCAGTTAAAATGGAGAAGGGATATTTTGAAGGAAGTTACTTGGGTAGCACAGGCAAGAAAGGAATTTACTTACTGGTAATATTAGGAAATCTTTGCTAAAAATGTTGGTATGGAGCGTGGCGTTATATGGGCGCGAAACGTGGACGATAGGAGTTGCAGAAAGGAAAAGAATAGAAGCCTTCGAAATGTGGTGCTTTAGGAGAATTCTGGAAATCAAATGGGTGGATAGAGTCACTAATCAGTTAGTTCTATGAAGAGAAGATAGAGAACAATATGGAGGACGTTCACCAGGAGAAGGGATAGATTAATAGACCACGTTTTGAGACATGAGGATCTTCGAAAATGTAAAATTAGCATTAGAGGGAAGTGAGCAGCAGAGGCCGTTCAGGGATGGAATACGCTAGGCAAATAAGGGAGGATGCGGGATGTGGTAGTTATGCAGGAATGAAAAGGCTTGCGCAAGATAGGTTAGCATAGAGAGTTGCATCAGACCAGTCTTAGGACCGAACATTTACCACAACAACTAATTTATTTTCAACTCCACGGTTGACAAGTGACAACAATTAGAATACTAGATAAACCCTAGAATAGGTTAGCCAAGAACTGGACTTCGAAAGCTCGGGATGAGAATAGTGATAGGTGTATGCTAATTAAAAAAATTATCACGTGAAGTGAGAGTGCTGTAGCACTGACGAAAATGAAATGCCATAAGCAGTAAACTAGAATAGTAAAAACTTCCATGTCGATTAAGAGAAGTTGTTTAATGTAAGTAAAGATGGATAGGAGGAGGCTAAAACTGTTTAATAAAGAAAGCAGTAAATGTTTCTTCGGAACGGAAAGAATAAAATTGTTTATGACAAGAATAAGAAAATATTTTTAGGGCTTGAATAAGAAACATTTGTTGGGACTGAAGAAATGACTAAGAAAAATAAATATTTCCCGGGATATTGAAATAATTTCATGTGAAACGCTTCAGATTAGAAAGAAAAATAATTAAACAGGAAAATTAGGAATAAGAAACAGGACACTAAGGCTGAAGCTAGATAAATAACCATCGTAGGAAGAAATGTGAAGAAGGTGAAACAGAATAAATAATTAAATAAATTTGAGAAGAAAACAGTAAGTTTAAATAAACTGAACTAAATGTGTTGGAATAACAATAAAGCGATATAAAAATTAAAATTTTGAAGATGTTATCGAAAGGCAAATTACAAGAAAATTAAATATGAATGTATAAAAGAAAAACTAAGGATGCATATAAGAAAAAGGTAGATAAAGTAACAAATGGAAAAATAATAAAAGAAAATGAAGATGAAATGCTCAAAATGAGAAAGTAGTGCAACTGAGATAAAGGATGCGGAATATGAATGAAAAAGTTGAATAAAAAAACACGATAGTGAAGTTCGAAAGACAAGTCTGAGGATCCATGAAAATGGATATATTAGTCTAATATGGATGATAAGAAAATTTGACGAATAAATAATAATAATTTCCCAATATTACGTAAAAATTAATTCTATCATTAAAATAATTTTTGGACAAACATTATTTGATTGTTAAAATGTATCAAATGTATTCACAATTATATTTTCTGTGAGTCTCCAAACACTGGAAGCAACAAGCCACTGTAAATCTAACAAGGCGTAACCACGGAGACAAACAACTATTACCTTTGTGTACCTGGAAGCTACGGAATCAGCCACACGCACACAACGTACGCTGAACAACAAACAAATAAAAAATAACACTGTTTGCTCTTGTTGTTGTTGTTGTTTACCCTCGGATATTCAGCGTCACAAAAGAGCCATAACTATAGCATCCAAAGTGTTAAGAATCACAGAAGGGAAAATACACGAAAATTAACACACAAATATTAATTATCTAAAATGATAAGTTATTTTAACTCATTATTGACTATGAAAATTAACTTTTAAAAAAAAGATTTTTTTCTTTGGGTAATCGTGGAAGGATTTTTGTTCTACATATATTGGAAGATTGATTCTACAATTATTGGTATTATTACTCTACATTTGTAGTAATTTTGATTCTAAATAATATTGGAATTTTTATTCTACACCCTGTCGGAATTTTTTAATAACAGGTATGTTATCTTATTTTGTAATGTATTTTTTCCTTACTTTTTTACTTTATCGGCTTTTTCATTTTTTTAGAAAAACTGTTTATCGAATTTTTTTTCCTATTTCATCAAAATTTTCGTTCTATTAACGCAAGATTTTGTTCTTCCGTTTGTCGAAACATATTGTTTTGGTGTTTTTCTCATCTAAATAGATTTTTTGTTTGTTGTGATAATTTTGTGTTTCGTAGTTTTCAAATTCTTCTGAAATTCGTTTCGATTATATTTCATCAAATTCTAACACGCCTTTATCCTCTAATTTTCCGTTATTATTTTCTTACTTTATTTCCTGAGATTTTCCTATTTTATAATTGTCTTTTTGATGTTGCCTTTATATTTTATTTTTGTTAGTACTGCTATTTCGTCGCCTTCTTTCCTTGTCTGAAATTTGCTTAGTACCCTCCGTTCGTATTATTTCGTCATCCGTTTATTTACTCACTAATTTCTTATTTAATAATTTACAAAAACGGGGAAAAAAATATTGTTCTACTTTTAACTATCTGAAGAATTTATACATTTTACGTTAGACTGTCTTGAGGTGAATGGGGAGTAGAGGGGGGGACATGAAAGGATTAGAAACTGTGTTAATATTCAGAGAATGGTGTCGACAGTTTCATAGATTTTCTCCCCCTTTTTCAGCTATATTTTCCGTCCATTTTCAGTTTTCTTTCCCCTTCTTGAGTCGTATTGGTGGTTTCAGCCTTGACGACCCCGTGGACCTTGACGCCACGCATTGTTGACTTAGCTCCTCGCCAAACAGTGCAGATTGCTCTGCGATTAGCGGCGCTTAAACATTTGCCTCGTCCCCACACCTTGCGAACTCTTTGTCCCTCGTATCTCGCCCGACATCGTCACTTTCACTACATCATTAGGCTCGCTCGTTTCTCTGTCGTTTTCCCACGTCGTGTGTCACCTTGTCAGCTCACTTCCGCGGTCTCGAGCCTTCCGTCGTTCGTTTTCTTTTCACCTGGACGCGAGCAACATTTCACTCACTCAGCTTCAGCCGCAATTTTCGCTCTTTCTTCCATTTTGCGACGTACTCAACTTTGATTTAATGGAGAAACAGTATAGAAAACTTGTAGAAATTAATAAAGTACATAGATTTATAATTTTTGGGCTCAAAAGCGACCGTACACCTATAAGACTATAGAGGTATAAATAATATACGAATAAAAAATAAATATGTTTAAAACCGCGGATAAGACGGAAATGGTTTCAAAAATAGGCTTCTAGGAAAATTTCTGAGATACTCGATTTTTCTAATTTAAAACCTTGCTGAATGTAAAAATAGTGGAAAAATAACGTTGTTTGGGTTGACAAATGGGGCTATTGTTCAATTTAATCGTGTTTTAAAATATACTCAGTGTTATATTTTGGGGTTGAAAATATTATAATTATTATATTTATTTGGTTTGAAAAATGTGCTTTTTATTACATATTTTTAGTTCGTAAAATGTGCTCGTTATTATTTTCTTCGGTTCGGTAAATCTTCTGATTATTATGTTTTTTAGTTTAACTGTGTTCTTTATTATTTTCGGGTTGGTAAATATGCTCATTATTATATTTTTTGTTATCATTATATTTTTTGTTTGGAAAAGTGCTCATTATTATATTTCTTGCTTTGGAAAATGTGCTGATTGTTGCCTCTTTTGGAATGGTAACTGTGCTGGTTATTCTCTTTTTGTGTTAGTAAATGTGCTCAGTATTATATTTTTCAAGTTAGGAAGTGTGCTCGCTTCTCTTGCTCAAAATAATATCACAATCGTCCAACGTTCACGCCTCATATTCCATAATTACCGTCAAAGAACAATAAAACACAGTAATTTCATATTTAGTTCAGTTCTATAAGCTACAAAAGAAAACCTTTGTTGTAACAGACGTACAAATAATGGGCAAAAGTTAGAAATATAAAAATTAAATTTGACATAAAGCGTTTCGTCCGCAAATTCCCAACCATCATAGTTCATTAATTAAAATTTAATAAAGTTTCGTTTGAAATCGATGAAAGCATGTCTTGACGGTTGGCAATGGAGGATCTGCTTTGCCTGGATGGTTAGGCAGAGCCTTGTCTCGCTAATCCTCCTTGTGACAGGTCTCACACTGCTCAAGGCTACATGAGCCGCAGGGAGAAATTTCTCCCCCAAGGGAATGCCGGAAAGCGAGGCAAAGCAGCTGCTAAATTAATATTACATATCGGAGGAACCTCAGTCAGTCAGTCACACGCACGCAAGGGCAACTTCCAGTCTTGAGCTCTAATTAGGCACACTCAGCCTGTCTCCTTGTAATTAATTTGGGTGTGTGATGTGACCTCGTCAAAGACGTTCCCACTTTCTGGATGGATTTAGGTCGCTCATCCCACCCTCTCTCTCTCTCCCCTCTCTTCACCCCCTCTCTTTCTTCTCTTCTCCCCCTCTTTCTTCTCTTCTCCCCCTCCCCTCTCTTCTCCCCCTCCCCTCTCTTCTCCCCCTCCCCTCTCTTCTCCCCCTCCCCTCTCTTCTCCCCCTCCCCTCTCTTCTCCCCCTCCCCCTCTCTTCTCCCCCTCCCCCTCTCTCCCCCCTCCTCCTCTTCTCCCCCTCCCCTCTCTCTCTCCCCCTCCCCTCTCTCTTCTCCCCCTCCCCTCTCTTCTCCCCTCACCCTCTCTTCTCCCCCTCCCCTCTCTTCTCCCCCTCCCCTCTCTTCATCTCCCCTCCCCCTCTCTTCTCCCCCTCCCCTCTCTTCTCCCCCTCCCCTCTCTTCTCCCCCACCCCTCCCTTCTCCCCCCTCCCTCCCTTCTCACCTCCCCTCCCTCTCCTCCCCTCCCCCTCCCTCCTCCTCCCTCCCTCTCCCCTCCCTCCTCCCCCTCCCCTCCCCCTCTCCCCTCCCCTCCCCTCCTCCCTTCTCCTCCTCCCCCTCCCTCTCTCCCCTCCCCTCTCCTCTCTCCCCCTCCCCTCCTCCCTCCCCTCCCCTCTCCTTCTCCTCCTCCCCCCCTCTCTCTCCCTCCCCTCCTCTCCCCTCCCCTCTCTCCTCTCCCCTCCCCTCCTCTCACCTCTCCCCTCTCTCTTCCCTCCCCTCTCCTCTCCCCTCCCCTCCCCTCCCCTCCCCTCTCCTCTCCCCTCCCCCTCTCCCTCCCTCTCTCCTCTCCCCTCCCTCCTCCCCCTCCCTCTCTCTCCCCTCCCCCTCCTCACCCTCCCTCTCTCTCTCCCCTCCCCCTCTCTCCTCCCCCTCCTCCTCTCCTCTCCCCTCCCCTCCTCTCCTCTCCCTCCCCCTCTCTTCTCACCCTCCCTCTCTCTTCTCACCCTCCCCTCTCTTCTCACCCTCCCCCTCTCTTCTCACCCTCCCTCTCTTCTCACCCTCCCTCTCTTCTCACCCTCCCTCTCTTCTCCACCCTCCCTCTCTCTCTCACCCTCCCTCTCTTCTCACCCTCCCTCTCTTCTCACCCTCCCTCTCTCTCCCCCTCCCTCTCTTCTCCCCCTCCCTCTCTCTCCCCCTCCCTCTCTTCTCCCCCTCCCTCCTCTTCTCCCCCCTCCCTCTCTTCTCCCCCTCCCTCTCTTCTCCCCCTCCCTCTCTCTCCCCCTCCCTCTCTTCTCCCCCTCCCTCCTCTTCTCCCCCTCCCTCTCTTCTCCCCCCTCCCTCTTCTCTCTCCCCCCTCCCTCTCTTCTCCCCTCCCTCTCTTCTCCCCCTCCCTCTCTTCTCCCCCCTCTCTCTTCTCTTCTCTTCTCCCCCCTCTCTCCTTCTCCCCCTCTCTTCCTCTCTTCTCCCCGTTTCCGAATCCTGTTTCTGCCGCCGACAAGAGAAAGTTTGTATAGAATTCATGTATCATTTAAGGATATAATCGGAACTAACTGTCCCATTCACTTCCAACGAATGTTTTCTTTCTATCCCCTCGTCTTTTTTGTATTCAGCAATTACTAACTAATTATTGTGAGAAATGTCCAAAAATACATCTCTCTATCGACATCTATATAATCTTGCTCTATCGTTGTCTTCATCACGCTCTCTATCGATATCTACCCCTCTCTATCGATATCTATCTAAACATTATTTTAAAATAAAAAACCTGGTTTTTACACTAACAAAATTTAGCTGTATGAACTATAAAAACTCCATGCAGTGTAAGCAAGTGCCGCAAGTAGTGAAGTTCCGTTACAAATTTAAACCAACAATGGATAACAACAGTAAAGTTATTGGTATCACTTTTTACGTTGATACAATATATGTTTTTCCTAAAGTGGAACATTTCGCTCATCATTCCAAAAAAAAATTATGCTCTTCATCTATACTTTCGTCATGGTTCCAATCAATTTTGTGATTATTCATTATTATATGCTTAGATAAAACGGAATGACTCCATGAACTGCTGTTAATTTTCTTCGTGTGCTCCGAAATGCGTATTCATAATGATCTTTTTGTCTGTAAGTGTAAAATTGTAGATGAGGCGGTTGCAGCTCATCAAAGATATCTTAATTTTTACCTTGACAGGGTTGTTAATATCACCCCCCATGAAACCAGTTACCATAAGAAAATTCTTATGACGCAGGCAAATATAAGGCGCAAATATAAAAAAATTCATCTCTTATTTATTCAAAGTATTTTATAAAAATGCAATATTGGAACGTGTCAGGTTATAAATTTCCTCCCTTACGTCGTCTACGTCCGCGTCGTCTATCAATGACGAATATTCGATCTCTAGCTGGAGCTTTTGATTGCGTCCCATTGTATCAGATTTTCCGTGCAACTGCGTCCAATTATCTCGACAGCCTTCGGAACCCGGAGAGGAGTCTCTCTCTCTCCCTCTCTCTCTCCCTCCCTCTCCCCCCTTCTTTCTTTGCTTCTCTATGAGAGAAACTAGAGAATGGAGGATCAGCGATCCAGTTAAGACGTAAATCTAAGACCCGAAGACGCCGAAGTCTGCAATATCTCGAGAGTCTGGACTGCCGCAGATAAGCCGTAAATAATCTGTGGAAAACCTTCCAACAGCAATCTTTAAAATTCATCTGGCTGTTGCTGACCCAAATTTACACTGGTTCCATTTCATATAATGAAGACCAAACTGGATTTTAATTAAGGAAAAATATGGGTAGTTGGAGAATTAGTTTCGCTGCGTCACTTGGCGTCCTACCCTTTCCTATAGCTTCCTCTGTCTTCACTTTGCTGAATTTGTTGGATCGTCGTGACTGCAGATCCTTCTTCCTATCTATTATCTCACTACACCACCAAGCAGAATCTCGGGTCTTCACAACACAACGGCTGTGCAAACAGAATATCGCCGTTTACGTGGGTCGATCTCCACCATGATCAGTCATTGGCCGCTGCAATCACGTGTTCTACTAAATATTAATTTCTGGAGCCATTTCGGCCCAAAGTTCTCTGGTTTATACTCAGACTCCCGACAAGTCTCCTTCCCTTGCTAATGTCTCTAATGAAATTAAATGCATTCTCGTGTATTATAAATAATAATTCAATTGTCGCCCAATACACGTACGACCATTCCATAATCCCGGTGACATGATTTTCAATGGCTTGACATCTACGATAGTCACCGTCGATTCCAACATCCGTCGTTGGACCCTGAAATAACACAATTTTGGACTGTAATAGACTCTTCGCAAACGTGATAACGGTATAAAACAATTCAATAAAATATTTATTAAAATTAACACGGATTAACAGTTAGTTGAAAGGGTTGGTAGATAAAAAATTAGTGATGTGCCAAATAAAGTCTTATTTTAAGGAAAAGATTTATGCCTTAAGTTATTTAACTGTAATTTGGCAGTGACGTAAAGGCCAAAGACTTGACATGTAGAGAGCAGAAGGAGAAAATACTTTATATTTTTAACGTATATTGTTTTATAAAGGTAATGGAGTAGTATGTTTCTAGTTTCCTCTCCTCTACTTCTTTGTCTACTTCTTTGTTCTATATACTTTTGCACCACATTTTATGTAATTTAAACACTTCCATCAGTCTTTTCCCAATGGAATACAATAAATCAATCTGTACTCTATAGTATGTCATTTCACTCACGTGGTCTAGATGATAAAGTTGTTTTTAGCCTATTGTGTCCCGGCGGGTCGGCACATCCTTTGTTATTAAGTAGTACCCCTTTTTTTCTCTTCTTCTCGTCCCTCGAGGATCGCGTGTAACTTGCTGCTTAGTTCACGAAACCGAAATATTTCGTTTCGGTTACCGCACTTGTCGGTCGGTAAGGAATTAACAACTAACATCGGGAATCCCCGGAAAACGGTGGTGATGGCACGTGAAGGTGAAAGTTGTCACACGCAATCAGCCATAATCTCTGTTACGCGTCGCTGACCCGCAGCGGAATCGGGAAAGAGAAGCCATGACTTGTGAAACGTCTACGATGGAGGACACTTTTCAGGGTAATTTGGAATTTTATAAGAGGTACCGCGATGTTCTGAAGTTTTTAATGGTAATTACAAGCGCGATTCATCCCACCAGGTTATTTCCAAGAGTTTTCAGTGAATATTAAAATGAGTATTTTCCTCCGTGGTGATTTTAAAGTGAGAGTCTGGTTACATCTCAAACACCTTTTAGACGCATTATTTTGACCAATTAGCAACCCTGTCAGTGATCAGAATGAACAGAGAGAGAGAGTGCTTTGAAGGGGGGGAGGAGGAGAAGGAACGCCATTAGCTAATTGCGACGTGTGTGAGAACTACTCCTGTTAGTTAGTTAGTTACCGTACAGCGGGAGACAGACGCCACCTTCTCTGTCCTTCTCCTCCTCCTCCTTCTTCTCCTCCCTCCCCTTTCTGTACGGCAGCGCGCTCGTAGTTTCCATTTAAAATGTTAACGAGACACGCAATTAAGGAAACTGTCCCCCTTCCCCTGTCTCCCCCCACCCCCAAAAAAAAGAAAGAAACAGAAACCTCTGAAATTAGCCAATCATCAGGACTCAAGTATTTTACGTGTACAGAAAGCAAGAAAGAACCTCAGACTGTCCAGAGAGGTTCATTGCTGCCTCTAAAAAGTCAGAGATGATATTTTTTCAGGAAACTGAATGAAGGAAGGAGAATTTTTTAACAAATTGTTGAGTCGACGCTGAAGAAGCTTATTTACTGCCTTTAAAATTCTCTACATGGAAACATAATCACATTAAATGAAGATTTAAACACCTTTTTGTTAATTTATTGCACTAAGATTTAAAAGGGGATAAATGCCAATATTTGTAAACTCTATGAAAAGTTCACTTCAGAAACAATTTATTTTCTGTAAGAACATTTACATTGGCTGCAGACTGAATTGCAATTAATTAAATCCAATAAATTGACGACCAAAAAGTTTGCATTTAATTGAACCGACGTTTCGGCTCGAAACGATCCAAGTTGGGATATTTAAAGCTTCGGACGTCTATTTACGTACCAAAATTTTATAGCCAAGTACTTCAAAATTAAATATTTGAATAATTACCTTGAAGAAAGCTCAATCGCGGTAATGAAACTTTCATGTAGTTGACGGCAAGATTAGGGGATAAAAACCCCTAATTAAGTTGTTGTTGTGGTATTCAGTCCTAGGACCAGTCTGATGCAACAACTCTCCATGCTAACCTATCTTGCGCAAGCCTTTTCATTTACGCTTATACCACCAGCGTATTCCATCCTTGTCCTACCTCTTCTGTTCTTACCCTAGACACTTCCCTTTAATGCAAATTTCACAAGACCCTCGTGTCTTAAAACGTGGCCTTTTAATCTAACCCTTCTCTTAGTCAACGTCCTCCATATTATTCCCCTATTCCGTTTAGAACTTCCTCGTTTGTGATTCTATCCACCCATGTGATTTTCAGCATTGACCTATAGCACCACATTTCCCCAACTCCTATGGGCCACGTTTCGCACCCATATAACGCCACGCTCCATACGAGCATTTTGAAAAACGATTTCCTAATATTCACGCTTATATTACCCGTACGTAAATTGCTCTTTTTCGCGGAAGCCTTCCTTCCCTGTGTTATCCTACTCTTTATTTCTACTACACTTCTACCATCCCTAGTTATTACGCTTCCCAAGTGACAGAATTCCTTAACTTCCGTCAAAATATCCCTTCCCAATCTAACAACGTTTCTTATTCCTCTGTTTCCTAAACTACACTCCATTACCTTGGTTTCCCCTCTATTAATCCTCATATTGAACTTTTTGTGCAGGGCTACGTTCATGCCTTTAAGTAAAATTAAGTTATAACTTAATTTCATAGCTAGTTTCCAGTTTCGCCCCGTACGTATGAGAGATCTTTGTCAAACGTCAGGTTGGTGACAAGAAGTTGTGGGAAGCTAAAACGAGACGCAAAGATATGGAAAAGAAAGTAGACACAAGGCAAAGATTCTGTTGAAAATTTTCATGGTTGTTGTGAAGGTCAGAAAAACCAAAATTTAATCAATATTAATAATAGATAAAATATTTTGTTATAAACATTTTTTCGAGTAGAATCTGGAGGTCAAGCTGTGGTTCCTGTGCGTTTTCGTTGGAAAAAGACTATCTTTGAGTATTTTGTCTTTGATTAGGAAAATTCTTTACAATTTTGACTATATTCCTGAAGTCACAAAAGGAGTTTAAACTTATTGGGCCAAAAATTAGACGCATTGGACAAATTCGTGAACAATGTAGTATTACGACTCGGCTGGAAGTCAAAACATGTTGAGCCAATTACAAGACATTGCGGCAAAACCCCATTGATCGTGTTTGAAAATGTAATGTAGTGGCCAACTGAAATTTATTTTCGGCGTTTATCTCCGGAATCAAATATGGATGGAAATTGTGATTTTGTAGCTGACTAACTTCATCTGAGTCAGAAAAGGTTTAATTTATTCGGCGACTTCTCACGGATCCTATCTGATCAACGCCCATATGATGACGAAATCTTTTTGAGTTCTAAGTTACATCAACTATCTTCCTCTTGGACGTCAAAGGCGATTTTCCCCTACTACTCCTCCTGTTTTTCTATCGAACCCCCCATTCCATCCCCGCGTCGAGTCGCAAGTCAATCAATTTCAGGTTAATTCACTATGACGGCTGACTATAGATTACTCCAGCCTCCCTAACACTTCTGTTGCAATTTCCTGGCGGCGAAAAGAGGGGGGTGGAGAGGGGGGGACAGGAAATTCGTCCATGGCAGTTGCTTTTTGGCGCCTGCTGTTGATTGGAGGAAGCATTTTCGTAACCCGAAACCCAAAGTGAAGCAGAAAGAGAGAGAGAACGAGAGAGAGAAAGAGAGAGAACATCCCCTAGCGGATGCAGGGAACCTCAATCATCAGTCCCTCGTCACCTCGACTCGCTCAATTATGTCAACAAAGTGATTTATTAAACAAGATGTTATTTTTCAATTCTCGTCATAACTTGTCAGTCTTTCATCATCAGCGCGTTACGAAACACTCAACAGTAATGCCGTAACTTTCCAGAGGCACTGAAATAGTTTCCCCCGGAATTTCCTAGCATTCCTAAGCTTTTCACGTCACACATGAATTCCTTCTTGTAATCTCAAATATAACTTTCCTTACCACGAAGCCAAATGATTTGCCACAAAGCTCTATTTATTTGCTATTTATTTCATCCCCGTATTTCTTGCCGTGAAATTGTTTTGTTCTTCCAGTAAAATTAGATTTTTTTCCTTCCTGTGAATCTGAATTTTCGTCTTAGCGTGAATCTGAATTTTCGTCTTAGCGTGAATCTGAATTTTCGTCTTAGCGTGAATCTGAATCTTTTTCTTAGCGTGAATCTGAATCTTTTTCTTAGCGTGAATCTGAATCTTTTTCTTAGCGTGAATCTGAATCTTTTTCTTAGCGTGAATCTGAATCTTTTTCTTAGCGTGAATCTGAATCTTTTTCTTAGCGTGAATCTGAATCTTTTTCTTAGCGTGAATCTGAATCTTTTTCTTAGCGTGAATCTGAATCTTTTTCTTAGCGTGAATCTGAATCTTTTTCTTAGCGTGAATCTGAATCTTTTTCTTAGCGTGAATCTGAATCTTTTTCTTAGCGTGAATCTGAATCTTTTTCTTAGCGTGAATCTGAATCTTCTTCTTAGCGTGAATCTGAATCTTCTTCTTAGCGTGAATCTGAATCTTCTTCTCCTGAAACTGTTATTTACTTCACCTCTCTGAGCTGTATTTCTTCTCGTTAAGTATTTTTTTCCCTAAAATATAATTTTTTTTCTTCTCGTGAACCTGTATTTGTCTCTTTCTCGTGAAGTTTCATTTTTCGTCTTTCATTTTGTTTCCTTACCGAGAAGTTCCCCACGAACATGTATGCTTTTCCCGTGACATATTCTTTTTATTTCCCCTGAAGCTCTATTTTTCTTCCTGTGATGCTGTATTTTTTCTGACACAGCTGCATTCCTATACAAATAAAAAACGTTTATTACCTAAATATATTTTTTTGACGTCTACTTTATATTTTTAACTCCAACACTGTATTTTCTTTACGGTTGACATAATTTTCCCAGTAATTTTTTGTTCCGACTGCGATTAATTTTTAACCCACCAGGTCTATTTTTTGCCGCACTACTTGTTCGGTTAATTCTTAATACATAGTGGGTGAAGGTAATATTTTGAACCCAATACTTTATATTTTGTTTGTTGCGTTTATAACAATTTGTGATTAAAGTTCTTCCTGGTTAATGTGATTTCTGTACTGAATTAGTGGAACGACCGAAGCGATTATTTAAGTTGATTTAATTCATGTATCTTGCCGACACTTTCGATTATTTACTTTGGGCATTTCTTTTATTCAAAGAAAGTTTAAGGAGATGTTTTATCTAAAGCAACGTTTCCGGAAGGCTATTTTTATGTGTTGTGATTTCAACCGCTCTGCTCATGAATCGGTACGACGATATTGTACTATTAGGAGAGTCAGAAGACGACTTGAAAACCAGAACAAATGTCGTGAACGCGGGGTCATGGAGGAAGAGTTCAACTTGAGGATTAATAGAGGGAAAACCAACGTGGCGGAATGTCAAATAATCACGCACATGCAGTCAATTATATCTTTAAGAACAAGATACAGGCGATGAAGAATGTTAAAACGGAATATGGAAAAGGAGTTATACTGCAAGGAGGAGAAAGAAAAACCCTACGTTTTGCAGTGATATTGTAGTATTAGGGGAGTCAGAAGAGGACTTGGAAGCCATTATAAATCGTATGAAAGTGGTCCTGGAGGAAGAGTACAACAGGACTAATAGAGAGAAAATCAAGGTAATGGAGTGTAGTATGGAAAACAGTGGAATAACAAAGACTGGGAAGGGACATTTTGAAGGAAATGAAGGTATTCTGTTACTGGGACGGCATGATGACTAGAGTAGGATAGCACAGGAAAGGAA
Organism: Eucriotettix oculatus; assembly: GCA_034510155.1. Classification (NCBI taxonomy): domain Eukaryota; kingdom Metazoa; phylum Arthropoda; class Insecta; order Orthoptera; family Tetrigidae; genus Eucriotettix; species Eucriotettix oculatus. The sequence continues at coordinate 202,828,813 of CM067377.1, read as the reverse complement.
GACTTCCGCAAAAAATAGGAACTTAATTACGGGTAATATAAGTGTGTGTGAGTATTAGGAAATTATTGCTGAAAATGTTAGAATGGAGTATGGCGTTATGAGTGCGAAACGTGGACGATAGGAGTTTTGGAAAGAATAGAAGCCTTTAAAATGTGGTGCTACGGGAGAAAGAGATGGGTGGATAGAATCACAAACGAGGAAGTTAAAATCATAATAGGGGAAGAGCGAACAATGTGAAGGACGTTGACCAAGCGATAGATTAACAGGCCACATTTTAAGACACGAGGGTCTTGTAGAATTTGCATTTGAGGCGAAGTGTATGGGAGTAAGAACAGAAGAAGGAGGCAAAGGATAGAATACGCTAAGTAGGTTATGCGGAAATGAAAAGGCTTGCGCAAGACAGGAGAGTTTTAACAGACCGGTCTTGGGACTGAATACCACGAGATCATCATCATCAGTGTGATGACGTGATTAAGGAATCATTGGTCTAATCTCCTGATGGTGTAGACGTCTTGTGGGCTTATTTTTGACCGTTCCTTCAGTCTTCATTCTCAGGGATAGGTCACTGGTTAACATTGGTCCAGACGGAGAACACTCCTGTAGTCGTCGACGAATGACTCACCTTAATTGGACAAAGCTGGCCCTTGTCATTACACTGAAATGGACCATAAAGCTCAACGGTGAAATGGCGCTGCGGATCCAGAGTCGTGGAAGTTTTAGGATTATTCAGTGAGGTGTTAGTAATAAGCACAGTATTAATACTATAATTTGAGTATAAAGTGGAGGAAACTCTCCCAGAGAAAAGTTTCAGCTGCTGGCGAAATAAAAGGACGACGGCTAATATTTGAGTTTCTGCAGCGCCAGTGTTCGTTCCTTTGTTCCTTCCTGGCCTGACCGCAATTTTTTTTTCCACCTACGAAGTCTGCGGACGGTGGCTGAGAGTACAATCGTGCCTTGTTCCTTCCCCACCTCCAACAGATTTCTTCTTGTAGATACTGTAAAGCTTTTGCGAAAGGCGTGGAGTGGAAGATGGATCGGATCAACGTCACAGGCTGGTTATTTAAGTAACATGACGAGTTCATTGCGACAAACAAATTGGGCAAAATGTCAATTCAAATTTGGGCGCCTCGTAATTATTGTCGTCGTCGTCGACGAGAGGAAGAGGAATGACATTCGTCAGCTCTGACTTGAGGCCGTGACCTATCATTAACACTCGTCTCTCTCGCGTCGCTTCAAGTTTCCCCTCCACTTAAAATTCACGACCTCAAACTTCCCACAGATTCGTTTCAATCGAAAATACTTGAGAAGAATATTATAAGTAACATTTTAAATGAGGGCGGAAATGAGGGGGAGGAGGGGGAAAAAAGCTTTCATGTCTGTGCTTTTACATTACGATGCATTAGCGTTAAGATTGTGAACGCCAGAGCGGAATGTTGGAAATTAAAATTCAAGTGTTAGCAGCTTCGATCATATCTCTCTACCTTACCTTAAATTTACATCAATTTCTAGATTATTAACGCCCCGAACCCTATGCGTATCATTATTCGCTGCGGTTTCCATTCTTAGACCAGTATACATTTCAAATATAATATTTAATCTGTCTTCTATAAATGGAATACTCTGAATGGCTTTAAATTTATTTTTTACTTATGGCATCACATTGGTTTTTATTTTTTTACATTATTAACTATTTACGTTCTAAGATATTTTTACATTCTTAATTTTTACATCCTTAGAGTTCTTATATAATCAAATTTCTTGCACCGTAAGATTTCTTATAATATCAAATTTCTTACTTCCTTGGATTTCTAACATGCTTTCCTTACATTTCTTACATCCTTAGATTTCTTACATCCTTAGATTTCTTACATCCTTAGATTTCTTACATCCTTAGATTTCTTACATCCTTAGATTTCTTACATCCTTAGATTTCTTACATCCTTAGATTTCTTACATCCTTAGATTTCTTACATCCTTAGATTTCTTACATCCTTAGATTTCTTACATCCTTAGATTTCTTACATCCTTAGATTTCTTACATCCTTAGATTTCTTACATCCTTAGATTTCTTACATCCTTAGATTTCTTACATCCTTAGATTTCTTACATCCTTAGATTTCTTACATCCTTAGATTTCTTACATCCTTAGATTTCTTACATCCTTAGATTTCTTACATCCTTAGATTTCTTACATCCTTAGATTTCTTACATCCTTAGATTTCTTACATCCTTAGATTTCTTACATCCTTAGATTTCTTACATCCTTAGATTTCTTACATCCTTAGATTTCTTACATCCTTAGATTTCTTACATCCTTACAATTTTTAAATTGATTGTTAGATTTTTACATTCATTGATTAGTTACATTCTTAGCTTTCTTACGTAGTTACGCTTCTGACGTGGTTACATTTTTACATTCTGTGATTTTTTTCCATTTTTTTCCATTTATTGTTCTTTTGCATTCATTGTTTGACTTTTTACATTCATTGGTTAGTTAAATTCTTAGATTTTCTTACATTATTTTCTTATTTTATATTTTTAATTTATTTTACATTAGAATTTCATTTCTAATTTTTACAATATTAATTATCTCACATTATAATGAACAGTGGGAAATAAAGAAAGTGAGAAAAATGTGATACCTGTGGCTGAAGTTGTCGTGGAAGTTTCCGGCTGCGTGTTGACGTGTACGTGGTCTGTTTCTTTAAAGGAAGGTGTTAAGGAGTGAGTGAGTGAGTGAGTACGAACGTCGTGCTGTGCCTGACCTTGGTTGCTTAGTCCAGGTGACTTGAGTCCCTCGGCTTCCGCGTGACACGTTTAAAATCTTTTAATTTATAAATAAGTTGTAAATAGGGGGAAAAGTATTGTGTGTCCTGAAAGTAAGACATAGATTAATAAATATACAGTGGCCAAGGAATTGTCAATTAATAATTAATTGTAAACAATAAAAATACTTGAGGATTTTTTTAGAATTCCAATGACTGAATAACAATGGTTATTGTGCATCTTTCTTATCATCGTTGTTTCAGTATATTTGTTCTGCACGCATCATCAGGTCCACAGATTGTGGAAGGAACGTAGTGATCGGAATTAAATATTCCATGGCCATATTATACTTTATTAGATTCTTTTAAAGTCAACAGTGAAATATTATTCTGCTATAGTCAACCATGCAATATTCTTCTCACTCCTAAGATATTAATATAGGGTCAGCCGCAGAATATTCTCCTTCCTGATGTATTATTTTAGCGTCAGCCAGTTCCTGAAAAGATTCTTTCACAGTCAGCAACACAATATTCGTATAACCTGCGATATTCTTTTACCCCCACCCCAGAGATATTCCTCTCTCCTCTGATATCGTTTTACCGCCACCCCAGAGATATTCCTCTCTCCTGCGATATCATTTTACCACCATCCCCTGAGTTGTACCTCTTTCCTGCAACATTTTTTTACCACCATACCTGGGATATTCCTCTCTCTTTTGACATTATTTTACCGCCATACCTGAGTGATTATTACCGTACAGATACTTTCTTGCGATATTTTCGTCACAGAGTAATTTCTTTTTCCGATATAAATTCGCGCAGGAGATATTTCTTTTTCCTTGCGATATAAATTTTCGCCAGCCCAGGGGATAATTTCTTCAACGCTCAGAATATTTTATGGGCTCACAGACAATTTTCTTTGTGCAATTGTTGAAGAAATATTTCTCGGGTTTCCACACATGGAACCCAGCGACGTTTCGACAACCGTAAGCTCTGTCGTCATCTTCCAGGCAGCTTATGGTCGTCGAAACGTCGCGTGTTAATCGCCGTGTTACACGTGTGGAAACTCGAGAACTAATTTCTTCAAAATATATTATGTCAGTAAATTCTCGCAGCAGAAGAAAAATTGTTAGACGTTGGAGGGAATGTGTGGAATCCGTCAACTATTTTCAGTACATATTTTTTTAATCTTACCTCATTTCTTCCGACCCTTTTTTTAAAGTAAGACTTGCGTTCAAAATATAAATTAATAGAATTAACAGACTGATATTTATTAAATGAACTTATTAAATTTATTGAAATAATTGGGGCAAATTGTACGCAACTAAATATAATAGTTATAAAATACGTTAATATGTAACGACAGAGAAGAGAAAAATATGTAAGTTAATAAACATACAATGATTATTGAAAGAAAAAACTACCGTAAATACTACGACAATTTAATTTTTGGTTTAAGCAAGTAGACTAAAATTTTGAGGCAGTTTTCCCCCCCTTTTCAAAACTGTTAACAAAAGGCATTCGTTAAACTGTCCAATTTAACTAATGTTTACGCTGACGAAAGAATGAAGAGCAATGAAAATAGATCTTTCGTAAGTTATGAAATAGGTGGATGAGAAAGTTGGTTAAAAAAATATCCAATAAAATTAACGGATGTTATTTTCGTAATGAAATCAAGTAATATGATTAAATTTAATACTAAAATAAAGGCCAGATACAGACAGCTTTAAAAAAATACTTTTTCAATCACAATAATTCATTTCGTAGCGTTTAACCTTTTTTTTTCGTTTCGTCACCACGTTTCGTACTTCCACAAATAATGATACTAAAAAAAATTGTACGAAGAATTTTACATTAATTTCAAAATCGTAATAACATTAACAATAATAAATATAAGACATTATATTGTCTGTTCGTTAATTTATTTCACTTGATTAAATAAAGATTGAGGTATACCAGGAAGAAAATGCAGTATCATGGACAACTAATGTTGGTGATGATCGTCATCATTATTTTGGTTTGAGAAGTGAAATGAAATGTAATCCCAAAAAAACCATTACGAAACAGTTGTTTCCGTCTTCCAGTTTCTTGTACGAGTTTTATTTTTTAAGTTGCTTTCGCTTATCCCTGTAACTTCCATCAAGAATTTTGTTCAGCGCTTTGGAAGGGAAAGAAAAAAAGACGTCGCCATGTTGTTTCATAACCAGAAATGATTCTGATCAGATGTGACAGGCGTTTATAATTTTTAAGGAAAAGGATCGAAGTTGACAGCGAACCACACGGTGACAAATAATAATGTGTGTGTGTGGCCGTGCAGTGTAGAAACCTGTTCCCCCTCCCTCTCCTCCTCCTTCCCTACGTCGCCGTCGTCGTCGTCTAGAAAGTTCCCTCGAGCGTCCTTGAACTGCCGAATGCAGATTGTGGACTGACTGAAACCAAGTGTGCCCGTTAAAGAAAATCGCCTGCCTTGACCTTTGCGACGGGAATGTTTGCCCAACGAGGAATGTGCCGAGCTCTCGCTATGGTTATGAGTAATTCTCGTCATCAGCACCTCGGGGCTACGAGCCGCCTTCACACGTCGTTGCGGGGAACTTCCTTCCATCACAGAAACTCGAAACTGGTTATAAAATAGTCATAATTCCGCTGTCCGTCACATCCACCATCTTCAAAAGAACTCGTCGTGACGTTTTTAATAAACTATTCCAACAAGGTTCCCCTTTGTCCGTCTTCGATTCAAGTCCAAACGTCAGATTACCTTCAACTGGAAAACGTTCAGACACGTAGAATTGGGTCTAACGCAGCAGCCATCTTGGAAAAACGACGAGGGTTGGTCCAACCAAATTATAAATCATCTAGAACGTCGGTCCGCCATCGGCCTCGAAACCATTCTCGCCGCGGGTAATTGTTTCCCTCCAGTACTCCCGAATGTTGGTGATCCAAGGCCGGCCATCTTAAAGACGTGCTTAAAGCCTCCCCCACCCTACTAAATCATTCAAAACCCTTGAAATGACAGGTTTCATCATTCGACGGACCTTTTTTTTCTGGGTTAACAGGCAACTCCCCTTTAATAGCATAGGAACGGAATTGAAAAGGGGGCATGCGGAAGGTAGATCAAAGTAGCCAAGCGTTAACTAGGGCCCCCGGGCTATGGTTTAAGGATCCTACCCGGTGTTTCACCTAAACAGATGCAGGGAAAACCCTAGAAATGCTGCATCAGGTAGGTCGGGCATTGGGTACTATTCTCACGCCCTTCCGAATGACGGGAGGAGACGAATTTGCTGTGGGGTCGCAGCATTCCCTTCTCCATGTCTGCACTGCAGCTTCATCAAATTTGAAAGCTCAAAAAAACTGTGCAACTGTGAGTGACGGCCATTTTCAAAACTCGAATTCATTGAACGTGTAACGATTATTTTACTAGTTGGTGTGAATTGATTTATTAATTTATAATATAAATATATGATTGATGGGGATGTAAAAAAAAGAAAGAAAAGTTTGTTAAAAAACTCTAAGTTTAATCATAACAGAATCATTTAATGAAAGCATTAAATATATTTACAGGTTTCTTAGGAAAGACCATAAAATAAACAGCATGAGACTTTCTCAGGGTTTCTCAGTAGGGTGAACTTGGAAACTTATTTGGCTCCCTAATGGCAATAAGCCTGGCAAATTGGTAAAACTCGTTATAAAACAAAACTACGATACTCGCGGCCGAAAAAGCATCTTCAATTTTGCTTCGTGGCTGATGGTGGCTGGTGTCTGAAACAGGAACTTCACCGTTTGGGCTGGCTCCAGTATTCTTCTTCCAGACGGCTACCAGCTTAGTTTCCGATCATCATTGGCCGGCCTTTCCATTTCATAACCTCCGTCTCCCAAATTCATCTCGCCCCTGTCTCCCAAAAACCTCTCTCTCTACTGACCCGATAACCTCTGCTTCGCTTTTTGAACTCAACTTCCCACGAAAGCTCGGTGGGCGGCTACATACATTTTTCACCCACCAATTAGCTGTTGTCGGCTTGCTGTTGGATAATTGCAGCCAATAGGAAAATTTTCAGTTTGCAGGGCCTAAATACTTTATATGTTACGCATCCTTCCATAACATTCCAAATTCTACAGAGTAATTCCGTTTTCGGCAGAAGCTCCCTAATTTTTTTTCACGGAGATTTCCGGTAGCCGGTCATTCCCAATTTTCTACGGGAGATCCCTTTCCTAAACGGGTTCCTCTCGCTTACAAAAGGAAAGGCAAGTCTTTTGTGCGAGTCGACTCCTCCCACACGCAGAAAAGCCAGGAAACAGATGTACTTTATTTAAACTTTCAACGCGCGTATTTAATATCTATTGCAAACGCAGGGGGAAAGGGGGAGGGGAGGGAAGAAAACCTTGGTGGTGTGCAAGCAGACAGGTCCCTGAAACGGGTTCGCTTACTGATAAGCTGTCAGACTGATTGGCGAGACCTTCACTTACAAACACACACACACAGACTCGTTTGTTGTCGAACCACTGGCAAATTACCACACGCAAATTATCGGTTACAATGTCCATTCTTCCCAGAGAAGAGAGTTTTTGGTAAATAGTAAACGAGCCTGAGCTTCAGGGATACAAGAACTGGAGCGATCTCGCATCTGTCCTTGGCGTCGACTCCGCGGACTCAGTCAGTGGTTAGAGGAAAAAATTGCCCCAAAAGTGGGAGGTTCTGGGTTCCATTTCTGGGTCCGGTCCAGTAAAATTTCTCCCCTTCCCCCTTACCAATTCCGATCACCTAAATTTAGATTCATTATCCTCGGCGGAGCTTCAAGTTGAAGCTGCTGCTGCTGTATAAAAAGCTCCGGGAGTCTCTAACCGGGTATAACATCGATTTTGACGCAACGTTTCGAGTACTAAAGGCTGTGTCGTGATCATCTACGCGTGAACGAATTTTCAGGGACGTCGCGACTCCGACGAACCGCAGACTTCGGCGAAAAAGTCCGTAACTCGGTCAGAAATTCATATTTCGAACTAAAACAACCTGCCAAAATTTCATCAAAATCGGAAATGATTGCGCGGAGGGGGGTCTTTCCTGAAAATAGGCCACTTGGCACGTAATGAGTGACCCCCGTGCGTGATCTTCAAAGAATTCAATCGCTGCCAAGAAGCTTCTACAACATCAACGAAGTTATGGAAAAAATTATCTCAATCAACATCAAGGCGGCAAACGGCTCTATTAAAACCTATATATACAGATCACAGCTGACACAACTTTTTTTTATTACACTAATTACACTAATAGCCTGTTTTCTTGAATATCTATAACAGGCCTTATTTTCATTTCTTACAATGTTTGTGTTACAGATTTATTCTATTTTATTTTATAAATATTTATTTTTTAACAATAATAAAACTAATAAACTAAAACTAAAGACAGAAGGGTATAGGGTGAATGGGAGTAGGAGGATTGAAGGGAAAGTGCTGTGAGATCACAGCTGGCGGAATATGGAAGGGAAGAAAGAGAAGGGAGAGGAAAACTATGTTAAGTCATAGCTGCTTCCATCTTCTTTTACATTACATTACAGACTGAGATTTTTTAACACTTTTTTATAATATATATATATATATACATCAAAATATGGAAGTATATTTTTTGCAGGGGGTCTGTAGAGCAGAAGACGCTCTCCCTGCATAAGTTCTACCAGTAAAGATGCGTGGAGGTCAGCCATTGCTCTATTCTTGTCTCCTGGGCTTCCTTTTGGAGGCAGGAGACAGTCTTTCAATGTTCGCTTCCTCCACCCTTCCTGCATCTCCACTTCTCTAGCACAGGTTGTACTTCCAGCTCCGGAATTCCGGTTTCCCTCATTTTCCTGTTGAAGTACTGTCCAAAATTTGAAGAAGAGAGGAACGAAATTATAAAAGAAAATCATCTTAACCAGCCAACAAAAGGAAAAAAGGCACAGGAAAACTTAATAAAATTAAAAAAAAACAATTTATACCATAACATGGAAATTTTTAGTATATATTCTTTTAGGTACATTTAAGGTTACCACTGAAAATATAAATGTTAAGTGAAAATGTACAAAATTGTTAATTTAAAGTCCAAAAATGTAACGGACATTTTAATTGCGAATAAGTCGCTAATGACTTTTTTTGTTTATGCGACTGTAAATAAATTAATTAAAAAAAGAAGCTTCTGGACCATGGTTATTATTTCCGTGAGTCAGCCTGTGAGAGTTTTATCTCCGTGCTGCTGAGCGATGCAGACAGTCGATAAGGGAACGCAACCGGAAATGGGTCAGCTGGTAGCTGCTGAGTGTGGTCCAGATAAGCATCAGGGAGCCCGCGGGCTTCTTCCTCGAATCACGCCTCATCGGACTAACACCCACACACACACTATCTCTATCTATCTCTCTGGGTTCGCCTGGCCTCCTTATTGTCCGGTTTTTTGCCTCCGGGTTCCAAAAGAAAATTGTCTTTGCTCCACACGTTTTACAGTGGGTAGTTAATCAAATTAACCTTGAAACCAGAAACCGGACAATTATACTGTGAACACGGCCAAGTAAAGGATGGTGAAGAGACTATTTTCATTTAGAGTCAAAAAAATTATTTTCCAATTTGATTTCGTCATTAATTTCCGGCCAGGAGTTTACTTTATTTTCGTTTCGAGTAAAAGGGTTTTCCAAATTAATTGCAATATATTCCATCTTTCATTAGGGAATTTATCAGATCTATATTGGAGTAATTTTATGACAAAAATCGATTTTATACATTTTCCAAGTTCTTCTATTAATATCTGCCAAGGGCGGAATTATTTGTTGTTGTTGTGGTATTCAGTCCTAAGACTGGTCTGATGCGTACCTCCATGCTAACCTCTATTGCGCAAGCCTTTTCATTTCATCACATCCTCCAGAATATAGTTAGCGTATTCCATCCTTGGCCTCCCTCTCCTGGTCTTAACCCACACACTTCCCTCTAATGCTAATTTTACAAGAACCTCTTGTCTCAAAACGTGGCCTATTAATCTATCCATTCTCTTGGTCAGCGTCCTGCATATTGATCGCTCTTCCTTTATTCTGCAGAGAACTTCCTCGTTAGTTACTCTATCCACCCATCTCATTCGCCTATAGCACCTCATTTCAAAGGCTTCTATTCTTCTGCTTTCCGCAACTCTTATCGTCTTAGTTTCGTGCCCATATAACGTCACGCTACATACCAACATTTTTAGTAATTATTTCCTGTATATTCGCACTTATATTGGCCGTAAGTAAATTCCTGTTCCTTGCCTGTGCTATCCTACTCTAGTTACTACGCTGCCCAAGTAGCAAAATTCCTTAACTTCCTCTAAAATATCCCTTCCCAATCTAACAGCCTTTGTCGTTCCACTGTTCCCCAAACTACACTCCATTACCTTGGTTTTCCCTCTATTGATCCTCTTTCTCCACGTTTTTAAGTCATCTATTATGACTTGAATCGACGTTTCATCACCATATTTGGGACTTACATGTAGATTCAAGGTACTTGTGTAGACAGTATAACGGATATTATATAATTACAATGTGAAGAAAGTTTGAAAAGGCACAGTGCTGTTTGATGAAACGAAACGTTATGAAATTATAATTTTATCAAATCATTCTGACTAGTGGTGAATTTATTCGTTTATTGTCAAGTTAAAATATATCAGAAAATTGTAACTATTAATCATAAATATGAAATTTGATAAATAATATTAAAGAAGACATAATACGGAAAAAATATATAAAATTCTTCTTCTAAACATATTTTGTCCCTTAACATTCGCCCATGACATAACCCGTTATACTTAACGAAAAGTAAAATACAGGGTGTCTCAAAAAAATATGTACCCACTCTTCGAATGACGAGAAAAGCATTATTTAAGAACATTGAATGAAATGGAACGGCTTCGAATACAGAAGACAAATGTAATTGAATAATCATGTTCACAAATGTTCAATGATTTCCTGCCATGCCATTACATCAGCAAATTTTTTAAAAAAGGCAGCATTTTGAGACGCCCTGTATAACAGTAAATCAATTTTTTAAAGTCTGTTTTCCACAATAATTAAATTAAATAAGTCAACCACCTGATACGAAGTTTGAGTTCAATTAGCGTTTCATGACCATATTTGTCACTTCGGTCGTGTAATGTTAAATTTTGGTGAACAAAAGATACCAAAATTTATAAAAAAAAATATAAGTTTGATTGCCTTACAAGGGCAGCTTCAATCTGCACGTAACTTCGAAATATTTTTGACGAAACGTCGATTCAATTAAATAAAAACTTTTTAGCAGGTCGTTAACTTATTTCCTTTAAAATTTAACAGATTAATTAGACTCATAATGCACTGTTTTTAAAGTTAAAATATTGAAAGTCTGTTTGTAGATCAAAATTAACAAATGGATAAGAAAGTAACCAAGTAAACAGATAAAAAGTTATGGGATAAAATTCCGGAAAATGAGTTGTATCTGGGAGCGCTGAAGAGGTTTCCGACAGAAATAGGGCGGCCATGTTATTAAACTCAAACAACTATCGTAAGAACTCTGAGATCAAAGACGAGCGAGGAAGAAATCCAACATTAATCTCTCTATTTCAAAGCTACAACCGCGAGGAAGGAGTAGAGACGACGACGACGACTTTGTGCGGAGGAATATGAATCAGTGCACTGATTTGGGAACTATTTCTCTTTTCAGAGCCAGCGGCGGCCTTAACTGATGTAATCTTTCAATGGATATTTGGTCTAGAAATTGGAAAACAAGTGACGTAGTGGGTGGGGGGACAGACAGACGCAAAAACCTAACATTTTCGTCTCTTTGTCATGGTAAGTTCCTTGCGTAACGTTTTCCGACCGTGAATGTAGAGCAACGACAAAGAAAAAGGTAAAAAGAACTACGCAGTTTCTACGTCACGCGACCTTGAAATGTCGTTCACCAATCATTCTCCTAATGATGATAATACATTGTTAGGAAGTCTAGGTGGAAGAAATATTCCTCACGGGTTTGTAATTTGGGTCTGGTACGAAATCCCGACAGATTCCTTTTGCCCGACGAATCATTTCTACGGTTGTTTTTATCCCGACAGCGACAATGTCCAGCCCGAGGGTTCGTTATCCCGCAACACGGGTCGTTTTTACACGGAATGGTCGCTTTTGCCCGACTGTCGTTCTTATGAAATATAGAATATCCCGACGGAGAGTTTCAGGAAACCAGTTACCTCAAAATAGGTCAAATCTATGCCGTCAAGATTTACCTACAGGGTTAATTAAACTAATAAGTCACAAAATAGTTGACGAAACCTCGTAATTATTTCTTTGTTTGTACAGAATAGTATAACTTCATGCGTTTTCACTATTAATTATTAAATCATAATCACTAGTTTTACCTTAAATATTAAATACCTTTTCTTACCTTTTTTTATTAATGTAGTACTTAAAGGTTCGATCGAAACTTTGAAACCCTTCAAGGAATTTATTAAATTTTTGTTTAAAGACAAATTAATTTATGATTATGTCACTTCATAAACCAAGTACATTTCAATTTTGATTTCCAAACTTTATTCTGAAGGAACTTTCGGCAATTGCCATATTCATCTACAAAAATTACAATATTTGAAACATTACAATTTTTTAAAAATTTGTATGTACATAAATGTGGAACTTTGTTTAAATTTTTCGGTTATATGATATAATGTTTAAAAATATTATACATACCTTCATGTATTTCGAAAAATAAAATTTCAAAATTGAAATACATTTGGTTTATGAAGTGCCTGATAAGGGAAAATAATCATCATAACTTTGAAACGATTTAGTAACATTTTCAGGAGAAGAAATTCTCATTTATTCCCTATTGAACTCAAATTATTCTGAGAATTAAAACGTTTCATCCCACAACTTTCGGGACCTGTTTTGTTCTTCAATTAAAATATAAGAAAAATTTCATGCTATTAACGCAACGTCCGTGGCCGAATTTCGGAATCAACGTGAAATTTTTGTTATATTTTAATTGAAGGGCATAACAGGTCCCGAAAGATGGGGTCGAAACGTTTTCAACCTAAGAATAATTAATACCATCTGCAATTCATTGTGTTTCATTTATAATAACCAGTCAGATTAATTTAATTACGTTATTTATTCTCAGGTTATTGGTTGATTTATTTATTTTATTTAGAAGTAGTATTTATTATAATTATTTATTTATTGGTATTTATTATTAATGTTAAGATTATGAAATTTGAAACATTTTTTATTAATCATTTTCGAAAGCTTTTACAACTTTTAATGAATCACCTTTTAAAAATTTTATAATTTTTAATGTAACATTTTCTAAAGAATTGATCATTTTCAATGCAACATTTTCTAAAGAATTGATCATTTTCAATGCAACATGTTCCAAAATGTGTTGTACAATTTTTTGAAACAAAGTTACCTGAGGAAATATTGTGACGAAACGTCGTTTCAGTCTCTAATTGGGCGAAAATTCATTCCATTCAGTTAGTTAATCTACTCTTAACGGCAGATAAAAATTAATTTTCGATTGAATATTAGATTTAATCTCAATAGTTGACCAAGTTAACGAATGATCTTCATAGTGTTACCGTTCATTAAAAATTGGTTCTGTAGGGGATTATAAATCCTTTGGAGATTTTTGTTGTTTACGTCTAAATAACCTGCTCTGCGAATTATAAAAAAGGATTGTTTGTATTATAATTTATACAAATATGAACGGTAGGAGAAATTTCTACAAAACTTGGCACACACACACATTCTAAAAACTTCAGGAAAAACACTGGCCGGGAAGGGCGGAGGGAGGGGGTGAGAAACCCCAGGGAATTATTTTAGTTTTTAAAAGATTTATAATAAATATTTAAGTACATAGTTGCTTTTAAAAAAAGGGGTGGAGAAGCAAAATTCAGAGAAGAGCGTCCTTGATTGTTGTGATCCGTTTATCCCGCCGCCGCGGCAGGTTCCATTGTCGCAATGTAGTTGGTACCTTTATTATTTTGCGGCTTTCTTTTCCCTTTACTCCACCGCAGCCGCCGCCGCCTTGACACACACACGCACACAGACGTGTGTCGTGTCGATGACGTCACGGGAGCGTGAATGTCGTCACGACTCACTGACTGCTAATTGGCACAAAGAGCTCGTGTGACGTGAAGCTGCAGGCTGGCCACCTTATCGCTCTGTGTAAACAACATCGACAAAAAAAAACACCCCAGGTGAGAGCAGCAGTCAGCGACAGATTCTTTTTATATTGCTTAAATAAGAGAGCAAGTGCGCGCGGCTTTGTCCCTAAAGGAGGGAGAAAAAAAACTAAATAGATTCTCCACGCTAGTTTGCAACAGGCAAAGTGAAAGGGGGGGAAAATAAAGAACGGCTCTCCGTCAACAACAACAAAAAGTTGGGTGGGGGACGATATAACACTGAAAGTGAGTCAGGGACGAAATTTAATCGAAAATTTTCTCTTTTCAGAAGAAAGACTGCGTTGAAAAAAGATTGGAGGAGGTAGAAAGGATATGTAGATGCAATGAAAAAGGTCCGTCACGAATATATTCTGAGAACGGTACAAGATAAAATGGTTGCTTAACTCCTGAAAACGTTTTTATCACAGGATCGCAGCAAAGCGTCAGCAGTGACGTCATACGAAAATTTAAAATGTCAGCCAGTTTCTGGAGTCGACCCGAAATTTATAATCTTCTCTTCTGTTTACACGAATATTTATATGGAATTTTCAGTTTCAACTTGCTTGACATTCACCGCTAATGTGTAATACTTTCCCGGCAACCGATCCTCCTCATATTTCCGTCGCAGTCATTCGGTGAAGACCAAAAGAATTTAATTAACTTTGATTCTACACAGTTCTACACAGTTAAATAACATTTTCCGTGCTTTTATAACCACAAAAATAATTTAAAGAGCCCTGTTTCTGTTATAATAATCCTGTGTTAAAAAAATAAATTATTTTGATGCTAAAAAAAACTAGAAAACTAAGGCCTTCCAAGTTTTAATAACTCGTGAAGAAATTAAACAGCCGTCATCCTCTTTCAACAATATTTTTGTAAATAAATCTAAAATTCGAACAAATTTTAACCGGAAATGAAATTAATTGATACCAAATGTACTATAAAATAAAACATTTTAATATCGGTGACTATACGAAAGCAATCTTTTTATGTGCCTTGTGTGGGGAACAGGAATAGAATAAGAACAACATGAATAGGTTGTTAGTCATGTAGCGGTTGAAACAGTTATTCCCCTTCGGGAATCGTTTCCTAATGGGAATCGGTTTGTAACGGAATCATTTTCTAAAGGGACTGTTTTCTAACGGGAGTCGTTTAGTGACGGGAATTTTTTTTATTTTTGACAGGAGTCGTTTTATTTTTAAGGGGAATCTTTTCATCTTTGACGGAAATATTTTTACTTTTGACGGGGATGTTTTTCCTTTTTGTCGGATGTTTTTACTTTTTGAAAGAATGTTTTTACTTTTTGAAAGAATGTTTTTACTTTTTGAAAGAATGTTTTTACTTTTTGAAAGAATGTTTTTACCTTTTGAAGGTATGTTTTTACCTTTTGAAGGTATGTTTTTACCTTTTGAAGGGATGTTTATATCTTTGGAAGGGATGTTTATATCTTTGGAAGGGATGTTTATACCTTTGGAAGGGATGTTTATACCTTTGGAAGGGATGTTTATACCTTTTGACGGCAGGTTTTTACCTTTTGACGAGGATCTATTTTAATGGGAACCTCAAACATTCTATTTTTAAAGATGATGTTTTGGTTTTTGAAACCCCCTATTGTTGTAATACAGATAGTTGTGATTATTATTGAAATGGTGTTGAGGCGCGGAAACTGTTAATTTCTCTATCGTTCACAAGTTTAACCCATTTCTACTCGTATCCTAATTGATTCCAGAGTTTGTTTACCCGCGCGTTGATGGAGTTAAATAGTAATGGCGGCGACACGGCCGCTGCGAATTCCTCGTTTATTTGTGAAGTGATTAGATTTGTCGCTGATGGCGTTTGCTCAAACGGCCAGCAGTCATAAAAAAAAATAGAAGCCCCGCAAACCAACCTCACTCCCCCTCCCCCCCTCTCTCTCTCTACACACACACACGCCACTATTCGTTGATGTTTCAATGTGACACCTATGTTGTACTGGACCTAAAACTTTTAATAAGCGTTTTTTTATAATTGTAAACCCCGAAAGTTCGGATTTATATAGGTAACTAAAATATAAAGGCTCCCATAATGTTCTACATGTCGCATTACTTACCTATTTTTTCTCTCTCTCTCAAACCACAGTTTTCCTTTAGGCGAGTTGACACTATCATGTTTTCACCAGCAACGTTGGAGCACCAAAACCAATTTACACGAAAACAGAATTGTTGAAAACGAATGTTGCCCAAGAAAAATTCTCTCGGAGAATTATTATAGAATTTGTCAATTAATTTAATAATCTACAATTAGAAAAGACGGCGTCGTTGGAAGCAGTAATACCAACTTCAGCGAAGGATTTCATGCACGTCACGTGTCTAATGAGTGACACGAATAGTAAATAGGCTCCTAGTAACTTCCCCTCCTTCAAACCGAGCGGTCCCACTTCCGGTCACAACATTAATTCCGTCCGTCCGTCCGTCCGCCTCCATGCAAGGTTTCTACTTTTTTTTTTGAGGGGCGGGGGAAAAAACACGACAACACTTCGTCGAACCGCGTCACGGTCAGAATTAATTATATATAAGACTTAGAATATAGATATAAGGCTTTAAATATATATAAATTGTCGGGAATGTTTTTCTTTTAAATCTGATTAATTGGGTTACAAAATAATCTCGAAAATTTTGTCTACCAACAAATTTTTCTGAAAGGAAAAAGTGTAATTTCATGAACCTCAAGAAGTCAATAAGAAAATTTGTAGTAAATGTAAACACGTTTTCAAAAAGGTTCATTGAAGAAAATGTAATCGGCGAACGGAATATTCCGCACACAATGAATCCTTTTTTTGAGGGGGGGAGGGGGGAGAGGGGTTACAAGCTACATGAGGGTGATCCTGAAACTGGCAACACCCCTTTTAATAGCGTGCGAAGGGAATTCAAAAGGTAGCCCAGGGTTTACTAATGCCCCCGGGCTATAGTTTATGGATTATTTAATTAAATCATAAAAATTTTGTTAATTATGATATAAATTAAATACTTCATTATGATATTCCATAATTCTTCAAAAATGTTAATAACAAATTACTAGATATAAGTATTTTTAATATAATTATCATTATTGGTGCCTACTTATTTATACTTTGTTTTAAAGAAATGTGAATATTGTGCTTATGTAAAATAGCAAAGATTATCATTTGTAAAAAAAAATAGCCAATAGACTAGTAAAAATAAAAATCCTACCCGGTGTTTCACATAAAAGAGATGAATCAGGTAGGTCGGGCTTTTGGGTAACATTCTCACGCCCTTCCTTATGAATCCCGGGAGAGTATTTTTGCTGTGCAGTCGCAGCATTCCCTTCTCCGTGACTCCATCAGTTTTTTGTAAGGCAGTTGACCGACTGGTCCGATGGGATCAGCGGACAGTATGGCCGAGGTCTTTGACCGCAGTATATACAACCTCCTAAAGTAGATGAAGGTGCCTCGGCATGCATATGAAAACCTAAAAACTAGAGAGAGGAAACGAGGCTAAATTGTTGTATTAGCAGCCCACTGCTGTGAATAAGCGGGGATTATTCCGCTCTGGAAAGTAATTTCCTTTACGGAATCGACCGAATATTTCGCTCTTAAATTGACAGCCAAAGAATAATTTTTTTCTTGGCCAATATTACTCTATTATATTGTATTTTCAGTTGTGTTGAACAGTCAAATTTGTGTGACCCGAGTTTTAGCTATTTACACTTAAACTTATAATTTCTATGTAGCTTGTCAGATTTATCTTTAAATTATTGGGTATGAACCAAATCAAACCCCACAGAATATTCTCCGTTAGGCAAAATAATCGAAAGCATCGGAACGCTTCGTTCTCAGCAAATTTATTATTCCCGTCTGGGAAATATATTATTGAAGCAGGAACCGCGGAACTATTCCGTCTCTAAAATAATATTATTGTAGTAGAGGTCAGGGAAATATTACTTTCTCGAAAATATATATTTTCTTGTAGCAGAAACCGAGGAAATATTCCCGTCTTAAAAAATATTCTTGTAGCTGCAGTCCCCGAAATATTCTCCTCTCAAGAAAAATATTCTTGTAGTGGCGGCCAGGGAAGTATTCCTTTCTTTTAAAAATAGTATTCTTGTAGTAGCAGTCTCCATAATATTCCCCTCTCAATAAAAACATTCTTCTCGTAGCAGTCTTAAAGCAATATTTTCTAAAAAAAATCATTCTTTTAGCTACAATCTGGGAAAATTTTCCACATGGGAATCATTCTTGTAGCTGCATCCGCGGAAAATATTCTTGGGCATTGTTCCATTCTTTAAAAATATATTCTAGTAGTAGCAGTCCCCGAAATATTCTCCTCTCAAGAAAAATATATTCTGCTCGTAGCAGTCTTGTAATATTCCTTTCTCGAAAAATCATTGTTTTTGCTGCAATCTGGGAAAATTTCCCTTTTGGGAATCATTCTTGTAGCTGCAGTCCCGGAAATATTCTCGTTTCGAAAATATATTCTTGTAGTGGCGGCCTGGGAAGTATTCCTTTCTTTTAAAAACAGTATTCTTGTAGTAGCAGTCCCGGAAATATTCTCCTCTCAAGAAAAATATATTCTTGTAGTGGCGGCCAGGGAAGTATTCCTTTCTTTTAAAAACAGTATTCTTGTAGTAGCAGTCCCCATAATATTCCCCTCTCAAGAAAAACATATTCTTCTCGTAGCAGTCTTAAAGCATTACTTTCTAAAAAAAATCATTCTTTTAGCTACAATCTGGGAAAATTTTCCACATGGGAATCATTCTTGTAGCTGCATCCGCGGAAAATATTCCAGTCTCGAAAAAATATTCTTGGGCAATATTCCATTCTTTAAAAATATATTCTAGTAGTAGCAGTCCCCGAAATATTGCCCAATCAAAAAAAAGACACATTCTTCTTACTCGAAAAATTATTCCTTTAGCTGCAGTCGCTGAATAATTGTGATGACATCTTCAGTGACCAAATCTCGGGCTGAACTATTCACCTCTGTAACTAGGTTAAAGCACAAACGTGGCTTTCCTCGGTAATCGATGCAAATATACTTCTTGCTGATTCCGCTATAAATTTATTTTCCCAAGTACTTGATAGTAGCCAGGATTAATTGCATTCTGTAGCTAATGAAACAGTTATCTTTCTCGTCGCCGGCGTTAATTATTATTCCATGTTGAGTGAAGGCGGGGGAAATCATTACCCCAAGGCTATCTGCAAACCAACGCACGTAAAGGCGAGTGAACACACACACACACATGCTTGCCAAATATACACAAGCACGTACAGGGTAATTAATATTCTCCAAACTATTAGCCCATTTCAAGAAACTGGTTCGTCCCTTTCAGTAAAATATTCCCAAATTAGTTACAGTTGTCGGTGTTCTTTACATCCACAAAAATACCCATTACTGAAATCTAAACCTTTTCTCCCTTGTTCCATAGTAACGAAAACTGAGATAAAAATATATTATCATCATTCCTTGAGTGACCGAAAAGGGGAAAGAAATGATTCTGCCAAGGGAATAAGAAAAATTTTGTACCATGTGTAATTAATACGGTTTCATTCCTTGTGTGTAACACGCTTGACATCCTCCATTACAACATCAGTTTTCCTAATCATAAGTTTTTCTCGTTTGAAATTGCATAAGGTGAGTTTTATTACAAATAATTTATATTACAGTAATCTAAGTAAACGGTTTGTTAAGGTTGAAAGTTAGAAATTCTTAATGTTATCTGAAGATAAAAAATTATATTGTAAAATATAACCCAACTGACGTCAAAGTACAATAACATCAATTGCGGAAAAAATTATTTCAGTTCTTATTAACATTTGAGAAATTTTTAGGAGTAATTCTTTACGGAAACAGAAAACTTTTATTCCTCAAAGAAACAAGAAATTTTTATTCTTCAGCTACATTGAAATATTTTAGTCCTCAGGTAAATGAAAATATTTCTTCCTTGATAAAAATTAAAGAAATCGATTCTTTAGGAAAAAGGAAACAAATTATTCTTAAGGAAATGTAAATATTTTATCCGTTAGGAAAATCGAAAATCTTATTCTTTATGAATATAGAAAATTTTTCTTCCTCAGGAAATTTTTTCTTCTTTACGAATCAAGGAATTTTTTCTTCTTTACGAATAAAGGAAATTTTTTCTTCTTTACGAATAAAGGAAATTTTTTCTTCTTTACGAATACTGGAAATTTTCCTTTCTTAAATATTCAGAAAATGTTTTCCCTCTTCCACGCACAGAAAATGTTTTCCCCCTATGAGATACGGGAAATTTTATTCCTCCCAAAAATAGGAAATTTTTATTCTTTCGAAAAAATGGTTGTCAGAGTTAAGAGTCCAGTTTCCTGAAGACCATATTACAGGGGGTTTCCATACCTAAGGGCATGAGAATGGAAAGGTATCGACAGGACCTAGAAATTTACCCCAGTACCATCCGCTTTCGGGACTAAAGCATTCTTAATCCTTTCCTATTCCATCTGACAAAAAAAAATCGAGAAAATTGTTAAAGTAGCGAAATTCAAAATTCCGAGGATACCGAGTTAAATTGTGATTTTGAGAACTGCAGCGGTTTAAATATTATAAAATGTGACAACTTTCCTCCAGGTAGAGAAAGAAAGAATTATTACTCCTCAAAGAAAGGGTTGCTTGCCTGATTCTGCCATCTATAACGACGTTTAATACAAAAAGAAAATAGAAACAAAATATATTATCATCATTTAGTGTATGTATTACAAATAATTTTATCAGATTTTTTTCCTGATTGAAAAGTTATCATATGGCGTTCAATATAATTTATATTCATTTATGTCTTCTATTATGTTTTTCTGTTAACTTTACTTCTTTCTAGAAAATTCTTTCAGCATCAAATTACTACTTTTATAATTTGTGATATTGTCAGTGATATATTGGCAAAACAATGTTGATTACTAGCATTCATTGGCCTTGAATAAGATTATAAAGTGTTTTTTTTTTGTCTTTGATATTTTGACAAGTTCATCATAAATGTCATCATTAAGGGTGGTGATGAACAATCATGAAAGCTGTTTCTAACATGAACCATATTGTATAGTGTACCTCTGTGGTTAATACTCTACACGGGGTGCAGACATGTTATTGTACAATTTTAGTGTCGGGTGTTGACGATTGTCATACAAACAAATCTGATTCCCTCGTCAACTGTCCGCAGTAGTGTTGATGTAGAGAGAGAGGTGGGGGAGGGGTGAGAACAACCCCCCCCCTCCCCTAGACGTGAGAGTTCAGTGGGGCGCGACCTTGTACGCTAAACCCAGTGCACTCCCCAGTATTGATCCCAGCAGGTCAGGATTGCGGCGCGGTGGTCCATCCCGCAGCCTGCAGCTTCTCTGCAGGGATCCATCTCTCCCTCTCCAACCCCCCTACAACGTTAAAGTGCGCCAAAAGAATGTGACACGCACGCACACAGGCTACAAAAAAAAAGTACGGAGGGGAAAAAGGAAAAGAGCTGCATAAACATTAAAATAAAAATATCTGGGCTACACAACTTCAAGATATTCCCAAAAATAGTAGCAAACAACTTGCTAACATCAACTGACCATGAATTTTCAAGTCTTCCCCCTCCTCCCCCTCCTCCTCCTCCCTCCCTCCTCCTCCCCCCCCCCCCCCACAAATGAAATGACTATTCCGTATTTCAACAACGTTAACCTCCCTTGCTCCTTTTCAGACTCGTCCAGTCATTTCATCTGGAATGTGATCCTCCGTCTTAGCCATCAAACTGGCTGGATGCATAGGTTCCAGCTCATGGCAGTCTTTCTATTTGTTCCTCCTCAGTCTCACATTAAACCAAGATTTTTTTTAAAAAAAAAACTATTGCATAATTAAATAGCAGAAATTATAGAAATTAACTCACAAAATCAAGAGATGTTGGTCCATGCACCAGAGACTTCACTTCTTAAATATTTAGTGGTATGGAGAGCCAGGAACGGCAGCAGCATCAATCCGCCATGTCTGTCTATAACCCTTGTTGAATTTCTCTCAATTCAGTGGTTATTTCTCTTTAATTAACTGTTAATGATAACATTCTTTACTAGTATTTAGTACACATATATAGCTGTCAGACTGGAGGTCCAGCCTACTTTTGTATTGGTCAGTGTGAGGAATCTACTTTGCTTCGGTGGGATTCCATTATGTATGTATGTGTTGCTTCCTGGATTTGTATTATTTCCTGACATACTCGATGCTTCACATTCTCACATGCGTTCATACTTGCATGCATATCTATGGAGACTCGAAACAGTACACAATAGCAATGAACAAAGAGCCAGTCCTGCTTTCTGTTAATCAAATTTAATGTATGAATGTTTCTTCATTGCAGTTGACTATGACCGATAACCATCGAAAGCTACCGTTTGTGTTCTTTATTAATAAAATAATACAGTATTGGTTCTTTGTTTTTAAGATTAAGCAGTAAACAAACCAATTTGAGATTATATTAATATTTTTTTAATTCGTAAAGACAGGAACCAAGTTATTAATGAAATGTGTGCTGTAGATTGATGAGAAATTAGGACAAATTCTTGGAAATAAATGTGTTGTGATACAAAATAATATTTTTCAATCATATATTTTGTTCTGTAATGCATCTCTTAGGTCTTGTATTCTTAAATTATTATTATTATAGCAAATACTGTATTATATCTTGCAAATGGAATTGACGTTGAACATCTACAAACTATGACTCTGATGGAGAACAGAATCAACTAACGGAGTAGTATTCTGTTTAAAGACCAAAGTCATTTTGATTGGTTCAACTTGTATATTTTGATTGACAAAATAACTATTTGAGAAGTGACAACTAGAAACAAAAATAGTCATTTTGTATCATTTTAAATTAAGCTTTTGATGACATAGTCTTGTATTCTAATAATCAGCCGTCAAAAACTATTCAACTTCTTATATTCTAATAAACTGTCTGATACCATTCTAAAAGTACGTTTAAATAAAAATGTAAAAAAAGTGCTAACCTATTAATGAGAAGTGTGTTATTGGCGATTGTCATGGTTTTTATTTTTGCAAGTCAAGAGTTAACTGTGGTTACTAACTAAATGATGAAATGTAAAAAAAAATAAGAATGTGTAACATGATAAAAGCTACATATGAGAGACAGCTGCTTTATTTATTATTTAAATAAATTTCAAGCACCAGAATGCACTGACACTATTTTTTCCCCTTTCTTTCTGTGCAGAATATTGTTATCGGGATTGGTGCGGCGATGTTAGCATGCATCGGTGACCTCACAGTAAAGAAACAAGAATCCCTGCTGTACCTGGCGATATCCATTTTGGTTGCAAACTGCATCAACCTTGCCATCTTGGAAGTAGGCGAGTGGAACTGGTTCCTGACCAACGAGATCAGAGAAATCATCAGCCAGAAGTCTCTCAAGAAGCTCATATTTTATGGTATGTTCAGAGTGTTTCTTTCTTTCTTCATATTTTCACAAAAGAAATTTGCAACCATTAAATATGATCATGGGGAGAGTAAGGTAGAGGAGTAGAACAAATGTGGGAGAGTGACCAAAGTAAGGAAAATAATAACTCATTGGCAACATGGTAACTTTTGATCTCGATGAGTCCTCAGTTTTCCATTGTAATTATAAAGTTATGCTTGTTTGGAAAATATAAAATGCAATTTATTACACAAATCATTAACAGAAATCAAAGAAATAATAGTCTATGCAGCATTGACTCTGCTTAAAGATTTAATGGTACACTAACCAGAAATAGTTTTAATATTTTAATTTAATTAGACCACCAGTTTGTTGTGTGTAGGTTGGGATCTTTATTCCTACTCATATTATATACAAAATTATAAAAACTTGAAGAGGTCCTAATGGAGGATGAAACATATTTTGTTGTTAACAAATAGTGTACAGACATAATTTTCTGAATTTAAGTCTAAATAAATTATAAGATGGCCAATGAGTTGGCAATTAATTTTAATGCTATTTAATTAATCCAAATACAATATTTCATCTCTCTTTCGAGACTTCATCAGATATGCTAGAAATATAACATTACAATAGATTACATATTGGTTCTATGTTACAATTTTTTATGTATTTTTCAAAATTTATCTTATTATAATTCCACATATTTTTATTTACTAGGTGTATATGTCATTTATATTGAATATAATTATATATTTAATTATAGGTTAAATATGGTTTTTACAACCAGATTATTAATTATTCTTTAAATTCTTTGTATCTGCCCATTTGTAGATTTAATAAATACATATAAAACATGGTTCAAAAGTTCGAATTTTTTTGATGATATTCACTCCACGGCTCCCTCAGCCGAAATGATTATTAAGTCTAAGGCATTTATTATATTAATCGGCAAGTATGTTTTCATGGTGATGTTTTCTGTCTTACAGCTCATATAACCACAAGCGTCAGCTCTGCCGTAGCAGTTCTTGTGTCGTTCATAGATACGCAATTAACATTTTGCTCTATGCAGAAAACACAGAAGCCAAAAAATGTCCACGAGCAGGTCTCAGATATTGAATACATTATACCAAGGGTGAGTATGAACTGTACCTGACCACTCTGGTCACCTTTTTTCCCCCGTCACAGTGTTTAAATAACGTTGGTTCGATTGTGTTGCAGAAGAAGACCGTTGCTAAGCAAGCGCAGAGTATCTACAGCCAATATGCTCAGTCTTGGGTGTTTGATACGGACACGACGTCGTCGAAAAATGACTCGCCATACCTGAAAATGCCGAATAACGCAACGTACGATACGAAAACACTCGTGGTGAAGAAAAATTCGACGTCGGACGGAGCGATCGTCTACGAGGACCAAAATGTCGACCAGAATATGTTTCTAGTAAACCCCACGGTCCACGTGGAACCAGTGTCGGACGAGAGCAACGGCGACAGGAGCCTCAACTACATGAAGAGCTTCTCGAGGACGCCGTCGCCCGTCGGCGTCTCCGAGAGTTCCTCGCAAGACTCGAGCTTCAACCCTCCGATATACGAGTGTCTGGAGAGGCTGACGGAGCCCGCGCTGTACAGGTCGCGCCTCAACACGGCCATCAGCTTGAACGCGGAGCAGGGCAAGGACGGCAACGCCGACTGCACCTCCACTTTCCAGCCGGCGAGGCCGCGCAGCGAGACCTTCAGCAAGGAGAGGCTGGTCTGCGCCGAAGGCGTCATCGTCCCCGAGAAGGTCCAGTACGCCTCTCTCATGGTGGAGCTGCAGCAGGCCTTCCGCTCCAAGAAGGAGAGGTTCCAGCAGCCCACGTCGCCGCAGAGCACGTGCGAAAGCGTGACCGTCGAGGACTGTTCCGAGTCGAAGGGGAGCAGCCGGCAGGAGTCTTCGTCGCAAGACAACTCGCAGAGGACGGAACAGAAGGGCAGCGACACGGAGTTCTCCAAGGAGCTGGAAGCGGCCTTACAGTTGATCCAAGACCTCGAATCGCCCAACACGATCGAAACGCCCTCGGATACCTGTCGGTCGATAAACAGTGGTGTCGATGTGATCTTGCCCGGAGGAAGTGTGCCCACGGTTAGTGTCAAGTGGAAAGACAGTGACGGCAGTGGCAGTGGTAGCACAAAGACTTTGAGCGAGTGCGTGTCGCCGCCAGAGCTGCCCGAGGAGAGTACCGACACATCGCAGGGTAAGGGAACTACCACCACCACCACCTCGGTAATAGTTGTTGCCCCCGCGGGGAGTGGCTCAGAGTCGTCCTCCGGTTACAGCTCGCCGTCGCACGGCAACTCGAAACAACCCACACCCTACTGTTCCAAACCACCCTCTGTCAGCGGCAGCTCTTGCAACCTGGTCGGGGAGCAGCCCGTCTCGTACGCCATTTGCAATACAGGGGCGGCCGCCATTATCTCCCTCTTCTCCGCCCCGGGGAACAGTGACACTCTCAAAGTGGAGAAAAGAAAGTCCGTCACGAGCGTATCCGGACTGGAGGTCAAAATATCGGCCAAGAACTTGGGCAACAGGAAATCTGAACACATTCTAGATCAGATCCACTATAACACGGTGCCCATGAAAATGAAGGAATCGACCAAAGTGGTAATTGGGCACGGTGTGGACAAGGCGCCGCCGAGAGCTTCAAGCGTACCAAATGGTAACAAACTTGATTCCGAACCGAGCCCTCAGTCCACTCTCAAATCCACTTCTTCCAGATGGAATGTGAAGTCTCTTCTGAAGAAGAAGACTACCCCACCGTTGTTGACTCCTGAGCTGGAAAGTGCAATATTTAAATCTGAGAGTCTCGCGTACCTTACCGAGCTAGAGCTTCTTGCTAGACACGCCAGAAACAAATCCATACAGAGGGTAAGAAAAAGCCATAAACACTAACCGCAACCAACCCTCCGCTTAAGTACTAACCCGTGGTCTCTCTGGTGGAAGCCTTCTTTCCCGTTGTCACTAGTAGTAAGAGGAGCTGTTAACTTAAATCTGGTGGAGGAGTAACAAAGTTGTTCATTCTAGTATTAGCTTATTTTAAATTATCATTAAGAACAAATTTTGGGTAAGTCCATTTAAAGTAATGAAGATTAATTAGTGTTGATATTTTAGCAATATGAATATGACAAATATTAAAGATATTGTACTTTTGTATTTAAATCAATCTGACATTTACATAAACAAATAAACACCAATCAAACTGGCAATAAATTAGAATATCTTATGTGATTCAGCATATTAGATACAACATTTTGTCCACAATTTTGAGATTTCTTCAGGTAAAAAACTTGCATAGTAAAATTTCTTCTGGTTCGGCCCTCGCAGTCGTAAGGAGCAAAATTTTCTCTTTCTTGACCTTCAATGTTTAAATGATATCTATATGCATGCATTCAATATTTTCTTACTTGAAGAAGTCCCAAAATTGTTCATGAAATATGGTTTCAAATATTATGTTGAATTATGTAAAGAATTCTGCTTTATTGGCTATTTGATTGTTGTTTGTTTATTATTCTCTTGTAAAATTAGTCACACTATTACCCCCGACAGTCTGCCATGCAGCTTCAAAAGTAAAGAAAAATGCAAACTTAATGACAAAATATATACAACTTAATGGTCCCTTTTATATGACTTGTTGGAGTTTTGTTCAGTATTTATTCTGATTAGAATGAAGCTTGGTGGTGCATTTGAAACAATCACTACTGTGTGTAATAATATAAGTGCGAGAAACACAAAACAGTATCAAGCCAATGCTCGAAAAATCTATGGCGCTTAACATGAAGAGGACATTAAATAGTTGTTGTCAATGTCATCTCAAATTCCCTAATAGATTTTATATCCACACAGATCTTGCCGACACGTGGTTCTCTTATATATAGTTATGAGAAGTCCAAAACAAGATTTTGGGTGTGTTTTAAAAAAATTCCCATTAGGAAAATAAAATAAATATGAAGCTCTAATAACAATGCATGACACAAGGGTTTACAAGACTTACTCTTTCATTTTGCATGTGTAGTGTATGTAGATACTCTCATTAGTGTATTTAGGGTGAAAATCTAACCTAGTAATTCACAAATTTTCTGTGAATGAACTCTTAAAGTAATCTAATATACAATATTAATTTTTTTGACTTTATATAATATTTTATTAAACACATTGTAAGTTTACTAACATTTATCTTTTTTTGTAGTTTTGTTGCACCATTTTTGTCTACTATACATGCATGTATTCATTTAATTTTTTTAAAAAAAATAAATACAAATAAAAATTTTTATTTCTATATTTATTTTTTTATTTGATATTCAAATAAGGTTGCAATAAATTTAATAATTGGTTTCACAATGATCACAGTACAAAGTAATTCATTAATATTTCACCTAACATCACTTCTTAATCAAATGAAGTGAAAATAAAATAAGATAACCACCTGTGGTCAAGTGGCTAGTGTCGCTGCCTCACGACACAGAGGTCCCGGGTTTGAATCCTGGCATGGGCTTGGATGTTTGTGACATCATGGTCACAGAGCTTGGGATTAAGGCTGCTGAAGAATCGATACACTGACCACGTATCACTCCATATTCAACCATGAAGGCAAAGGCCCAGAATAGGCTGCAGAGCCAAGGAAGAAGAATAAAATTAAAATGTCGAATATACAGACAAAATAAAAATCTTATTCAATTACTGTCGTGTTTTGAGACTTTATCTGATACAAATATAATTATTTAGGTTTTTGACTTCCAAAAAAAAAGTACAGTACATGAAAAAATTAAGAGTAACAATATTTCATTTAATTATTTTATTTAAATAATAATGTTTTGAATTTTCAAGTATGTAGTCATGAAAAAATATAATGATGAAGGTTGAAATGGAAGGAAGAAATGTAAGGGTAATTGAGTAAAACTTCTAAAGCTTTAATGGTATTAAATGTACAATGAAATCCTCACATCGTTCATTAACTGCATATTTTATTAATGCAACTATATCTTTATTATAATTTATCCAGTTCCTTCATTTATAAAAAATCTTTGTTAAGCCTGGAACATTATAGAGTCATAGTGCAAACATGGTGTGTGTAAGAAAATTTAATGCAACAATTTGTAAAAAAATATTTGAACAAAGGGGATTTTCATGTTGGACATAAAAAACTTTTAGTATAGGTATGCTAGTCGTAGTTGGTATTGGGTACTAACTCTTCAAAAGCAATTATTAACAGTAATGTAATATTTCATTGCTGGTATGTACTACTAACATAATTTCCTTTTCCTTTTTACAGCAAATTGAGCAACGGGTACAACAACAAATTCTTGGCCATTCTCCGTCAGAGTCGCAGTGCTAATAACAGAACTTCCAAAGATTTATGGACTTAAACTTTATCAAATATTTTTTAGTCTTAAACAAATTTTTCTATTACATCTATTGTTTTATAATGTACAGTTCAAACCGACATTGTAAATAGTCCCATTATTTGTATTAAGGTAAATTAAATTTTGCACAATATTGACAATCTGTTTATGTGTAAATAGAATAAATTAACTTTTCACAGTTTTAGATCTACTATATTCTCAAAAGTTTAGAAGAAATTAATAATTCATACTCATTTTACCGAAGATATGAATACGTTGTAAAAATTGTAAATATGTAACACAGTATAAAGGATAATGATACTGTTTGGTGCTCAAAATGTGATCAAGGAAATGCTGATTTCTGATGTTATCCTCACTATTTATTTTTTTGCGCACAATTAGACGCGAATTGTAACGTAAAAGAATTGATATGTTAATTGTTAATGTATTTTAGAACCGTCCAAGGAAAGAGTTAAATATATTGATAGTTTATGAGCAAAATGTTGTGTATTGAAGAGGTTTATGATGGATGGAAGGTCCAGTAATATATCAGTTTCTTATAATAAAATCTATTTAATAAATGTACCCTGACTTTATATACATAATGGGGCTTAAGAAGAGCACCTGATATTTTTTTGGGATTCTAGTTTTTTATGTTGTGTGAAATCATTATACAAATGGTTCATTATGAACAATTGTACCACTTTCTTCAATAATATTGTGTTTATGAAATTGTATCTTCCATTTATGAACAAATATATATATATATATCAAGTTTGCTTTGAATTATTAGAGTTCTGACAGTCCGCTCTGAGTATATGTATATATTTCCGCAATCAATCATGTGGATATATTGTAAAGGGGTTTTCACAATCTATTATTAATATTTTTAATTATTTTAGCCAATATGTTGAGCACAATTGAGTCATAACTTATTACTTTTTTATGTTTTATACTATTTCAAAAATTTTATTAACAATTTCACAAGTAACCACAAAATACTTCAGCAATTCTAAATAAAAGTAAACATGGAATCTATCAGGGTAAATTACTGAGGTGAGATATTATGGCAAATTACAATTTTGTGGCTTTTGTATAACAAGATTTTGTGACAAAATTTATTCAGAATTTGGTTAGCATTCTCTTGACAAACTTTACTTTCATTGTTACTACACTTTTGTACCCAAAAAATTTTTTTGCTCTGCATTTTGTATAAAATAAATTACTTCACTTATATTTTAATCTGATAGTCTTAGGCTATCCAAGGTATTCCACAACTTCTCAATATGTAAAACTCAAGTTGACCACCTCTATGGCTAGCGTCACAGCCTCGCAGTTCTGGATTCAATTCCTGGCATGAGCCTGGGTGTTTGTATTGTGTGTGTTTTCATGTTCCCTAACATAGTAAACTGAACAAAACAGCAAATCAGTTACTCACTCAAATAGTCGCTAATGACTTTTGATGTTAGTGTGGCTATAAATGCAGAATTAAAAAAAAAAAAAACATGAGTTACGTCTGTACACGCAATGAACCCCACACCTACTGTTTTCTCTCTCGGAAATATTGTACTCACTTCCTGGAGCCACTCTATGCATTAAATTTTAATTCCTTCATGGAGACCCTACAGTGACTGCTTCCGAGTCTTCCATAAAAGAAACTGTGCCATGATCTCTGTCCCCACAACTCTGTAAAATTTTCCACTCATAGGCCCTCTCAACAACTTTGTAAATAAATTGTGTCATTATACTCCAACCCACGTCGCCAACTTGCAATGCTTTTCTCACTGCAAGAGCTTGGCAATATTTGACAATACATTTAATTTTTCCCCAAGTATTTAACTATATTTTTCATCATCACAATATGTATTAAAAATACAAAAAGTTTCTTCCATACAAATAAATATTGTGTGTGTATATTGTCACGTAAAACAATACATTTTCAGATATAATGTGACTATCCCATGTTTGTTTTTTTTGGTCTCGCATGCTCATAGGTCATACA
The DNA here is from genome assembly GCA_034510155.1 of Eucriotettix oculatus. Lineage (NCBI taxonomy): Eukaryota > Metazoa > Arthropoda > Insecta > Orthoptera > Tetrigidae > Eucriotettix > Eucriotettix oculatus. The sequence goes on along the minus strand of CM067377.1, from coordinate 202,798,099 downwards.
CGCCACCTCGGCTCCTTATCAATTGCTTCAAAATTTTAAAATACTTGAGCATCGGGTAATTCTTTGACAAATAAAAATTATCAAAAATAATAACAGAACTTTATTAGTCGATCAGTGAATTTTAGTTACACCAGGGCATGGTTAGTATCCCCTTCTCTTCCTACTCGTACATCTTTCAGAGTGCTCTCCTCTTACATTTCTGAAAAGTTTGTATCAGCTTCCAGGCTCCTGATGTCACACTAACAATTAAACCTTACATAAAGGTGCCACTCTGAACTCCCGACAACATGTCCAACTCGGAACATGTACGTCTCAAAAACCAGTGACCCTAAATGACCCCATAGTACATTTATGTTTGCAAGCACAAAAGTTGGGGTTCAGAGTATATTTCAGTAGCTTGTATTAATAATACTAGGTTTGTTGATCAAATAGACAGTAGCATGACACTATACAAATGTATGAAGATTAAACTGTGTCAGAATACATATTATTAATGATGAGACACTGTGTGTGTGATAAATGAAATTAAGCTAAAGATGAATATGACACAAGATAAAAAGCTACTTTAAATGTTGTAAATACAAGAAAGACTTTTTCTGAGACTGTCCTGGCTATTCTTCTGATGATAATACTAGGTTGCGAGATAAATATTCGGTAACAAGAGAAGAAAAGAGAGAGATGAAACCATTAGCAATAAGCTTATTACATTTATAAAAATTCACTTTTAACTTTAAACGACAGTTTAAACCTTTAAACTAACTTCAAAAATTAAATTGTTCTGGTATACTCGAATCATAGTAAAGCAAATTGTTTAGTGCCAACTGTATTACATGAAATAATACTTTTATAACAATGGACAAATTACACAAACTATATATACGTATAAACCATACACAGAAGAAACGTACACACTAACCAACAATATTGAATCGTAAGACACTATTTCACTGAAGATGAAAAGTTTCTTGTGTTTCCACTTGGGTAAGCTTTTCTTAATTCAATTCACCCAGAAAGCCTTTGATATAGCCACATAAGATGGATAAAAGATTTTTTTTATTTTTGTTTTAAGCATCAGTCAATCTTTAAATGGCATTATAAGTATGATAACATTATTTTTCAATTGTTGTCACTTGTGAAACTGACAGTGGCAATGTCAGAGATGTATGAGTATATTAAGTTTTCATCTGTAGAATGTAGAGGCAATTATTTCGGGGCAATGTTTTACTGCATAAATAAAGATATTACTGCTCAAGGGAAGTAGAATTGCTTCAATTGAATCTGAAGTAGGAGCGTATAGCAAATTTGGAAGAGAGACAAGAATGGGAAAATGTCGATTGGAACAGGGACTCGAACCGCAGACCTTCTGTTTTCCAGGCGGGCACTCTTTGGAATGTTTGAATTGGTCCTTGGATATCAACTTGTGTCAGCTCAGTGGTAGAGTGCCCACATATGTTTTGTAAGAAGATTTTATCCAATGAAGTGAAAATAATATGCATTTCTGCAAAGTTTGTGCCATGACAACTCACATTATCCATTACTTTTTGATCAAAAATAAAATATCGGCAGTCTCCATCCACCATATTAACCAGACTTTTCCACGACATTCTCCTTCCTATTCCCATTCATGAAGATCAACGTTAGATACTTTATAGTAATCATTAATAATACTAAATGCAGCCATTTCATGATTAATTCAGAGTAGTAGCTGTGTATACGCTGATAAGGAATCTAATTTGAAGTATGGTGGTAAGTAAAATCCAGGTATGGTGTTATTTTATTTATTTGAAATTAAGAAAGGAATATAATGATACAGTCTGTCACCCATGTGAAATGAATATGGAAAGGGAATCAAATCGCAAGGAGAAGAAATAAAAACCTAAGGTATGCTGATGATGTGGTATCAGGGCAGTCAGTAAAAGACTTGGAAAACACAACAAATGACACGAATGTGGTCCTGGTTAAAGAGTACAACATGAGGATTCATAAATGTTAAAACCAAGGTGATGGAGTGTAGTATGGAAAACAGTGGAGAAACAAATGGTAAGGGATATTTGCCTGTTCTATCCTACTCTTTACGGCTACTATACTTCTACCATCCCTAGTTATTACACTTCCCGAGTATCAGAACTCCTTAACTTCCTTTAAAATATCCCTTCCCAATCTAACAGCCTTTGTTATTCTGTTATTTCCCATACTACACTCCATCAACTTGGTTTTCCCTCTATTAATCCTCATGTTGTACACTTTCTCCGGGACCATGTTCATACCATTTATTATGTTTTACAAGTCTTCCTTTAAATCCCCTAGTACCACAATATCATTATGAAACAGTATGGTTTTTATTTATTCTCCTTGTAGTATGATTCCTTTTCTATATTCCTTTTCAACTTTCTTTATCACCTGATCTATATATAAGTTAAACAGCATGGGCACGACTGCAACCTTCTCTTCTTCCTTTCTTGATTTCTGCTTTCTTTTCTTGCCCTTCTATTACTGCTTTCTGTACAGATATTTATTGTGTTATTCTATGTTTTGTTAAAAAAATTGTGCAAGTAATATTGTAGTGTCTGGACTGAACATATCATGAAAGCAAACAGCCATAAGTGGCCTTCCTAAGAGAGGATTTACAGTGGTCAAGAAAGTTCCCTGGTGATATAAATATGAATGATATCTCTGCTCATAATATGAATATTGAGATATATGAGGGCATAGATTTGATTCTCATTAGCCTGTACCATTCAGAGTTCTGAATCTGGTAGGCAGAGCATTAGCTCATTAAGGAGTCATGATGATCTGCAGAGTGGGCAGAAAGGCAGTCAATCAGTGGAGGAGAGAAGAAACAGTTGGACATTGATGGACGAGGAGCATACTAGCTCAGTCATTGGTGAGACAGTGGAGACAGAGAAGGCAAAAAGTCAGTAATTATTGGTAGAAGAATTGATATTTGAAACAGCCCTGTGATTTTGGAACATGAAAATAAGTTCAAAGAAGAACTTCAAGCAGTGTGAACCTCATCCTGGAATGGGAAGACAGTCCTGCAGACAAGACTGTAGCACCTAAGTTACATGAGCAGCTGAATTCCTTGAAAGGTCCCAGAAAGAATTAGTAAAGTACTGAGATAATGTTCCCATCAAAGCCAGTGTTTAAGTCTGTAATCCCCTAAGAAGAAGAGTCAAATTTACATTTTTATGTACGTATGTAGTCAAAAATTTCTCCTTTTTTAATTAGGACAGAAAGATGAGAATTTTTTTTATCAAAAAATCATTAAAGCCATACTTCTTCATTTTATAAAGTCCTGTTGTTGTTGTGGTAATCAGTCCTAAGACTGATCTGATGTAACCTATCCTGTGCAAGTCTTTTCATTTCTACATAACTACCACATCCTCCATAACCTGCTCAGCACATTCCATTGTTGCCGTCCCTCTTCTGTTCACTTCTCTCTAATGTTAAGACCCTCATATCTCAAAACATGGCATATTAATCTAACCCTTCTATTGGTCAAAGTCCTCCAAATTGTTCTCTGTTCCCCTATTCTGCTGAGATCTTCCTTGTCAGTTACCCTATCTATCTATCTTCTATAGCACCACATTCCATTACTTTTAAATTCTGAAAGCTTCTATTCTTTTCCTGTCTGCAACTCCTATCACCCACATTTTGTACCCATATAATGCCATTATACAGTCCCATTACTAAATAATCTGACTTTAATAATGAATTATTTCTTTTATGGTTGTAATTTCTAGTGCAGAAATTTCCACAAGAGTACAGAAATTATTACATCTTATTACTGGATTCATTATTGTGCCTTTACTGGAAGAAGTTGGTCTTTATTCAGGCATTATGCATGTGTACCTACTTCTTGGATATATGTTTATGTTGTTTGTGCTACACTAACAAAAATACCTCATAGACTTTTTAAATATTTTGTTTTTATTTATCATTTCTACATCTGTCGCAGTTTTAAAATTATACTTATACATATTTTCTGGAGCAGCAACAAAATATTAACCGCTTCTGTGGTCCTGTGACTAGTGTCGCTGCCTGACACTACAGAGGTCCTGAGTTCGATTACTGGCAAGTGCTTGGGTGTTTGTGTGACTGAGTATATGCGACAAAGAGAAAGGAAATAAGTTATCTAATTTAGCAAGTCTCTGATGACCTCGATGTGGGTCGGCGCTGTTGGAAACTTCCGCAAAATGAAAGTATACGATGGGACGGGAGTATTTTTTCAAGCAAAGTAAGTTTCAATAGACACTATTTATGTACATATAAAACGTAAGTTTTTCATAAGTCACCATATAATATATATTTTTCACCATCAGTAGAAAATATGAAATATTAATGTACTTTGTACTGAATCGAAATATCGTCTTATCAATAACACAAATTGAGGGCATATTTACTTGTGGCTAATACGTTAATTTAGAAAATTAATGCAATATTGTAGGCCCAGATAATTTCTAAATTTATTTACCGTGCAAAATACGTTTGATTTGAAACCTGTTGATCGAATTACTAACAATCGTTCCAATCCAAATAATCTTAATTTTAACTTCAATTACTAAAAGTAGACATATTTATATGCTATTGATTTATTAAATTTGCATCTTTAATTATAATCGTTTGTGTTGCACCTGATGAAGTCACAAATTCGGAACGAAACGAAGAATAAACATACTTTCCATGTAAATTCAATTATTGAACTTATCAATACACTACATATTTGTTTTCTGGTTTATTGTCTAATATATTTATTTATACTTAAATGTCAGATAGATATAATTTTTTATTAGTAATTATTTATTTATTTTACGTAACTCAATATTTAGCACATATCTGTACAAACCTATTGACTCGGGAGGCAATGACGTCAGTGCTCTAACATCTTTGAAATCGTATTTCGTGTAGTCGCTGCACTCTGCTCTTTCTCTTCCTCTCTCGGCAGGCAAACGGGACAGACGGAAACATGTCGCTCGCTGACCCAGTTTCGTTTATGAAAGATTTCATCGCGGGGGGTATAGCCGCTGCGATTTCTAAAACAGCTGTAGCGCCAATTGAAAGAGTGAAATTATTGTTGCAAGTTCAACATGCATCAAAGCAGATTTCCGCCGACAAGCAGTATAAAGGTAAGTCTAAAGTTCGTAGCCATTTTGACGACGTGCTGTGGACTGTTTTAATGTTTTCCCTATTTGTGAAAAAACCGTTAATTTCTAGAGTAGTTTTAATTATGACAGAGATTTACCGCGGACGTCTTATGTTTTCAGGCATGGTGGACTGCTTTGTCAGAATCCCGAAAGAGCAAGGTTTCATAAGTTTCTGGAGAGGAAACTTGGCAAATGTTATTAGGTACTTTCCAACACAAGCTTTAAATTTCGCCTTCAAGGACAAGTACAAGCAAATTTTCCTCGGAGGTGTTGATAAGAAAACACAATTCTGGCGTTACTTCCTTGGTAACTTGGCCTCGGGTGGTGCTGCCGGAGCAACCTCGTTATGCTTCGTGTATCCACTGGATTTCGCCCGAACAAGGTACGATATGTTTCCTTGGAACGTAAACTAACTTTTACCTCTTCACATTACGTAATCTAATTATTGAATGTTCTGTAGGTTAGCTGCTGATGTTGGCAAGGCCTCAACCGAGAGAGAATTCTCAGGACTAGGCAACTGCCTAGTGAAGACGTTCAAATCAGACGGAATTGCTGGATTGTACAGAGGATTTAACGTCTCTGTGCAAGGTATAATCATCTACAGAGCAGCATATTTTGGATGTTTCGACACAGCAAAGGGAATGTTGCCCGATCCAAAGAGTACTCCATTCATAGTTTCCTTCGCCATTGCCCAGGTAATGATCTCGCCTCAATTTCTATGGTTCAATCTATGATATTTTGAACGTTTGTAAAGATTGGAAAATTTCAGATTCATTAATGTGTAACGCTTGTCATGTTGACAGATTGCGACACCTTTCCACCTGTGTACTTGTACTCCTACAGGATCTTAAATGTTGTTATGTAAAAATGTTTGCATACGTTAGTTCGTTAAGTAGAGATGCTAAAACAGTTTTAACTATTCATTTACTTTACTAGCGAGAAATTGGATGTACTAATTGTTTATGCACACTTTTATATACGAGTCTGCATTTATTGTACCATTTCTAGGAGTTCAAGCTTAGTTTTCCAGAGTTTCAAAATTCTTGTTTTTCTTTAACTGTCATTTGCCTATAATGGGTTGCAAACTTTATTGTACTTATGAAGGATACTTTATCAAGTTTTGTCTACTTGCCTTGTCTCTGTACTGTATTTGTAATTAATATTGTCACATTCTCACCAAAGTGTTGTAATGTTTCAGACTGTCACCACTTTTGCTGGAATCATGTCATATCCATTTGACACAGTCAGGAGGAGAATGATGATGCAGTCGGGCAGGGCCAAGGCTGACATTATGTACAAGAACACCCTGGATTGCTGGAGTAAAATTATGAAGACCGAGGGAGGGGCTGCCTTCTTCAAGGGTGCATTCTCAAATGTCTTGAGAGGCACCGGCGGTGCCCTTGTATTAGTACTTTACGACGAGATCAAAGCACTCCTCTAAATTATTGAAATTGTGTAGTACTTGCTTTGAAAATGGACATTCCACGCCGATCCATTCCACATTTTTAAAACATTCCTGAAGTACAAGATAATAGGCACGTCAATAGTAAATGCTACACATCTAGATGTGATCTTTATTTGGACTGATCATTCCAGGCTATTGCCGACAAGTGAAAGGCCATGTAAGCAAATGTTGAAGATTGTATTTAAATGTAATGTGAAACATTAAAAAAAAAAGTATTATATGAACCTTATAATTGATTTTGCCTGCCCACAATCCTTAATCATTTTGGATGCAGTGTTTTGTCAGTTGTCAATAAATTATGTTGAATGTACTGACTTTTTACTGAAATAATTTTAGATAGTGAAATAGTTTTGTATAAGGGGGGCTGATTAAGTTTACTGAAATTTTTCAGTATCTTGCTATTGGTTCAATAAGAGTTTAACAATTGCATAGTTAATGCAGTCTGAAAGGAATATGTAGATTGATGAAATGACCTATGTGAATTTTAATGGGAGCGTTGATGCCATACAACTTGAAATTGTGCAGAGTTGTCGAAACTACCGGTTATGGCATTAAAGGGGCTTAAAAATAAGTGAATGTGAGGAATAAGTTTTAAACGATAGCGTAAATGGCCTCGGCTGAAGTTATCCAAACTGCCAGGCAAGAGCAGTCAGTCAACAGCCAGGTTGGTGACGTTTAATGATTTTCTTGATTGATTTACCTTCTCCCCTGTGGGTTGGTTGTCATATCTTTACTTCTCAAGTTCTTACAGTGAACATATGATCGCGATAAAATGGCAGCTGTAGGAGAACCTCTAACCCTTGCCCGAGGTAAGGAATAACCTTATTTTTATCTCAATATTTTTGGCGCTAAATGCATCGTTTTATTTCTATTTAGTTACTGTAACATAACGTTAATTTTTACTTTACATCGCCACGCGTTCAACGGGATGTCAAAATACATTAATATATTTTTACTAGTGTTAATTTTTTTTTTGCATTACACATTGTGTAAAATCGGATGGTGATTGTACGTTACGTTGTGCTTAAAGAGAAATTACTCGTAGCAATTTAATATTGGCGTTATTATTAATAATGTTATAAATAGTTGAGCTACTGGGGTATGCACAAATTTCATTACCAAAATAGTTTTACAAACTCGAATCACTTTAAATGACACAAAAAGGAGTCGATTACTATGGTATTACCATATTAATAAGCTTCCACAGAAAAGTAAACGGCTAAAGAATAAACGAATTCAAAATAGAGCTAACAAAGTTTTTACTTAACCACTCCTATTCAGTTAATGAACCTCTAGAATGACTGTCATAATCAGAAAAACAATATTCTCAATGCTAGATATATCTGTAAAATAGGCAAACCTATTTCTAGAAATTCTGGGTGTATTACAGCTTTGACATTGCTGTATTGGAAGCATTCTTTCTTGAAATTAAATGACTGGAACGACATTAATCACCAAAATGTTTATTCAGCCATGAATTTTTTAATTTGCATGTTTAAGCCATATTTTTAAATTTTGAATATGATACCCACATTGAAATTATTTTATTATTATAGTATTAACATTGCAAAGTTATAATAAACTGTAATAAACAAAATGACAATGAAGGTTTCAATCAATTATTTAACCTCATTCCTTTGTAAATTTTAATTCAGATTTAAAGAGAGTTACATTCGTTCAAGTTTATATTTATAAATTGGAAAGTACTGCATTCTTAATGATCAATACCTTCTTAATATTACAGATGTCAAACGCGCAGTTGAACTTCTTGAAAAACTGCAGAAAAGTGAGTAGTATTTCTGTAAATTTAAGTTTAATGCACAATTTTTTTCCAATTCAAAACCTTCTCAATCGACTACATCATTAAGTATTATTTAAAATGTTCATGTCTCTTTTTTGTACTTACTATTATTATTAAATACACAAGATGAAAAATGTACTTTAATTAACAGGATGTGTACTAAACCTTCCCAATTTCATTCCATCGTAGCTTTAAAGTTCGTATCTTGTGTGAGTGAACCATTACCTATTGTTAAAAAAGTGGGTGTGGTCAGTTTTCATTTGGACACCATAGGAGAAAATTTTTGGAATGTAAGATTCCTCTTGTAATGGTGTTGAGATATTCATCTGGTGTTCCTTTGCCACAGATATAATAATTATGAGAAGGAAGAAAGAATTGTCCTACATTTTGTACAATAAAAAAACTCTGTTACTTTTATATTTACACACCAGTGGCGACTCGTGACTATGTAAAGTAATGTGCTACATCACCCCAAGGAACAATTTTTACAAGGATAATTCCCCTTGCATAAGATATTAATAAAACTGCAACATCTATAGATTGCTCCACGACACGTTATATACTATATCTAATTTTGTCTACATAATGTGTAATATAAACGGTAGTTCAAAATTTTGAATATATAAAATCAAATTGGCACAAATTCCTAACGCAAAAATATTTTTCTTTATTGCATATTTAAAATAAAGAAAGTTAATTTTAGGAAGAAGCCACATATGCAATATTGCATGCAGGATCGTGAGGTAATTTTCTTAGAATTATGGAAGTCTTCGAAATGTCATCTGTATTTTCAATGACCTTTGATTAATACAGATAAACCACAAGCCCACAATCAGTAATATTTTTATTAATTCATCAAAAACATTTAAAACTAGCCTGATGAGGCAGCCTACAGCTGTCGCACATAGGGTCAGATCATCGCTCTGTTCTTTATAGTTCATATAATTCTTTCTCAGGCTGTAAAGAATGTAACCCAGGTGTATGTGCAAGGGAGCGTTCTAGAATGCAGGCAATTTAAAGTCAAATCAAAGCAGAAATTCAGAATCTTAAAATACTATTATTTTAAAGTTTCTTAACATTATGAAACAAATAGTTCCTCCTAAATTAATTCATGTGCTGTAACACATGAACATATATGCAGTGGCCGTCACTGCAAGATACTAAAATTATTTTTATTATTTGTTATTGAGAATTTCCCTCAAACAGAGGTTTGTCTCCAGCAGAGCAATATAAAAAAGTTGAAATTTGAAAACTAAATACATTTCTTAAAGCTAAAAATTAATTCTCGTTAAATCTCTACACTTTGTATGCTTTTACGCCATTTTTGTCTATCTTGTACGTCTTCTTCCACAAGACCAAATCTTTGCATTGGCATATGTACATTATGTATCCAGGTGGTAGCAGGTTTTCTTCTTCTCCTCTAAATTTCCCATTCTTGTATAGCCCTGGATATTCACCCATCATCCATTCGTTTCCTTTCCACTGTGACGACACTATCTACTTCCACATTTTTTCTATATATTCTAGCTGATCTTCTCCAGAAGTCCAATTTAAGTGCTTGCAACTAATTAACATGCTTTTTTAAAGTTTAAATGAGGCCAAAAACAAAATAATTTAATGCAATTACACATTTTGGTCTGAACCCTCTTCAGGTTGAACTGAAGTTAACAATACATAAATTTCTTACATTGCAAAGATATAAAAGTACAGCCAAAGAATACAATAATTAAATAATCAAAGAACATTAAAATTTAAGAAGAAAAAGAAAATCAGTATGTTTTGAAAAATATTTAATGAATTAAGACATCCGAGGAAATCTGTGTCCATTTCTATATTCAGCGTACTTATGTTGCTTTCAATATGAAGCATTTCAGAAGCTAAATGGGATTTCTAATTGCTATGTTTTTCAAATATTTGGAAATTTTCTGTTTATGGCCTTATTTAAACATTAATTTTAAGTTACAGATGTTAATAGCTATTATAGCTCCTTTTTTTAATTTAAGGCTCCGTATTTCTGCTCCATAGAAAACAATGCTCTGTAGTATGGGTTTGAATATATTCTATTTTCTACTGTTGATGTTCCTACTCCACAAAACTAAATTTAACATTCCAATTACTTTCTTCCTGTTTATAGTTAACTTCTTCAGGTAACACTAAAATTATAAAATTCAGAATTAATTTTTAATACATAAAATTTTGTTAACATATTAAGTACAATTTTCAGTAAAGTAAAATAAGTGACTTACATTTTTAAATAGATAAAACTAATTTGATGTAGCAGACTACCTCCAGCAATGGCCGAAATGATGTATTACAACGAGTGAGTGCTTTAGGCCATTAAATTTTGACAATAGAAATATGTATATGAGCATATACAAAGGTTAAACTATTACACAAGTGAGAATTGTATATCTTAAGTAATTTTTATTTATTTATTTCAAGTCGCAGCAACAGTTAAAGTCATTAGCAACTACTTTACCGTTCTGAGGGTCTTATCTCCTTTGTAAGGGTTACTCGATTTGGGGACATACAGATGCAGACAAACACTCAAGCTCTTGCCAGGAATCGAACCCGCCTGGGACCTCTGTGGTACAAGGCAATGACGTTAGCCGCTAGACCACACAGGTCGCCTTTATGTGGATTGCTTGTATCATTTTTAAAATTGAGTGTATTTGGGTTCCGCTGGCTGTGATTCTTGAGAAGTAATTAATGTCTTCAACCAAAGCTGTCACATTTTGACAGTCGAAATTATGATTTTTAAGCTATATGTTATGAGGGATACAACTGTGTACTTTTGTATATCTAATTTTATGTTGTTATTGAATTCTTTTATGCATGTTTTTAATGTCTGATATACAGTGCAAACAATTAATTTTGTAAATAAAATCTAGTTTTGCAGAAAGTTAATTTTGTCTTTAATATTTTGAACTAAATTTAAATGATTTATTGATTTAGAAAAACATCATCTACTGTGTAATTATCAAACAAGTCAATAAATTTATATTGTATGTTAGTGTTATTCATAAATACCAAATTTGTTGTTAGAATTTCACAGTTCTTCAATACCAGATTTTTATTTTGAACTTGTCCACCTAAAGTTTCAAAAATGGAACAAAATGTTGTGTTATTTTGAATTGAATTATTTTTCAACATGTTAGTTGTTTATTTAAGTTATAATCTTGTTGGAAGATGAGGGAGAATTTTTTTGGAGTTGCATTGTATGAGTTAAAAGTATAGGAGGAAGAATAGAAAGGCATTTAAAATAGTTTTGAATAATTATAGATTGGTATTTTTTAAAAAGCATTATTATATTATTGGAGAGTGTTGGTCACAGCTTAAGTATGAGATTCTGAACCATGTATTTTCTAATCTTTTCTTTTTTGGGGGTAGTTGTAAAGCACTTACCAATGCAGCTGAACTCAGAGGAGCCACTTCTCAAACAGCTTGTTTTTAACATATAAGAAAAATGCTTTTATTTGCAACTGTAACAGCATAAATGTTTCAGGTGGTGAAGTACCAGCCACTAAGCTTGCTGCCCTTCAAAAAGTACTACAAAGTGATTTCCTAAATGCCGTCAGAGAAGTTTACGAACACGTTTACGAGACAGTCGACATACAGGGATCGCAAGACATAAGAGCTTCTGCAACTGCCAAAGCAACTGTCGCTGCATTCGCCGCAAGTGAAGGGCATGCACACCCACGAGTAGTGGAGTTGCCCAAAACGGAGGAAGGTCTCGGTTTTAACGTGATGGGTGGGAAGGAACAAAATTCTCCCATTTACATTTCCCGAATAATTCCGGGCGGAGTCGCCGATAGACACGGTGGCCTCAAGAGAGGCGACCAGCTGTTGTCCGTGAATGGAGTGGTATGTATAGTTGATACTCCATTATAAATCTTCGCTTAAACATCATACTTTCAAACATTCACTGTAATTCTTTTTCAGTCAGTCGAAGGTGAGAATCACGAAAAGGCAGTCGAATTACTGAAACAAGCACAAGGTTCAGTAAAGCTGGTGGTACGTTATACACCGAAGGTTCTAGAGGAGATGGAGATGAGATTTGACAAACAGAGGGCAGCTCGTAGAAGGCAGTTTCAGTAAATCTGTTTATAGATTGTGCTTACCAACAAAAAAAGAAACAGTATTCCTGAGATTGTCATTTGTGTATACCAAGCCTCCCCTTGCTTTACACTATTGTATATTGTGCAAAATATTTTATTGTTTATGAAAGTATTATCCCATTTTTTTCATGTGTACATAAGCATTTTTGCAATTTCAAATAAGGTGCATTTATATTAATCTCAATGTCACAATGTTGATGTTATATTCAGAAATTTATCTAATTTTCATTATTTCATCACAAGTTCATTTATTAGTCATTTTAGCCAGCACTCTGTTCTTCACTCACTACTACACTTCATTCATTCTGTATGGCTACGTATTGTGAATTATATTTATGGAATGCTAAGAAAGTATCAAATATGTATAAATGCTAATTCTTTGAGATAAACAAAATTAAAAATACTTCATGTTAATATTCTAATCTTTATCAAATTAATTAATAGTAATGTGAGCAATGATTATTATCCTAAATAATTGTATTTAGTCTTTCATATTTGAATGAGTAAAAACATAGTATTTTCAGATCCACTGGGGTGGTTGGTTGTATGATAGTCAACACAGATTTAGAGCAGGGCTTCTATATCTTTCTATGGGAATAGATGAGGGAAGCACTATAGAACCTAGACCTTGGAAATTTGTTAAAATACAATCAGAGAGTTCTGTGATGAGTTTGTGAACTTTTAAAATGGTGCAATATGAGAACTAGTGTTTGCAAAGAACACTCATGCCCAGCCTAAATTAATTCTGGTGTACCAAAAGGAAACATTTTTAACCCTTTAAATTTTTTGGCTTTTGTGAACAAGTTGTGCACAGGAGTAGTTTCACAAATTAAATTAATGATTGATGACTGTATTTTTATGTGAATAGAGGATCTGGATGATGTCAAAAAGATTTTCAAAAAAAAGCTTAATGCAGGTGAACATTTATTCCTCAGATAGCAAAGCTATGAAATTTTGTAGAAGTTCATTTGAGTTCAGTACAACCTGGGAAAATGATACAGTGACTGATATTGATAGCTTCATAAAAGAGGAAGAAGCTACAATTTGTAAATATGTCATTTAGTGGATATGTTTTCTTCAACTAAGTTATTTCATAGCTAAATAATTCTCAAGAAAAAGTACAAGGCAGACAAAATCTATCAGCCTGACCACTTCTGTAGGAAAAATATATTCACTAAATAAAAGGCAAAAAGGAGACTCCAATATGTAAGCAGTCAAAACATAAATCAAGTGTCAGTTTGTTTGATGGAATTAGATGGAAGTGATTCAGATTGGTCAGAACAATGTAAGAAGGTGGAATGGTAGCAGGAATAGTCGAGTTGTAACAAATGGATACATGCTGCTTGTATTAACAGAAAGGATGGGGGAAAATTAATATCACCTGTTGAATAAATAATTATCCAGTTGTTTAATAATAGAATAGAACGAATACAGAGTGACATTTTGATTTTTCTGTGATAATGACCGAGAGAATTGTTAATAGTGTAGACTGATTCGCCAAACATATTTCAGTCTTCTTACATGCTAATTTTACAATATTAAATATCGGGCTTCATTCTGGTGATCCTGAAACTGGAAAGTCCCCATAAATAGCATAGGAAGTCAGGGGAAAAAATCTTAGTTGAAAATAACAAGTTACGACACCCACTTTTGGGACCTTTTCAGTTCTTTCAACAAAAATATTTCATAGAATTACATATACATAATCATTTATTTATCAAATATTAGCTACAAAATATCTACATATTTCTTATTATTAATTAATATATATATATATATATGCATATAAAATTTATTCATGACATGGAACTCGTATATATTAATTTGACAAATACAATTCTCTTTCTTTTTACAAAGCATTTTTATATTGCACAGTTTTAAGTCTTTTGGTAGATTGTTGTAACTCATAACGGGCCTAAAAAATAGAGTTTTGGCACTTACTATATTTTAAATTTGGCAAAACAAAGTTGTCATACAGGTTGTATACTTATGGTTTTCTTTACATAGTTGATAATAAATAAATAAAGTTTGTGTGAACTTGCGGTAGCAACAAAATATTTCAATAAAATTTTAACTAAAAAATTACATTATACAAAGTTATTAAATTTAAAGATTTTCTATTTCTGACTTTTGGCCACTCATTGTATTTTTTTATACTACATAGATATTACAGACCAGACGTCTGCTGAAAAGTAGTATCTTTGTAAAATCCGAATGTAGATATCTTCCAGTGTATATTCTTTGAAGTAAAGCTTTAATAATTTAGACGTGAGCCTGCAAACCTAAAACGTAGAAATAAATAAACTTGTGTGTGTAAGACATATCTATCGCCCATAAATCGAGCACTCTTATGAAATGTCACCATTTCGTGCTTCCTTAGTCGTAATCAGCAAATGACACCACAGTGCTTGTTAAAAAACTCATTGATAGTATAATACAGATTAAGTTTATTTCCCCTCTGCACTCTGTGAGTACTGCATGTTATTTAAATCAATTCGTCCAAACAGTAGCTCCATTGTAAATATATTATTAAGCCACTTTGAATAAAAGTATTTGGAGTGCTAACGTAGAATTAAAGGGAACCTCTATTTTTACCTTATAAGGATCAAATTAACTTCCTAAATAAGGAACAATACTCTTAATTCATTTAAATTTAGAATTTGTATACTACTTAAAAGTTTTTGTTTGCGTTTATCAAGACATTGAAAAACTGTTTGCATCTATTCAGGAGTAATGTCTCTCAAAACTACATTCCAAGTGGCTTATTTTATGTATTGTGAACTTTGCATCATATTTAGGATCTTTCAGTGATGTAAGACTTCACATCAGTACTCCTCAGTAACATAACTTAGACAACTAGGATTGTGCATCCCTTTAGTTTACCAAGTATTTTGTAGCAGTAAAAAGTATGTTTCTTTTATGATACGGAACTGGTGGAGAGTTACCCCCATGCTCCGATTGGTGCTGCAAAAAGAAGGGAAAACTGACACTTGATTACAAAATTTTAATTAATGGCTTTTAAAAATCTATATTAAAGAAAGCAAAAACTTTCAGTATATTACAAAAGTGTCCATACTACAGGCTATAAATTAATTACAAAGTCGGGAGCGTCTTAATTGTATGTATTAAGTTTGGGGAATAACTCTCCTCTTTAGCCTCAAAATTTATCAATATGTCATTATTTTTGTATTGTAACTTGGCTAAAGACTAGTACAGGTACACCATAAATGTTACACATAATCTTCAAATTAATTATTTATTTTCATCAACATCGTTATTCCTATTGATTTATACAAACCCAAAATATTTATCATTCAGCATGGGATTTTCTCTTCATTACACGAAAAAGTCTCAATACAAGAAACTTAAAGACTTGAGTGGTGTATCCAAACTAGCCCAGTTCCAGTACTACTTTTATATTTAATTAGACATAATTTTCCAAAAACTAAATACTGTTCAAAAATACATGATACAAACATATAATTATGATAACAAGGACAAAACTGTAATATTCCACAAACCTACATTCTGTTTCAAAGTTTTTGTAAATAAAATATATTTCATTAAACTGTGTATGTTGCTTTTGTAATTAACATAGTTATTTACTGACTTTACCCTCTGCCACATGCACCCTGCAACTTTTTATACTTCTCAAGTTTATTAAACAGCTTGACTACGCATGTCAATTTCTTCCTGAAAATTACGCACACTATTACTTCTTGATTTTAATTTTCTTTTACTCATCTTGGTTTATGTAAATAACTAGTTACTGCTGTAATTTTTGCAATTTAGTAATTTGTAGAGACTAATCAGTAATGCTTGAAATATTATGTAACAGGAAAATCA
This sequence comes from Eucriotettix oculatus, assembly GCA_034510155.1. Lineage (NCBI taxonomy): Eukaryota > Metazoa > Arthropoda > Insecta > Orthoptera > Tetrigidae > Eucriotettix > Eucriotettix oculatus. The sequence goes on along the minus strand of CM067377.1, from coordinate 202,781,725 downwards.
TGTCATAACTAGTATATTTTTATTGAAATTCATGTCTTTTCCATGATATCTGTAGATTTATTTTGATAGTGGAATAAAAATATGCTTTTATTTAAATGTGCTCCATTTAGCTTTAAAAAGCACATGTTTATCCACAAATTGTGGACAAAACATATATAATGTATTGAATAATATAAACAATTCTGACTTATTGCCTGTTTGAAGTCAAATTAATTGAAATATTGAAAGGCATATATTGAAAAGTGAATAATATTTTAACTCGTAGCAGTGAGTTACATATATTTATTTATTTCCCTTTCGTCCTGGGTTATTATCTGTTCATATGTAGCGAGGCTTCAGGTGAATTAGACACCAACTTGTAAATCAAACAAAACAGGATCGGTAACCATAATTGACTATAAATAAATGATGTTCCTTACACACAAAAAATTTGAGTTTTATGTTTTGAAAATTAAAAGACATTGATACAAAGAATCTCTGAAGAAATCTCATTTGAAACTCTGGGAAAGAAGTTGAGAAATGTATCTCATTCTACATAACAACTTTATTAGTATCACTCAGAACATGAACATTTCTATAAATCATCACAATAATTAGATTTATTTAATTCGGTTCATCATTTCCCTGTAGTTTTGCATTAATAATTGGCACTTAACGCGTCTAAATTCCGTCTCATTGCCATATACAATTTGTTAGACATAATTGACTATGTTACTGGTGGCCGTTGAATTACATTTCCAGAGAAGATATACTACAACTGACATGAAATCTTTATTTGTATATTTGCATTTATTTAGTCTATTAATGGGAAGATTGCTTGTTGAGTAAAGGGATTTTCAATAAATAAACTAAACATGTGGACAGTTTCATAAGGTATATAGAAAATAATATTCAGAAAACTATTTTGAAGAAGAAAACACTTTATATCCAAATATAAGGATGATATTGTTCTGGCTTGAAAAGAAAAGGGAGTATGTATACCTGAAAACTAGAGACTAACAATAATTGTTTATAGATTGTGAATTTGGTAATTTTTTTTAAACATTATCACTTCACTACACTGGCATCTAAATTCACTAGAAGATTTTGGATTGAGTCTAGTTTCCTTTTGTCAGTGGACTTGCTCCAAGCACACTTTCCAAGTGTTTCTTTTTCCTCTTCAAATAATATGTAGTGTTCCATTGTCCTGTGACCTTGTGGAATAATGCCGTGTAGCCTAAAGACATTTTGTGAAATGTATTTATTTCCAATACCTTAGTCATAACTACTATGCCACAGTGTTTTGACTGGAGGACTATTTTGATATTAATGCTTTGACAAAGTTTATTTGAGTTAAGTATCAGAGTTTAAAGTTAGAAAGGCAAGGCTACAAGTCTCTTTAATGACTGGAAATTAAAATAATACTCTGGGCTTAATGTTTTATGATAGGACAAGAATTAATTTGAAGAGTCGTGGTAGACTTAATCAAGTAGATAAAATACATTAAATGGCTGAAAGTCAGAAATTGAAAATAAAAACTTTTTGTCAACAAATTTTATGACCTCTTCAGTTATTTCTACAAAAAAGGCTTTGGGCCCATATAGACAGTTGAATTCAAACAAATTAATTAACTTGGTATGTTCTGGTTTCTTACAATTAAAACCTTATTGGAATTTCATGTTACTACAAGAACATCCAGGCCCTTGATAAGGGAAAGTGACGCCAAACAAACACATCACACAACTTACAATGTTGAAACCGAATTTTTTAAAACTATATATTTATGAATACACTTCAATGTTTCAAAAAAAATTTAATCATAATAATACAGAGTCATATATTGAAATTAAATTTTGTATATCTGTTTTTACATTTATAGAATTAAAATCTGATCTTATGTATGAATCAAGAACAATAATTGCTTTCTATATCGAAAATTCCTTACGTTACTTCAATTAATCATCTGATTGTTTTTTAATGTGCATGTTTATTTAACACAGATTATTTATGTAAAGGTTCTTTGAAATTTACAAAATTTTCCTTAAAATCAGGTTTGAAGCTTACGTTTTTTTGTCTGACCAATATAACAGGCTGTAGACACTAAATTTTATAAACAACATTGTATTTGTCATAATTATTAATAAAAAATAAGAATTTTTAAGGAAATATTAATCTAAATATTAGCATAACACCCTAATTGGCAAACAATTTAATTAATTTACATGGTATTTTCTCTAAATATTGTAAAGCAATGTGTCCTGTAGATTTCTTTTACATTTATTGGTTGTGGGTGAATTACTGTCATTAAAAAATAATTCAAACTGCATCTAATATATTTATTGACGAAAAGAGGAGGATAAGAATTTAAAACTGGAATATTGGAATGTCTTTTATCCAAATTCTCCTTGGTGGTGAGATAATTTAACACAGCCTTGTCTATCAAAATTAAATGAGGTACTTTGGATACATTTGTTAATACTTTTCTCAACTTACATCCAAATTTAAAATTTACCTATGTATTACTTAAGTAAATCAAATGTTTAGACTTTTATTTCTTCTGTTAATTTTTTAAAAAACTAGTTTAACTGTATTGCTGTTTGATAATGGTTAAAAACATGTTACTGAAACAAATATCAATATGACTAACTGTTGCTGTCATACCTTTTGTCACAAATGTTATTGTTGTTGTGGTAATCAGTCCTTAGATTTGCCTGGTGCAGCTCTCCATGCTAACCTATTCTGTGCAGGCCATTTCATTTCTACATAACTACCAGATCCTCCTTAATCTGCTTAACATATTCCACCCTCTGCCTCTCTCTTCTGTTCACTTCTGTCTAATGAAAATTTTACAAGATACTCGTGTCTCAAAATGTGGCATTTTAATCTATCCCTTCAAAGTCCTCCATATTGTTCTCTATTCTCCTTAGACCTTCCTGGTTAGTTACTCTATCCACACATCTGATTTTAAACTTTCACCTATAGCATCACATTTCAAAAGCTTTCATTCTTTTCCTTTCTGCAACTCCTATCATCTCATAGAAAATGTGTCCCAAGGCTGCTTCAATTGTGACTTGGAAATGTATAAGTTAGACAGGAAAATTTAGTAGTTAATGGAGGTTATACTTAAGGAGTAAATGGTACAGTAACAATTTGAAGTGGTATGGATCAAAAGGAAAAGAATAGAAGCCCTTTAAATGTGGTGCTATAGAAGAATGAGATGGGTGGATAGAGTAAGTTACCAGGAAGTTCTAAGAATAGGGGAAGCGCAAATGATATGGAGGACGTTAACAAAATAAGGGATAGATTAATAGGCCATGTTTTGAGATATGAGGGTCTTGTAAAATTAATGTTGGAGGAAAGTGAACAAAAGGCAAGGGATGGAATATGCTAAGAAAATTAGGGAGGATTTGGTAGCTATGTAGAAATTGAAAAGGCTTGCGCAAGATAGGTTAGCATGAAGGGTTGCATCAGACCAGTCTTAGGACTGAATACCAAAACTACAACTGATAAGACTAGTTTGTGGATCACATCAAGGATTTTAAAGGAGGAAACTCACTGCCAGAGTCGTCATATTTTGTAAAGGAGGTGGATATTAAAGTTAATCAATAAGAAAAATATTAGGCTTTGATGTTTACAAAAGTGTGTTAGTAGGCGTGGCCGAAAGATTTAATCAATTGGGTCATCAGCGTTAGACGGACGTGAAGCAGCAGGAATGTTTGCTGTGGAAACCGAAAGAATGAAAAAGGCAAACATGTTGTTTGGTTGAGTTACTTGACGGAAGAGAATCAAGTGCATAATTGAGTGGAGAATTCTTCCCGTCTTGAGCCGGTTTGACGAGTCACGCACGTCACTGGTTTGATGCGGTTCCGTGTCTGGTTAAGTCAGTCAGTCACTCTCCTTCACGTCACCGTACCTGCTGCATGCAACATCCTTGAAATTACCTGTTGCTCTGTAATCGCTGGCAACAACTGAAACCTGCGGAAAGCGACGACGTCATTGAATTTTATCAACCTATGAAAAAAAAAAAGTTTTTTTTCTTTATAAAAAAATTTGAACGTGATCCAGGCGCACCATTAAAACGACTATTGTTACTCTCCCTATTAAGTGCTTATGAACGTTAGGAAATCGGCCAACTGAAGATTATTCCTTCAAGGACTTCCACTTACAAAGGCAGAGTGATAATTGCAGTAAAATCCCAGGCCATTTGCTTACACTCTTAGGGCCGACTGTTTCCTTCACTCCAGAAATAATAAACGCACATTTAATCAGGGTTTTCGGGAGAGAGGTTCGTTATGAGAACGGGCTTTTTTTAGGATTTCTTTTCTAGAGCTGGACTTGTTTAAGTAGAATTCATGTGAGTCGGATCGGATCTCTGAAAGTTATTCAATATAAACCTGTTTACAGTCCCATAACAATAATAGCAACAGCCTCAAAGGATGTGGTCAACGGGAGCTTTAGAAACTTTGTTTCTTAATCATGTGTAACAAATTTAAGCTAGGTTTACACGGGCAGTGATGTTCGTCGAAGTTGGATTGTCTGTGCACTGCCTACCATTTACATATTGGGCAGATAACACTGCCCACTTCTTCACTGTGTGCAAGTGCTGCCAACTCACTACAGAACGGGCAGAGAACTCTGATGCATGTTTACACTTCTCTGCCATTTCTTGGCAACTATGTCAGGTTGGAATGTTGATGTTGCATAGTGGCGATATATTGTTTATATCAAGTTGAATATTTTTCCCCTTTGCTTTTTCGCGTACGCATAATGTCCATAAACAGGAACTAATCACTTTGTATTTGTGATAGAATAGACGTGACGAGGAAAGGTTCCTGAAAAAGTCAAACTCAGTATCACGCTCCTGTACTATAGATACATAAAAATGAAAACAGTTGTTTAGTAATATTGCTTTATATTATTACTACAGAAATCAAGCAATAATAAAAACAGCAAATGGACTTTGAAGCTGGTTTTCAGTGTTTAATTGGGTCGGTTTCTATTACTTGTTGTTTTATTTTATTACGTGTGACAGTAGTATGTTTATAGCTATATATAATTCTTTTGCTTATTTTTTTCCAGTTAAAGTTTGAGCCGTTGGAGGCTGGACAACAATTATTTTTCGAAAGTTAACCTAAAAATTTATAGGCTCATAGGTGCAACAAACGATCTCTATCCTAAATGCTTTCTGAACCAAAATTCTGGTCGCTGTTCACAACAAATATTCACTTACTCCAATCGCACACTATAACAAACTGCACGCGTATTGAAAATGCAAAATACAAAAACTGTTTACCATTGCGCAATCGATAGTCAACCCTGCCTCACCGTTCACAATCGATAATTGACAACCGTAACTGCCACTAACTGGCCTCCCATGAGGGCAGCGTCTGACATACTGTTGACACGCTCCAAGAAAAGTGAGGCAGTGCTCTCGTGTCAGCGATGGATTGGCAGTTGTCAGTGCAGCACTGACGTATGTTGACACGCCACTGACGTCACTGCCCCTCGTTTTCTGGCAGTCATCACTGCCCCTGCGTGTAAACCTAGCCTTACAATAACACAAGAAACGTACACAACAATTTTTTTGGGAGTTAGCATGCTGCCATTAGGGTGATCCTGAAACAGGCATAGGAAGGGAAGTGAAAAGGAGATAAAAGGAAAGTAGCCAAGGGTTGACTAAGACCCCCAGGCTATATAAGGCGAGCGATAGAGAACCCTTGTTCAAACCTACCTTCTCCCTCTTGGTCAATTTTGCTGCACAGAGGAATTTGTTTTTCTGCCATCTGTTTTCCGTTTACTATTTCCTAAGAGCCGTAATTATTTCATCAAAATCATTTTATCGACCTTTCAAAATTTTGGACTCATTTTCTAAACCATACGTTATTTTCGTTCAAGGTTCAACTCCCCAACAGTCCTTCCAAAAGTATTAACACTCCACGAGATAAAATAATATTTTAAGTAACGTATTGGAAGTTTTGTGTTTTTGGTGTTATGAAATTTGCCCACTTGACACCCTTACGGATCTTTTGGATTGTTACCTGCGAGGGACGCCGCTCCTTTGTGTGCGTCACTTGGGTTTGCGGACTGGCCAAGTGTTCTAGGATAGGCCAACACGATACAGTTTCAGTGTACCTTTATAGGTAAATACAGTATCGATTATGAAATTCAGTGCATTCATGTTATAAAGGCAATTATCATAATACAACAAAAAAACATAACTATTAACATTCCCTCTTAGTTTTTCACTTCAAGCTGAAGATAGGCGTAGTCTAGTCGTGGCAGGAAAAACTCATTTCATAGTTTTGTTATAACACAAGAAAACAAGTTTGTTTTCTATACTTATTAAGTATAATAAATAATTTATTAATTATTGGCCTACATTTTTATTTTACTGCCATCAGCAATTTTCTTGCCGCATACTATAATCTTAAAGTCGTAATGCATCCACAAAAACATTGCGTCTACCCTTAGCAAAATGTTGTTTTGTAAAGTCAGTCGTACGTCTTTATTTCCTTCCAAAAATTAATCAATAAATTATTAATTTAAATTATATCAACACTTCCTTCATGTATTAATTAATCGAATCAGGGATTGCTCAATATTAATATAATATTTTTTATAAAAAGTAAACTAATTTTCTTCCTTTACTTTTCTTAATATTTAATAAACAAATTGAATGATTTTTCAAGAACAGAAATTACATTGCCCTCGTCCTCTATTTTGTGTATTCAGTTGGACTGTCCCTGCAAAAACTTAATGTCTGGGGTGAGCGGCTGGAGTTGTACCGCTCTACCGCCCGCTCTTGCCGTAGCCACTGGAACCGCGAACCCATTGAATTATAAAGTGATCGGTGCCACTCTAACTACCTGCTCCTTGCCGCTCGCCGCTTTTATCGTACCCGAGGCCTAAGGATCCTACCCTGTGTTTCACCTAACAGATGCAGGGAAAACCTGCATCAGGTAGGCTACTATTCTCACGCCCTTTCAAATGACGGGAGAGTAGTTTGTCCTGGGGGATCGCAGCATTCCCTTCTCCGTGTCTCCACCAGTTTTAGAAGGCATTTGGCCGACTGATACAATGGGATCACCGAACAATACTTTCTTCATGCCCAAAGTCTGATGAAGATGCATCGGCAGATGTGAGCCTTAAAAAATAAAGATAACGAGACATTACCAAAGGTAAGCACCGCAGTCAATCTGGGGACAAATGCCTGCGGGAGAACTCACACAATTAACAGAATTGTGTACGTAACAATTATAATAGTTTAACCAAATATTATCTGGGATCTAAAGAGATGCCTGTGGGAGTTTTCTCTCGCAGGTATTTCTCCCCAGATTGACTGCGGTGCTTACCTTTGTGAATGCCGCGCACTCTTTGGTTGTTTTTATTTCAAGGTTTTCACATGCCGAGGCACCTTCATCTATTTTAGGAGGTGTATGTACTGGGGTCGAAGACCCTGGGCATACGGCCAGCTGCCTCCGAAAACTGACGGAGGCGCGGAGAAGGGAATGCAGTGACCCCACAGCAAACCCCTCTCCCGCCATTCGGAAGGGCTTGAGAATAGTACTCAACAGCCCGACCGACCTGATGCATCTATTTTAGGTGAAACACCGGGTAAGATGCTTATACTATAGTCCGAGGGTCTTAGACAACATCCCCGCTGTTCAATTCCCCTTCTATGTTACTGCCTGTTTCAGGATCACCCTTGTGTAGCCAGTTACTAATAAAAATATATTCCGCGGTCAATACACACCTGTTACTTTGTCAAGCAAATTGGTTATTTACAAAATTTTAAAATATTTATGTCCGTCATGGCATATTTTTTAAGAACATTTTATTTTACAATTTACAAGTTTATTGACGCATCAAGTTCTCTGGACAATTCCTACAACGTACTCGCACAGAGTGGTGAGGGCAAAGTAGGCGAGCGTCACCCCTTACCAGAGGTAGTTGTTGCTGCTGAAGTACATAATACGTGGGGGAACTTGTGATGACCTTCAGAGATAAGGACGCGTCGTCCTCGGACATCAGCAGCAGCGGCATTTAAAACCGTGCAATTACTGGGCGACAACTCCATTAGCCTCGCTAGAGTCCACCGCATCCCCCGCCACGGTGCGTTGGCAGATTCCATTCCACCTACGTTAGTTAGCTTACAGGAGGAGAGAAACGTAACTGAGTCAATACGGACATCACCATAAGTATTTGAAGTTTGTTCGTTGAGGGAGCGACCAATGTGATTTCTCCGACATAGCACCAATCAGAAGTCGACAAGTCATTGCTTACTAACTTCCCTCCCGACTAAGTGATGCAGGTTTTCTAGCGTTTACTCTGCATGTCTTTCGGGTCAGTGCCACAAGGGGTTCTTAAACTACTGCCCGGGGGCCCTACTCAACATTTTCTTTCCTTCATCTCCCTTCCGCATCCCTCCCTTTCAAATTCCCTTCCTATCTACTAAACCGAAGGTGCCAGTTTCTTTATTTTTTATTTCCCTAACTCATTATTTCATCAAAATTGATACCACAATATCGACGCCTGTAGTCGTGTATGGATCGGAATGTTGGGTACTGAATAGAGCAAATGTAGACTGGCTGTTAAGATGGGAACGGAAGTATTTTTAAGGAAAATATTTGGGACAGTGCGAGAGCTTGAAGCCTTGGAGAATAAGGGAAATTATTGAATTGTGGGAAATGTTCAAACGGCCAAACGTCATGTTAAAAATTGAGCAGAGATGGGCAGCAGGGGCGTTTACAAAGAATGCCGGGAACACGCCATGTTCACGCAAAGACCAGACGGGGAAATGAGGTAGACCGAGGAGACGATGGATTAATAAAGTGGAGGAAGACCTCAGGAGTTTACGCGTTAGAAATTGGAGTAGAAAGGCAGAGAATTGAAGGGAATGGAGGTAACTGATAAAGGACGGCTAAGGGTTTTCAAGGACTGTAATTTAACTCCGCTATTTTATGTTTCTATTGTACTTGTGCCTCTTTCTATTACCTTCCCCCACTTTACATTTTTTTCTTCTTCTCCTCCCCCAATTTTTATTTCGAAATATTTATTTTACCTTTCTTAGCCCATATTCTCTTTACCGGTCTATATTTTATCCTTTTTCGTATATTTAATTTTTCATCTTCTTTTGTCCGTATTTTTTGTTTCGTTTGTTTTTCTGTGCGTCCCCTCTCCACAGCGTCTACTTGTGAACCAAATCGTGTCACCTAACTCTGTATCAAATTCAATCATTGTTTCCCATTTTTAGAGGGGGGACGTCGTTTTCCTAGAAAGATTAATTTCTGAAAATGTTTGCATTTTATAAAAGAATCAGATACTGTTCATGTTGAGAAAGCCACTGATAATCTTGATATGTTACGCAATGTATTATTTGAAGTTCTTTGGTTCTTCACTGATTATATTCCTAGTAAAAACATTGTATATTCTCCGCCAACATTTGCGAATAAAATAAATATTTATTTTTTACTTATTTTTCAGAGATAGGTTCACATAATTTGGTATTTAAGTGGCAATACTGATTTTATTCTGTACTAGCTGGGGACCCGGCGTTGCCGGTATATATAGGGTCAACTTATCCCGGTACATTATTTAATTCTTGGTCACCACATGGGATGTGGGATGTATGATATTGGACTTATAACTCGCAGCTGGTTTACACGCCGCGGCAATTCCAATAAATCTTCCCGTAGAATTAATATTTTTATTTATATTCGTATTATATTAATATCTTCTGCAATATATCGAAATTAAATATGTACGAATATTTAAATTAAATCTCCTTTTTTTTAACCCCTCAAATTTTCATTGAAATCCGTTTAGCCTTTTCGGAGCCTATTAGAGACAAACATACGGACAGACAGACACTTCAGTTTTATTTATTGGTATAGATAAATTTGTATTTTCACATTACACATTCGAAAATTCAAAGTTACTGTCTGAATAAATAATCCACTTTAATTTTTCTTTCGTTGCTTTGAGATGGATTCAAATAGCGGGGCTGATTTTACATTACCGTTTATGGAGTGGGGGAGAAACCAGCGACACTCTATGTCTTATTGTAATGCTCTTTGGCTAGAAGGGACAAGTTTAAGGGTTTAAATTTAAAACACTGACCTGTAGTAATTTTCAATGCTCGATTCGACTTGCATTTACTTTCGACGTTCCCTCTCCTCCTTGCGTTTTTATCGTGGAGGCAGATAAGATTGACGGTGGACTGAAATGCTGTAGGGTAAACAAACGTTGCACTCTGATCGCTTCAAGCAGCAAAGTGTGAAGTAGACAATTGCGGCTTAAGTAACACAGCTACTTTTTCATGTTTATTAAAAAAAATGATAATTACTCTTAAAACGAATAAATTTTTGACCAATTATAGACCACGTTTTTATTCCATTAAACACGACGTTTCGTCAACCATATTTGGGACTTCCTCAAGTATACTCTTCCTATATTACTACAAAAATTTTACAAAAACAATTATAAAATATAACATTAAACACTATAGTCGACCCTTCGCTACATTGTTCTACCTTCCGCACCCTTCCTTTTGAATTCCCTTCCTATGCTTTTAAAGGGAAGTTGTCTGATTCAGGATCACCCTCATGTAGCCCTGTTAACCATCCCCCCTAAAAAAACATATTCCTTAATTTTAATCTGCCGAGAAACGTTCCTTCTCCATGTCTTTTCCTTCAAAACTACTGTTGCAATAAGAATCTGCGGTTTTCTTCCATCCTTTCTGCCTCCTGCTGAACCGGTCTTAAGAAACTGAATGGATTCTTTCCATCTACTATTCTCCGCTTATTCTTTTCTCACTCTAAAGCTTTCAAAGTATTTTTCTTCTTACTTGTCCTAGATCTATCCTGGCAATTGAATAAATTATGCTTGGTAAAAATCAGTTTCAGGGAAATATGTCAATACACACCAAACAGTTTTGAGGCTGTTTACAATTAATTTGTTTGACGTTTGTGGATATATAAGGGGATCACGCAAGTATTTTTCCACAGAAAGGGAATGGGCCTTACCTTTGGAAATGCCTCTCTTTCTCTCTAATTTCAAGGTTCTCACATGCCGAAGCATCTTCACTTCTTTTTGGAGGTGTATGTCCTGGGGTCGCAGACCTTGGTTGTGCCTATTGGATGAGTCGGCCAGCTGCCTTCTAAAACTGGCGGAGACACGTAGAAGGAATGCTGCGACCCCACAACAATCTTCCGTCATTCGGAAGGGCGTGAGAAAAGTACCCAATAGCCCCATGCATGTTTATAGGGGTTTCCCAGCATCTCTTTTAGGCAGGATCCTTAAACTATAACCCGGGGGCCATAGTCAACCCTTAGCTTCCTTCCACATCATTTTCCTATCTCGTCTTATGCTATTAAAGGGGAGTTGCCTGTATCAGGATCACCCTCATGTAGCCTGTTACGCCCCCAAAAAAGGACGTTTTAAGAATTGTTTATAGATATATTTGGATAAAATAATTTATTTAACCCTTACATACTTTGGCCTGATGAAACACTCCCAAATTTTTGTTGTAATTTTTCCACGCGTTTAAATATTTACGGAGAAACATCCATATTATTATTTCTTCTTCTTCGTTGGCTCTGCAGCCCATTAAGGACCTTGGCCTACCAGGACGTCTGCGGACTGTCATCTTACATGACACGTTCCGAATATGGAGTGATGCGTATCGACTCTCCATGAGTCTCCGTGACCATGACAACACAAACATGCAAGCCCATGCCAGGAATCGAACACTATACTTTAGTATGAAGGACAAGGATTTGATTGAGTATAGTAAGGATGTTGGGATGTGAGTTGATTTCTATATTTGCACCTGAAGGGAACGATGCGTCATGCCAATTTTTATTTCATTCATATATATTTTTTATTGCAAACTTTTATCCGAAGATATTACAGTTTATCTGACATGTTATATAAATATTTATTCGCAGAATAAATAATTAACATGAATGTTTGTATAAATTGAATAATCCATTGACTATCAATTTAAAAGCGAGAGAAACGACAGAGCTGTGGACGTAACTATGCTATTGCAATTTATAATATTTGATTGAGTAGAGTTTTACCGTGAGTATTATTAGAGTTTAGGATAGGAGGGGGATCAGATGAAGATAAGTAAAGAAATATTTGGTTGAAGAACGGAGAACCGAGAGAGAAATTGTTAGGTTATGCCGGAGTGGGAGAGTGGAAGGATTGGTAATTTTCTTCTGAGTCTGCGATTGTGTGGAGGAGATGGACAGGACTATGGCTAGTGTCATTGGAGTGATTGATGCAGCTTTTGATTAGGGAGGATATGCATGACTTTATTGTGGTGGAGATGAGTGTAATTTGGATGTCATTGTGCATTACAGAGTTTCGAAGGTACCAGGGGGAGTTGGAAATGATTCTAAGGATTCAGTTTTGTTTGGTTTGGATTTTATTTGAATTGGAGTTGGCAGTGGATCCCCAAATGGAGCATGCATATGACCATATGGGGCGGATTAGGGAGAGGTAAAGGGGTCTTTTATTTCATTCATATGACAATTTTTTATTTTGTTGAAAAAATATATTTCTATCAATTTTGGCTGCTTTATTCATTTTCGTTTCAACGAAGTCAAATATAACTGTAAACTCTTTAGTAATCGCGGGATTTACAGTCGTGCACCTGGGACCTTGTCTACCTTTCACTCCTACATTCTCCTTCCTATCTTCTAATGAACACCAGTACGCGTTACTGAAATAACAAGGATTGTTTACGACCGAGGATCGCCACTGAAGTGTTTAAAGATTCAGTAGTTGGTAACACTGGTACATGATCAACGTTCAGTTCATCCTATTTTCCCTTATGACAAGCAACTTTTTTTACCCTTTGGATATTAATTGCCTATGTTTTTCCTTCTTGTAACCGGTTATGATGAACTTTGTATTGCTGGGTGAACTGCGCTGGACGGACGAGTCGTGGTGGGTTGATTGTTGCCTAAGAGGCCGTCGGAAGGTTAATAGTTGTGCTTTATGGAAACGTCCTGGGCAAGGACGTGACAATCCTCCACTCGCAAGCTACGCGGATAAAAATAAAGCCTTTGCTTTACATCAGGGTCCTAGCAGTAACACCTCCGGGGAATTAGGACGGACAGAAAGTATTGTCAGTATAATATTTATAACGATAACGGAGTGTATCGACCTTTAGCATCGGATTAATTACATACAATCTTAAGTACTGTATCGTTACAGATACGTGTATATTAATATCACCTCCAGTGCGTATATTTTTTAAATTTCAAATGTCAATATGATTATCAGTGGAACGAACTGAACTCGCCTCCTGACGTCACGGTATTTCATTTTGTAGCTGCGCCTTACCGCAGCCCGTGAACCTGATCCTGCCAGTATCCTGAGCGCTGCATACGCTTACACCTTCAACACCAATCGGTCAATTTACATTTTGGTGGCAAAACGTCGACGTCAAACGTGTCTAAGAAAAAACTTCAAGCCTACGATGGTTGAGAGACACGAGAATCATTTTAAATAATGTATGTAAAACGGGCATAATTCTAAAAAACGGGAGTATTTGCGGTTACAGTTTCACTGAATTCACTGTATTGAGTTAATACTGTCGATCGATAAAAAACTTGAGAAACCTGAAAATGATGGCAACTTCCGCTATCGAAACGTCCTGGAATTACTACTCCGTCACCCGGTTGGAAGCCACAGAAACGTTTGTCAACTGCATACAGCGGGAAAGCATTCGTTCGATTAATAAATAACATGTTTATTTTGCTGTAAAAGCTATTTATCTAAACTCACAGGGTTTAGTTGATTTTAATGTACAACATTTCAGATATTAATCTTTTCCAATAGCGAGGTTTCCGTGTCCAAAAAAGTGGCCTTGTCAAACTCGAATCTGATTAAATTTAATACAATGCCTGTGCCAACAGGTTGACAGTTGATTTATTTATTGTATTCATGCCATTTTCGTTTGGCCCATATAACAAATGCTACAATTAGAACAGTTGATTCAATAAACAACATTGCTGGATGAGAAAATCCTTTTCTTTGTAGGATCTTTGTGCCATTTAATTAATTCAGACATCATTCAAATTTGGACACAAATCGCCCATGACAATATATGAAAGAAAAATTCAATTCACTGTTGGAGCATTTTATTAATGCGTCATAGAGTCAGTGTCATGGGATCGTGTACGGTTGTTGCAGTAGTCTGTGTTGTTTGTTTATCGTTTTGGTTGTTGCATATTTCTCTGTTGAGGTATTTTCAGACACAATTTAATATAAAAACTGGATTCGTGCCAATGAGTTTTTAGGCAGGTGAAATTTTTAAATTGCTCATTCATTTAACGAAGAAAATCAACATAAAAAAGCTAATGAAAGTACGAAAATTTACTGAAACGTCTTTAAGTTGAAGAAAATATATTTTTTTAAAGTGACCTTGGTTAGTTTGTATTCGAATTATTAATCCCGATAGGTATAAACAAAATAATTTCTGATACGGAAAGCAGCCAGCGTCGCGTCGCCATTGACAACCGCTGGACGGACGCTCGCGGTCGGTCAGTGCTCTAGAAAGTTCTCCAGCAGCAGCGGCCAGCGCAACATGTTTCCGACAGATAACCAACCGGTGGCGTCAGGAGGTCGAAGTCCGACCCTCAAAATCGGTCCTTGGACACACGAGTCGACCAGCGCTGATAACAGCAGCATGCCATCTCAATCTCGGTGTTCTGAGTCAGCTTTCTCTCTCTCTCTCCCTGTCTATCTATCTTCGTAAAAACTTGGCCGCGGATGCGACAACGCTGCCACTGCCACTCATCCGCTTATCTCTTACAGAACGAGGGAAAAATAAAACTTAAATCAATAAAAAAATTGAGGGCACTTGAGAGGAGACGGGAAAAACAGCAAGTGACCCACTTTCCGGGGCCGCTAAATGAACAGTCAATCTGACAAGACACTTGTACTCTATTGGCTTTGGTAGCAACGCTCAACACGCTCACTCGAGGAATGGCGCTCACTGCGTCTTTTTCTTCATTCAAATCCAGGATTTTTCCTTTCAGTGGCATTGTCCTCCTAAAGAAATATTCTGTGTCGGTGGCTAAGAATTCTCAACGGCAGTAATCCACGGCTACGTTCTGTTGTCCAAGTCTGAAGAATTTTGCAAGTCTTTCAACAAAACCCCCCTCTTAAATCTCTAGTTTCAGTTAAGAAATCTATGGTTATAGCAGTCATGATTGCGACGTTACCACCAAAGCTCTTCCTAGTCCTTACGTTCATTGTTTCATCATATACATAATATTATCAGTCAGCTATAATTATCGTTGCCCTCCTTTTATACAGGATGTTGAAAAAAAAAAGAGTGTAATTTTTGAGAGTGGCAGCAACCATCAAAGCAAGAGAAAACTAAAGTCCAGTAAGTATCGATCCGGAAACGTATACTGTCTGTACACTCTTCCAAGCTGGCTAAAGACGTTTGGATGTGAATATGTCTTAAGGAAACAGGGTCTCCAGCACCCCACAAGGGGGAAAACGGAGAGGTCCACACACCTGGGATGAAGGAGCTGGAACCAGCGTGCGGCGATTGGCAGCAGCGGAAGGTGTGAGTCACACTTTCGCCTGAATAGAACTACATTATCATACCATCTTCAGCGCACCAAGACCAGCAGATTGCAGCTCTGTCAATGGCTCTTGCAGAAGTGTGCCGCAGTTCCACTGGCTACGTCGAAGATTTTATTTCCCGACGAGGCAGGGATCGTAAGAGATGTCGTTGCGAACTTTCATAACCAGCAAGTCAAGTGTGGGTTGATGAAAATATGTATGCAGTTGCAGAAAGAGGACGTCAACATGATTTCTCCATGGGCTGGCGCTCTTGGTGATAAATTACTGGCGCCTTTCATCCTACCACAGGGGCTCGTTGTCATCAATTTATTGCTTAGTCTTGTTGAGGATGGCAGCAAAGACTGCAGATATGGATTAAGCACCTCCTGTATCAAGTGACGCCACGGCTGAACCTCTCACGTGGACATATCTCAGACAGTAGGCGTTTCTGGAACCATGTTTATTGGACTTTTTCTTTTTGTTTCTATAGTTACTGCCACCTCCGAAAACATTCGACACTTTTCTTAAACCCCCTGTCTAAATAGGGCATTCCAGAAGGTTCTCATCGAAGCGCAACTTCTCAGATTTCCCTTTGTTTCTGACACCGATTCGGCTCCTCAACTTTGGCAACGACGGCGTATGGCAAAACTCTCTCACTATAGTAAGTCAGTTTACTGTCGTCAGTGAGAGCATTTGATTAATTCTACCGTCTCGTGGTATCTCGTAGGGTTGTCGCAGTACCCTGTGTTATTACAGGTTTCTTCACTGTTTTGAAGGATATTTCACATAAAGAAGATTGATCGCTGTAACGAACTCAATAATTAATAATCACGTTATTACTCGGTAACGAGTCACCGTAGATGAGCCGTGGCTGACTTAAGCTAGGTTTACACGGGCAGTGATGTTCGTCGAAGTTGTGTTGGCTGTGCACTGCCTACCGCTCACATCTTAGGCAGATAACTGCCCACTTCTTCACTGACAATTCTGTGCAAGTGCTGCCCTCACTACAGAACGGGCAGAGAACTCTGATGCATGTTTATACTTCTCTGCCATTTCTTGGCAACTACGTCAGGTTGGAATGTTGATGCATAGTGTCAATATATTGTTTATATCAAGTTGAATATTTTTCCCCTTTGTGTTTTCGCGTACGCATAATGTCCATAAACAGGAACTAATCACTTTGTATTTGTGATAGAATAGACGTAACGAGGAAGAGTTCCTGAAAAAGTCAAATTCAGTATCACGCTCCTGTACTATAGATACATAAAAATGAAAACAGTTGTTTAGTAATATTGCTTTATATTATTACTACAGAAATCAAGCAATAATAAAAACAGCACATGTACTTTGAAGATGGTTTTCAGTGTTTAATTGGGTCGGTTTCTATTACTTGTTTTATTCCCCTTAAAGTTGTCAATTACTGAACAGAACGAAATGAATTATTTTCCATCACGTGTGATAGTAAGTAGTATGTTTATAGCTATACATCATTCTTTTGCGTATTTTTTTCCAGTTAAAGTTTGTGCCGTTGGAGGCTGGACAATAAATATTTTTGGAAAGATAACCTAAACATTTATAGGCGATTAGGTGCATCAAACGAACTCTATCCTAAATTCTTTCTGAATCAAAATTCTGGCCGCTGTTCACAACAAATATTCACTTACTCCAATCGCACACTAAACCAAACTGCACGCGTATTGAAAATGCAAACTGTTTACCATTGCGCAATCGATAGTCAGCCCTGCCTCACCGATCACAATCGATAATTGACAATCGTAACTGCCACTAACTGGCCTCCCATGAGGGCAGCGTCTAGGTCAGTCATGACTGACATACTGTTGACACGCTCCAAGAAAAGTGAGGCAGTGCTCTCGTGTCAGCGATGTATAGGCAGCAGTTGTCAGTGCAGCACTGACGTATGTTGACACGCCACTGACATCACTGCCCCTCGTTTTCTGGCAGTCATCACTGCCCGTGTAAACCTAGCCTTACACTAAAATACTCGAAAGGGTTCCCTAAAAATCCTCTAGACGTTCTGGTTCACACCCTGTACAAGTCGTAACTTTCTCCTGAAAAATTCATTAGGTAACGGAAATCGGAGACTATTTTTCAATTTTGTCTACAAATTGCTTTTGTTCTGGATTTTTGAAATCGCGCTGGAACACTGTTTCGACAACGGGTTTTTAACTAAAGTTTCACGAAGTTGGTTGGGGGGGGGGAAGGGGGGTCAGTTTAATCTTCTCCTCCCCACCCCTGTCCCTATATGTTCTTCAATTGTGTACGAATAGATTTTTTGCGAATGGGAAAGAAGCCTAATGAGAGCGAATACATTGAATATCATTTGTCAACAAAATAAATAATACTGTTTCGAAATTAAAAATAAAGGTCCAATATATTTGTCATGAATTAAATCTACGCTTCACTAAAAGAAAGGAAGGTAACAAAAAGTAAATAAAAGTAAAATCATTCCGCCTTATTCACTTCATTTTACTAACACATTTCAATTATTTTTAAACCTTGTTCTTGCAGGTACATTGTTCTCATACAGTACTGTAGGTAAATTGTTCTGCTTAAAACGCTTTTAGCCGTTTCATTTTGATTTGGTTTATTTTTATAAGTTATCCCGCGAACTTTCCCCGTGTATAATTTAAATGGTGCACGCGAAGCCTCGTCCTTCTTCCTTCTGCTTTCCACCCTGATGCCTCATCTGCCTGTCCTGAGTGCCCTACAGCCCTTATTACCAATTTTGTTCCTCCCCTCTGAAGTGTTTGTAGATCCCCTCATTGTCATCTCAACAGCAACCTCGAGCATGGAGACAAAGCGAGATCTTTTGATAGGCCGTTCCTTTTTTTTTAAATTGTCTGTAAGATATTTCCACGCTTCTTCGAGTCGCAGAATTTACTTTTTCTTCCCACCCTGAATTTATGCTATAAATGTGTTCTAGATATCATCTGCTGAGGAACTTTCTCTTTGTTTATAAGCCAGTCACGTAATTGTTTTCCTTTTCCCGATATTTTATCTTCATTTTATGCTTCCTCAGTTGATAGAGACACAAGAATCTCTTCCTGGTCGTGCCCTTTGCTTGATCAGCCCGCTGGGAATGTTGTCTGTCACGTGCGAGTCGTTTGCCTTAACCGGGTGTATTGTTGGTTGCCCTTGGAGGAGGAACAAACAGGTTGGTCTTGGCTGCATGTGGCATAATCCGCGAGCCTCTGCTAATGTCACCATCCTATTTCTACTGGGCGGCCTTTGACTCGGCCACTTCAATTCTCGTCTTCGTTCAGGTGGACTTTTTTCCCCTAATTTATGCCGCCACTACACACACACACACGCCTGTAATGCTAATAATCTCGTTCCCACGTTACTATCTGTTCAACACAAACGAATTTCTTTCACAAAAAAAAACCTTTAAACAAACCACAAACACACGCTCAGACGTTGCATGACGTCACTCCACGCACGTGTATAGAATCTCTTTGGATTTAACCGTAGGGGAAAGTATTCCGACCTTAGAACAACTTTTAAGCATGTACAAATTACTATTTTCCACGAGGTGGACGATTGTTTACGTTATTCCTCTTTCAAATAAAATTTTCAAGCACTTATCTTCTGAAAATCATCTCATCGAACAAGGTTTCGTGCGTGTGAAATCTTCGCAACCCTCACCCCTCCAAGTAAGCAACACTACAGCTGGAGTACCAGGTATCAAAGGCATCAACCTAAAGTCAATTACTAAATTCCTGGAGCAGAAATAGTTATGATCTTTTAAAGTGTGGGGGGGAAAAAACCAAACGAAGTTGAATCGTACTGACCCATGAGCCTTTTAACTAAGGTTCTAGAAAAAGTAATCTCTAAGAGGTTGTTCATTTAGCTGTAATTTCAACTTGAGATTAAACTCAACAGTTTATTTCCCGCAGGTATTTTTCACCAGTGTGATGATGGGGCTTACCTTCGGGAATTTCTCGTTCTCTCTCCGGTTTTTTAATGTGCTCATATGCCGAGAAACCTCTTCTTTTTTGGAGGTGCATGCACTGGGGCCGCTGACCTTGGGCAGAGTTATCCACTGATCCCCTTGGATCAGCCGGCCAGTTGCCTCCTAAAAGCATGGAGGGGGGGGGATGCTGCGACCCCACAGCAAACTCCTCCCCCGTATTTTGGAAGGGCGTGAGCCAAATTCCCAATAACCACACCTACCTGATGGAGGTTTTCTAGGGTTATCCCGGTATCTCTCTTAGCTTAATTACCGAAGGCCCTAGTCGACCCTCGGCTACGTTGCTCCACCTTCCACCCCCACCCCCCTCTTTCCAACTCCCTTCCTAGGCTATTAAAGGGGGTCTCGCAATATTCAATCATAGTAAAAAACAAAATTACAATCATATGCAACAGCTTTCGCCCATTTTTCGAGCAGAATAATCTGTAACAACAAATAATTTTTGGTGTTTTGGTGTTAGTCTATTTAATTTTGGACTTCAATCGTAGATTTTTATACCCGTACAATTTTTTAGCAATCCCATAACCTTTGTTATAAGTGACCGTTTGGTTTCCTGTGATAAACGTAGAAGAAACTATTTAAACGCCTCTTAAGGAATCTGGTATTTCTGAGCCAGTTTTTTTGTTTGTTAACGTCTGTCTCCTTTACGTTACAAAATATTTATATAAGTGAGGAAAGTATATTATTACGTGAACGGAACTGGTTGTAGCGCCTTCAAGCGCGCCCACAACTGGAAATAACTCCGGAGTCTCTAAAAACATACGTTTACTATTGCGGATCCCACAAGTCCTTCCATACAGGATACGGGGGAAGTCAAAGCACCGGTACGTAAATCTTCAAAATAAATGACAGTAAGCGGCCTCGCTCCTATTCTGTATCATAAGCCTCGATCGCTGTGCCTTATGAATTTTTTTTAGATACCTTACCCAAGTTTTACGCGCGGACAAATTGCAACAAAATTTGGTACAACCCGAGGAAAAACAGAGTCTGAGCGGGTGAAGGGTCAAAAAGTTGGAAATAATTATAGTTATAAAATTTTGCGTACCTCTCAGCACCGGCTTTATTCAGAGAATTTTTCGTTAGTCAATTCTTTCCTGCTAAACGACAAGCTGACTCATGATGAGAAAGGTCCCCGGTTCGATCACTGGCGGAACCAAATAATTTAGTTTATTAACGTATCTTGTGTATTTTGGACTCTCTTAGGCAACCGGGGGAGACTTTTTAACTCCAAGGAAGTTAATGCACCAGGATTTTTTTTACTCTGTCTGTGTGCTTACTTAATGTACCAGAAAATTTCTATATGGGTTATGGCATCGGTTAATTTGAACCTAACCTTCCTTTCCCTACTGCTGGCACTCGTCTGAGGTGCGTCCAAAAACACAGATCTTTCGATTCCAGTTGAATCGTGTGCTTACCAAGAGATCATTGCCGGGGTAATATAAATAAAAGACCCATGCAACCAGCCACTAGCTAAATAAAAAACTATGAAAATACACTAATTGAGGAAAAGAGAGGCTATACACAAATAAAAAGGATACGCAAAACAAATTTGCGTAACTGCGCAATTAATACGTGTTAAAAACATTTACATCGAACTTGTTATTCTTCTTGTTGCGCAAATAATTTTTTTTATTTTTGCGTTAAGCGAGCCACACAGAGAATGAACATGCTGATGTGAAAAAAAAACCGTACAATTGAAATCCCTAACAGAGCGAGGGTCAGGATATTGGGTGAAGCCTTCTAACGACCGGATATTAGATCCTCACACGTCATTGCAGCTGGAAAGCATCCTCAACGTAATCGGGCACATGCGAAGGTCACGCGGATTCATTACACTAAAAGCCCCACTCAATATTTTTGAAGTACTTTTGACTTCTCTTTGACGAGTTTACGTCAAGATTTTTTTTTTACATTCTGAGCTCCTAATTTAGTTTCATAAAAGGACAACCCCTAGAAAACCTGCGTATTTCAAATTGAACGTGAGAGAGGAGAAAATGCAATCTTCTCTCTCAGTGGAGTCCTCGTTCTTTCACCGTGTAGCAGAGACTTTGTTAACAGAAGAGAATTACATACGTTTATTTTATATTCGAGGTACTCCAATTATTTTCGACAGGGTTGCTCTTGACGCTGGTTCCGGGAAGTTCCTTAGCTCCTGTTCTCACTGACCTCAACCTGGCTCCTTCCTTCCTTATTCTGTTCAGAACTCCGTCGCCAATAATAGATGCTTTGCCCGCTAAAACCAAAACTGTTCGCGAAATCTAATGTCTTTCTTTCTCTCTAAAACGCCGAGCAAAAATGTCTCTATACCCTCTGTCCCTCAAGAAGGCGACCTCGGTGTCAGTGCTCCGATGACAACGGTCACGTGACTGATTCTGGCAATTATTTTCTTGTTTCCCTCCTCCGTTCCACCAAAACTTGTCCACTAGAGGGAAGTGAGGTGGTTTTGAACTACTTCCAGGTAACTGACCGACAGAAAAGAAGAGTATTAATAGTTTAGTTAATATGACTTCAATTGAAAATAAAGACAAGTTCAACATGCTAATTAGTCGGAAATGAAATTTAATTTAATGAGAAAAAAATTGATAGATAGTAATGGCAATATCGCGACTTGTCGTCGTTACATTGGGACCTCTTCAGGTGTGACAATATATTATGTTCTTAATAATTCCAACCCCCACCAAAGTTAATTTTTTTCTAGATTTTCAAATCATTGTTCATTGTTCACCGGCGAAAATTCGTCACCCTCACGGTGCCTCGACTTGTTGTTTTTCTTGGAATTTCCTCCTTAAAGCATTTTGCGACCCAATATATTTTTAAGTCCCGCAGAATTTATGACCAAATATAATCGCGGGATTAGGCGTCACAAATTAAATTAATAGGAATCAAACTTACGCGTCACAATGTTAATGGTAGCTGTTATTAGAAAGCATGTTTTTAATAATTGATAAAATCTGTTCCAACGTTCAATAAGTCAATTACCTGAGATTTAAGTTAAAAAAATACAGCCAATTAGCGCGATGAAAATCCATAATTATGTAGTTGAAATAATTACGACGTTTGTTCCGTATTTGTGGCCTTCATCGGGTAAAATTTTAATTGGATAAAACTGTGGATAATTTTTTGATTTGCGGATTGCGTAACGTCGTAATTATTTTACCTGAAAATTAATTACTTTTTGGCGACTAATTGCCTGTATTTTTTTATTTATTATACTTATTTGTCAGATCATTGATTTACTGTTCTTACAACGTCGTGCACACCAGAAAAGCACCAAAATCAGTGGACAGTGAACGATGATGCGATTCGCAAGTAATGGTGGGGACGAGTAATGTAACGTAGAACGAATGTCTCGCTCGAGGACGACGATACTTGGGAGAACAAAGTTGAGAACTGAAAATCTTGACGGATATTATAAACTTATAATTAGGAAACAAATACGCTGAACCGCAGGACACTAATTAATGGAAGTATGTAATAAAGAAGGTAGAATATAAAAACTGGAAACGGAACGAGGTTAATAACATAGCTGACGTCATATTCCCCGCCGACCCAATTAATGAATTAATAGGGTAATAGTCAATACCAACTGAAAAAAATTATTACTTCATGCTTCATATTATTCTTATGTGCATATGAAATTATTAAAAAAATTAAATTTTTAATTAGAAATATTTGATAACTGGTGGAATGTTAAGAGCCCCGCCCCTGATGTGTGACTGGTGCACAACTAGTGACGTCACAGTATGTTCGTACATGTACATTCAATTGAAAATGCACACGTACACACTAAAAAGTGAATTAATAAAATTTATTTACATATTCGGAGAAATTGTGCGGGTTCACTTCTCACATCGCCAGAAATCATCTTCAATAAAAGTTAGTGACGTCACAACCTATGTCGAAACTGCATTTACGTATCCAAATTGAAAGTCTTTGCAAAATATCCCCGTGAGCGGAACAGAAATGTGTCAATATTATTTAAATACGACATTACTGTCCTTTTAACTTCGCCAGCCGTTTTCCCCGCCCCATAATTAACATCGTGTTTCTAAAAACCCAACAATTATGTAATACAAGTAATAAAAAAACAATTTGTTCTCAAGTTACAATGTGAGATCGTTTTTCAAAGAGTTAAACCATATTTTTCGAAAATATAATAACAAATAGGTAAATGATAGAGTGTACATTGTGTAGACCATGATATTCTATTTAAAAAAATTAAATGCTATGGAATTACAGGAGCGTCTTTTTCTTGGTTTTAGTTGTATTTAGCAAATAAAAATAGAAATAGAGTATTATTTAAATTATTGAAATATCCATTAACAGGTGAAAAGTTTAATTCTGAATCGGCAGAAATGAGGGTGGGAGTTCCACAGGGTTCAGTATTGGGTCATCTATTGTTCTTAATCTACGGAAATGATCTACCCATTTTCAAAAGCTGTAATGTTTGCAGATGATACAAGCATTTTAATAAGTAACAAGGACACACTAAATGAAGCAGCTAATAATTTATTAAATCAAGTGCTTCGATGGCTTTCTTTGAATGGTCTAACACTTAATTTTAGTGAAACCAATTTTTTTTTTGCAATTCCAAACAACCAACGCATACTTACAGTTTATGAACCGAGTAAAGAATAGTAAGGAAATACATGAAACTAAGTATACTAAATTCTTAGGACTTTCTGTAGACAATAAACTGAATTAATCAACTATTAAAGAAACTTTCCACAACTTCTTATGCTGTAAGAGTTATGTATAGAAACACGAAAATTAGTAAATAATGCATATTTTCATTCTGTATTGTCTTATGGCATATTTTGGAGTGCGTCTCGGCAAAAGAAAAAGTATTTATAATCCAGAAAAGGATAATAAGAATAATGTCAGATGAACTCAAGACAATTTTTTCGAAGACTTTCCTTACCCTCCCTAGGCACCACCTTCTCTCATTAATGCCCTTCGTCATTAACAATAAAAACTTATACACTACTAATTCAGATATGAACAGAATTAACACCAGAAGTAAACCTTCATATAGAATGTAAGAGACTGACAATAAACAAAAATCTGTTCCAACAACCCTGAGCTTTCCCCCACACATTAAGCAGCTCCGAAATGAACCTAACAAATTTATAATTGAACTAACCACTCTTTGTCTCCTGTAAAGGAATTTGTAAAACTATTTAATTACTGATTGCACTAATGTAACAAAAATATAAATAGTCAAATGTACTTCTATATATAAGATTATCCTAGTAATAATGTAATAAAATTATGTACAATTATTTGGCTTATTCTATAACCTCGAAGCATTGTTTCATTGAATGATCCTCGGAATATGACTATTATGTTATGTTGATTAACGTCAAAGCTGTATTTGGACGCGAAGGAAAATCTTTTACTAAATTACAAGTATTTCAGTGATAAAATCGATTTCAAAGCTGTTAAGAATGAAAGAAAATGTTTTGCCGAATGATAAATATTTGAGTGATAACATCTTTAAATTACAAATAATTTAATAATGTGATAAAATATTCGTAGCAAATGGCGCTATTAATATTTGTGACGTCACCGTTAGTAAATGGGCGTGGCTTGTTCGGGGCGGGGAGGGGCCAGGTCGTGACGTAAGCGTTTACCGACTAGTATTCCCCTTTGGCCATATTTGTAGTGATAAATACGGAAACTTGGAGGTTTATACTCTGGCTGTCTATTAACAATTTTTTGACGTCAGCGGTGTTTTTTAACTCGACTTTTGCCAAAAACTGTTCTGAAAATTAGATGTAAATTGTTGTTACAAGCACAAACGCACTCAGATTCTAAACTTAAATCCAAATATAATACGGCATTTATTTGGAAGTTTTAGAAATGCTGGAGCCTGCAACAACCTAAAAACAACTAACTCGCCGCACTGGTTTTGTGCACAGTCACAGTGAAGCGTCATTGCGGAAAATGAGGAGAGGAGGAGCATTGTTCAAGGACGCGCATTTGGGTTCTTCTCCCCGCCTAATTATGTACGAAAGGTGGACTTGCGTGGAATTGCAAACTAACCTAACTCTTACAACCAACGAGACAAGGTTAACATTCTGTACGATTAACAAAAAAAGAGAGATAGACTAAAATAATTATCGACTCACCAAAGTTAAGTCACTGATGTTATCTCGGCAAACAAATATTTCATAACAATAATCGACGAGCATTGGCCTTGCGCAAAGAAGGCGTATATCTCGCTCAATCACAGATAAACAACTGTCTAGCTCATCTCATCTTTGACATTCGACAGCTCTGGTCAAAGATCGCGCGAGCCAAAGCAGATGAAACGCAATTCCATGCGATCCACTGCAAATATATTTAAACAATACAAACCAGAATCTATTTTATTTCTTGAAGTTTAGAAGAGAAAAATTTACTAGCTGTACCCAGCCTATAAAAAAACAATTAAAAAAATAGTTTAAATGAAGATGATATTGTTATATTAAAAAATAGACCAATAATACAAGGCTCTTAAGTAACCAAAAACAATGGGAAAATTAAAAATAAGCATGAAAAATAAAATTGTGTAATACTTAATCAATCACTTTGAAACAAAAGACGGAGAAGAATATAATACATGTAATGAGAAATTCAAAATTTTTAAAAACGTTTGATGAATAAATGACAGAAAAACTCATCTGAGAAATAAAAGAGTGAAACTTGTGTGAACCTTAAAAGTCTTGCGTAAACGTTATAGAAGATAATAATAATTTCAATTTTGAATATATACTTAAATGTCCCTTGAACAGTATTAATAAGTTTATAATGAATTAATCACACACAGACTTTAATTAGCGGCTCGACGTTTCCTCTGCCTACAATTCTAAGTGTAAAATGTAGAGGAAACTTAACATGATTATTGTCTGGGTGGGATCAATATAATATTAATTAGTAAAATACAAAAGATGGCCAAAAATCAGAAATAGAAGTTTAATTAAAAAACATATACTAGTTTCGACTCCCAACGTTAGAGACTTCTTCACTTGTTTCCCAAATTAAATATAAATTCATAATATATAGATGATTTTCAAAAATATATTACAAGTAGATTTAATTCTTTGATTAAAAAAATAATTCAACAACCACCAATAATAAATAGTACAAAATCATTGTTTTTCCATATAATAAAATTAAGTAATTCGATTGTCAATTACGATTTTTGGGCAATATTTATATCATTTTGATAAAAGTTCTCAAGGTTTTGCACATTATTTTGATAAGCCAAGTGTTGCTAATAAAACTGAGCTCTTCGAATGGATATCGTGTTATATTGGTCAGACAAAACGCACGTTTGAAACCAAAATTTAAGGAAATTTTTTTTAAAATGTAAGACAACCTTTACATCACAAATCTCTCTTAACCAAACAATTACATATTTAAATGATAGCACGATCGATCCATTTCATTAAGGTAAAAAAGTTTATATCTGGGAAATGTGGTGTTCGTCTAACACCAACTATATTTGGAATAGGAAATTGATTAAATAAAAGATTTAGTTAATTTTAATTGCAATTATTATTATTATTAAAACTGAAACTTTGGTATACATTTATGTAATTATTTTAATGCAAGGAGACAAAATAACATGATTGCTTCATTTAGATTAAATGAAAATTTTATAAATGTAAACAGATAAGCAAAATTTAAATTCACTCCGTATTGTTACGATTTAAAAGTGCATTCTTGAATATTTGAAATTTAATTCTTGTGGGTTTAAAGTCTGTTATAACAATATTTGTTTTGTTTTCTGTTGGTCTGGCACGGTTTTTCCTAGTTTCCCTCATCTTGGCCCTGGTAGCAGTGCAAAATTTTGTCAGTTAAGGTTTTTAATTACACATTGTGTTAGTTATCTATGTTATGCAATGTTTTTAAAATCAGTTATGTATATGTAACATAATTAATTATTACTTCATACATTCCTTTTACTATTTATAATGTATAAAATGAGAGTACAAAGAAATTTTAAATTACATTCCTCAGGACAATTCACTGTTGGGAGATAAAATGGCAAAATTTAATTAATACATTGGCAAGATATGAATGTAATTTTAGTAAAAGTTTATAAAAATAATTTCCCCCCGGCTTTTAATATCCAGGGGATGAGGCCGCAGAAAACTCTTGAGCTTCTCGCAGAGTTTATCTTCTTACAATCATCAGACTTTCCTGAAAGTAACACTTTACTCTCTTGCTTCCAAAAGGCGACCCCGGAAATATTCCTCTAACAATTGTATCGTTCGGTGTTCACTCGGCTACTGCTCGAAAATTATCCATTCACTCGGCAGAAGGGTCACACTTCCCCGCCCCTCGGACACCCCTCATTACCGAGTCTGGCCCCGCAAGTCGTGGCAAAATGCTCCACTCTGCCCAGTTTTTAAATTACAAATGCTCTTGGTCCTCACAATTTTGCCTTATTACAGTATTCAAGTTTAATTAGATTGTGTAGAAACTCTCGAAGGGGTCCCTAACGTTGGGGATAGATAAGTCTTGTATTTTATTTTGAATTATATTTCTATGTCTGACTTTTGCCCAGGTTTTGTATTTTACTTACTCAAATGAGGGCAGATCAATGTGTAATCAATAGTATTGATACTATTAAACCTTATTATTGTGCGATTTAGGAAATCCCGTTCAAATAAAATAAAACAATAACAGTCCTGTGCAGCCTTGGAGATACACTTTCCCAGTTCTGCAACCATGAGTGAGCTTTTTTTTCTCTTATTCCGTTCGTTGTTGCTGACGTACTGACCTCCAAATACCGCCGGCCGAGCTTATTGCGTCGTTTTCATCTCTCTTAAGCGTTCCTGCCCTAGCAGTGCGTTGAATAATTTTTCTCGCTAGCCTCAGACGTTCCTTCCTGTAAGGACGACCTCGCCTGGAGGGGAATATTCCTGGAAACACGGTTCCGAGACAGCAGCTTTCTCCTGTTCAAATGTTGATGGAAAATATTATTTTTGAGAGGATCTTCCCACCGCCTGGTCGGTCAGTCGGTAAAAATAAAGATGTCAGCAAAAATTATATATTTAATTGAGAAATGACGTTAAGATAATGAGGAAAACAATTGGCAGAAACTTAATAATATATTTTATAATAGCATAGGAAAAGAAATTAAAATAGTCTATTTTATTTTTGAGAAGATTGATCGGGTAATCTGTTGTCCGGGTACAGAGGAAGGAGGAGGGAAAAAAACTCAGAAGAAAGAGCAGTGAAAAGTTAACAAGTAATGAAATTTAAAATGTTAAAGAAACGTGAAAGATAAACTAGACTTATTTATCTATCTTCTCTCTCTCTTATCTGCATTTCCATTATACAATAAAGTCCTAAAAAAAGACAATGAAATAGCGAATAGGCGAGTATTTAAGTAGTACCTGACTGCCCGGCGATTCCCGTGAATTTATTTACAATAGCCCGCTACAACATTTCACTCGACAGTAATCTCTTGATGTATGATTTAGGGAAACCTCGCAGCGTGTTTCAGCAATTCCAGGTATATAACTCTGAATCCGGCTGCCTTAACCACGAATAGACAGCGGTAGAGATGCCTATGCGAGTTTCCTTTCGCAGGCACTTCTCTCCAGAGTGACTGCGGTGCTCACTCGACTGCGTTGGGAATGCCTCGTACTCTCTCTGGGTTTTTCAAGGTTCTCACATACCGAGGCACTTTCATCTATTTTATGACGTATATGTACTGGAGGTCGAAGACCTTTGGCATACGATAAGAGTTGTCCTCGCATCCTATTAAGTCTGTCGGCCAACTGCCTTCTAAAACTATACAGGTACGGAGAAGGGAATGCTGCGACCCCACGGAAAACTCATCTCTCATCATTCGGAAGGGCCTGAGAATGGTACCAAATAGCCCGACCTACCTGAATAAGGGTTTTCCCTGCATCTCTTAGGCTTAAACTATAGCCCGGGGACCCTAGTCAGCCCTTGACTCCCTTGTTCTACCTTCCATATTCCTCCCCTTTTCAATTCCCTTTCTAGGCTATTAAGGGGGAGTTGCGTATTTCAGAACCACCCTCATGTGGCCTGTTAACAAAAAAAAATGCCTTAACCACGTACGTCTTCATCTTTCAACCTGATCGGCTATTTAAAATACGTTTAGAATTTATTGAATTAAAACTGCTAGGTTTAGTGGAAGCAAACGCTTGATATTTATTTCGATGGCCCGAAACGTACTTTATGTAGCATCCACGCGTTTTATAATAACACTAACATTCAACCATCTTAAAGAAAACAATTTATGCTATTATAACCGATGGAAATTTATAGCTTACCATATGCTAAAGAATTATTAAGTATCTACTTGCAAGTTTAAACTAGTTCATAAACACTAAGTAATATAACGTAATTGTTATTATGGAAAACTGGCTCGAAGTGTACTCTCTGTACCGCGGTTTCTTTGACGAAGCTAAAACCGAGCGTTTCCGCGGTTAACCGTGTGTGTTTCACGAAGAGCGTTACTCAGGGCTAGGGAGAAAGAGTTCAATATGATGATTAATAGAGGGAAAACCAAGGTAATGGAGTTTAGTTTGGGAAACAATAGAATAACAAAGGCTGTTAGATTGGGAAGGGACATTTTGACGGGAAGTTAAGGAATGCTGCTACTTGGGAATTGTAATAACTAGAGTAGGATAGCACAGGCAAGGAAGACGTTCACGAAAAGACGAATTTATTTACAGGTAATATGTGTGAATATTAGGAAATCGTTGTTAAAAATATTCGTATGTATGGGGGCGAAACGTGGACGATAGGAGCTGCGGAAAGGAAAAGAATAGAAGCTTTTGAAATGTGGTGCTATAGGAGAAAGAGATGGGTGGATAGAATCACTTAACCGAAGAGGGGAATAGCAAAGAATATGGAGGATGTTGACGAAGAGAAGGGATAGGTTAATAGCCCACGTTTTAAGACATGAGGGGTAAGAACAAAGGATGGAACACGATAAGCAGTTAGGGGGGGATGTGGGTTGTGATTGTTATGAGGAAACGTAGAAGGCTTGCGCAAGATAGGTTATCATGGAAGTCTTAGGACTGAATACCACAACAACAACAACATTATATAGTGATGACGAAATCGGAAATTTAGGGAAAAAGGAGGAGTAAACAACAGTAAAACTAATTTTAACATGTCTCATAATAAGAGAAATTCAATCACCTGTAAATAAGGTTGCGAAGGAGAGAGTGTACCATATTTTCGCCTACAGTCTCTCTATTGAAAACAACCCGGGTACAGTGATCGTAGCTTTCAACAGAAGACCGTAAAGACGGAAGAGAAGAGGGGAAAAAAGTAGTTTGGCGAGGAAACTGATGCAATAATCTTGTATAAGGTTCGAGATTATAAATATACACACGTTCCTCGACTTTCTCCGCGGAGAAGAGAAGAGGAAAGTAGGCCGCTTAACAGGACCTTACAGTACCTGCCTTCTTGCTCATCATCGCCCCTCACTCACACCACGGACATCTGCAACAACTAATTAACACTAGAATAATATTATAACGGAAAAGAATATCACAAAAGATAAATTAGACCTTTCGACCATCCCTTGTCAGTGTACAAACCGAAGAAAAACTCAAAGAAGTGGCCAAGAAAGACTAACTGAATTTAACTGAGAGAAGTGACTTCTTTTACTTTTACAGAGAATTTATTGTCTATAATATACAACATTAAAAAAATTAACGTTTACTCAAAATCCACTTCTATCAAAATTTGATGAATGATTAAGTTCCAGGCGATGTTTAGTGACAGGGGAATAGCTTAGAAGATGAAAAATTTGAATTTAGATTTACATTTATTATTATTCAATCCATTAGTCCTCGGTTTGAGGAAATAGGATACGTCAAATATAATGTTACAAGAAATATACAAAATTTTACAACTAAGAATTGAATGACAAAAAGAGGAAAGATAAAATTCAATCTTCAATTTTGAGTCGACGGAGGAGAAAGCAGCAGAAGATCGTGCGTAGGTTCCCGTCGAACACGAAAAAGAAAATAAGTCAGCAGTTAAATTCTAGTAGAGTATGTTCCTTAAGTCTAGTTGCTAGAGATCGTTTCCTCTCACTATTACAAGAAATTTGGGTAAATACCATTATGAAATTCAAAAGTACTGACAACATTTTAATGTTTCTTTTTAACAAAACAAAAAAAAAGAATTTGCAGATTGCAAAAAGTACAGAGATATTGTTAATTTTTCAATAACATTTCAAATTTAGTAGATACATGATCACAATACTGTCAAACAAGTTGATTTTTGACGGACAAAATTTTCTTTTGGTCTTATTATAACTGTAATTAATACTAAAAAAATTTTACATTAGAATCAGAAGGATGAAGATAAGCACAAAGGATTTTGAATACAAGATGATTTCAACTGTTGTTGTGATAATCAGTCCTAAGCCTGGTCTGACGCAACCTTCCATGCTAACCTATCTTGCGCAAGCCTTTTCATTTCCTTATAACTAGCACAACTTACATCCTCCCTAATCAGTTTAGCGTATTCCATCCTTGGCCTCCCTCTTCTGTTCTTACCCCACACACTTCCCTCTAATGCTAATTTTACAAGACCCTCGTGTCTTAAAACGTGGCCTATTAATCTATCGCTTCTCTTAGTCAACGTCCTCCATATTGTTAGCTTTTCCCCCTATTCTGTTTAGAACTTACTCGTTCGTGATTCTATCCACCCATCTCATTTTCAGCATTCCTCTACTGCACCTCATTTCAAAGACTTCTATTCATTTAATTTTCGCAACTCCTATCGTCCACGTTTCGCACCCATATAACGCCACACCCACGCCATACCAACATTTTTAGCTGCGATTTCCTAATATTCACACCTATTAGCAGTAAGTAAATTCCTATTTCCTTTTTTTGTTGTTCAATACTTCATTCCCTGTGCTATCCTACTGTTTATCTCTACTATACTTCTACCATCCCTAGTTATTACGATTGTCAGCAAAATTAAAAACCATTGCCATTTAGTGACCAATTGGATGATTAGATAGAAAATTTAAAATTGTGCCAGAATAAGTGCATTTATGGTACCAATTAAAAAAAAGTTTTTGACTGAAAATGGACACGCCAAGAAAATTAAAACACCAATCTTTTTCTAATTCAAAAGGAAGTATAATAGTAGACCAGTTATTAATAATGATATTCTTTAAATCGTCCAATTCATGGGAAGAAATATTATAACTACTCTATTGAAAAGACGAAATTGTTAATTGATGACCTATAATTTAGAGCTAGAAAGTTCTGTCCTGGATGGAAATTTGATCTAAATATGAATTAAGAGAACAAAATGTCTACCGGTTTTTCTTTTGGGTAACAGGTAATTCCCTTTTAATAGAATAGTAAAAGGGGATAATAGAGGGTAATATTTAAATGGCTACCCAGTAGATGAGGAGAGTGAGGGAATGTGGGGGTTGTTTTCGGTTTCTTTATGGTTCGCGTACATGTCGAAACGGAAGGAAAACGGGATCCTTACGTGCCACAAGTGAAAGTCTGAAACCAGTTGGCGCCGTAACAGAAATCAATCCAGGCCAAAGTAGCTAAATGCTCAAACTCGTTCTTTCTCGCCCAATTTACCTTCCCACTCCCCCGTCGACTTTTGCGACAGTCATAACCGAACCTTAACTTCTAGGTGAAAGCAAACTTGGATCCGTTCCAAATTCTTGTTTACCTCTGAGGTTTTTCCCTCTTCTGCACACTTGGTTTATTCCATTTAATGTTTAAAACAACCTGTTTTTCTTTAATTAATTCTTATTAGCACTAAAATATGTGGGAGAATCTGTAGGGTTTATTTTGAGTAATGTGCTACACGAGGGTGATCCTAAAAAGGCAACTCTCCTTTAATAGAATAGGAAGGGAATTAAAAAGGGGGGGATGTGGAAGATATAGCAAGGGCTATAGTTTAATGATCCTACCCGGTGTTCCTCCTAAACGAGATGCAAGGGAAACACCTAGAAAACCTGCATCAGGTAGGTCGGGCATTGGGTACTATTCTCACGCCCTTCCGAATGACGGGAGACGAGTTTGCTGTTCGGGTCGCAGCATTCCCTTCTCCGTGTCTCCACAAGTGTGAGAAGGCCTTTAGCCTACTGATTCAATGGGATCAGCAGACAACTCTTACCGTATGTCCAGGGTCTTTGACCCCAGTACATTTTTTTCTTTCTTTCTCCATGGCTCTACAGCCCATTGAGGGCCTGGGCCTACCGAGTCAACTGCGGACTGCATGACACTTTCCGAATTTGGAGTGACACGTGGTCAGCGTATCGATCCTCCAACAGTCTTAATCCCATGACGACACAAACATCCAAGCCCATGCCAGGATTCGTACCCGGGACCTCTGTTTACATACACATCCTAAATTAGGTGAAGGTGCCTCGGCATGTGAGAACCTTGGAAAAAAGAACAGAGAGAGGACGAGGTGAGCCCCGCAATCAATCTGGGGAGGAAAAGCTCCCACAGGCAGTCCTCGATGAGGGAATCACTGTAGGGATTTTATCAGCACAGCGAATGACGTCATCATTGATGTAGGTGTGCCTGCGGTTTAAAA
This sequence comes from Eucriotettix oculatus, assembly GCA_034510155.1. Taxonomy (NCBI): domain Eukaryota; kingdom Metazoa; phylum Arthropoda; class Insecta; order Orthoptera; family Tetrigidae; genus Eucriotettix; species Eucriotettix oculatus. The sequence continues at coordinate 202,747,584 of CM067377.1, read as the reverse complement.
GAAATTATAAGTAGACAAACTTCGCTTAAAGGAAAGCTTAATTTTATCTGCGTACATTTTCTGTTGTCAGCCCTTTATGTCCTCATTTTGATATCTTAAAGGAATCAAATCAATATATATATATAATATATATAGCGGATTCCACGTTCCTCCGTATTCGAGGATTTATAATTCCTTTAGGGCGCCAGGTATTTTTCACAAAATATACCAAAAGATGATTTTAATAGTTTTAATTCCTATCAGAGCATGAGAAATAATTATATCTGCAGGGCGTGGTCATTCTCTCGTCGTCCCGCCGACACAACCTGCTCCTTCCACTACACCATGACGACTCCCTGCCCCTCGCCAGACTACATTGTTGGCCCAAGTTGCGTCAGTTCCTCAACAATTGCAACTCGCAAGCTGGCCTGCATTGTTAAGTGTAACTCTTCGTGTTACAATATATATATATATTGTAACATGCATAAACATGCATATATATATATATATATATATATATATAATCAGGGCGCCGTCACTACTCGCAATTTATATTACTCGTTTCTTCGTAAGACCGTCCTATTCACAAACAAGACCAGAGGGTGACCACGTGAACCGCTGACAGTGTGCACGAGTCACAGAACGCGATCGACCTACTTCAGCCGTTAGGTTAATTATTTTCCTCCCCACCCCACCCTTCCGTCATTATTATTCATCCATTGACACCGTTCATTATACTGCTTTAAACGAGTTCACTGGTTCACCTAAAGTCGTAACTCGTGAGAATGTGGAAACTTATTATCCCACGGCTTTATTTTTTTTCACTATGAGACAATAAGGTGAGAACAAAGACAAGTCCGGAGCAGAAACAATGTCCTAAAAAATACACACACACGGACCACCTGCGTGTCAATAGCTGTGTCACAGCAGCAAAGGCACGGAGCAGTTAATCTCTATAAAACTTAAATAACATAAGAATTGACGATCCGTATAGCAGGCAATACAACACAAAAATTTGAATAAAAGCTGTGGAAAAAGTCGAGGTTTCCCCGGCCCTTGAATGAACAACCATTGCCTGATTAATTGGATGATTAGATTAAAAAAATTCTTCTACCTTAATAAATGTATTTATGGTACCAGCTGAAAAAGAAATTATTTCTTTGTGGTCCTTGTCAATATTTATGCCACAAAGAAATACTCTGAACAAAGACAGTACAAAAACAAAGATAGCCCAAAGATGTAACGAACAAAGACTATTTAATAAACCATTATACATTGAATTTAACTGACAAGTGTCTTATTTTCCATTTACAGACAGTCTATTGGGTTAGATATAAAGAATTTAAGAAAATATTTTTTTTATATTTTACTGCCTTATCTAAAATAAGAGTATTATCAAAGTTAAAAGGGTGATTAAGTCCCAGACAATTTTTAGTGATAGGATAATGCTTATAAGGTGGAAATTTTAAATTACATTCATGATCCTTAATTCTAGTTGGCAGAGTTAGTTTAGTCTGACCTATGTAACAATGTCAGCAATTATATTACAATAAACAGCGTTTTGACAATAAAAAGCACTGAGAACATCAGTATGTTTTTTTACACAAAATAAGACAAAGAATTAACATATTTCAAAATTACAGGCATATTGTGCTATTTTACATAATATTTGAAATGTAATTTACAGATGAGTTAAAACAATGTAATTATTTGCGGTAGATTTTTCATGGGCAATATTAGTTTTTGTATTATTACAACTGCAATTCAATTTTACAATGAAAAAGATAAGATGAAAACTGGTATAAAGGATATTAAATACATAATTGGGATTAGCAGAATAATGTGAACCATCAGACAATTACAAGACCGATTAATTGGACGATTGGATTAAAAAAATTAATATAACTCTACCTGAATAAACTGATTTATGGTACCAGTTGAAAGAGAAATTATGCCTTTGACTGAAAATGGACAGTAAAAGAAAATTAAGACAACAACAGGTATCTAATTCTAAAGTAACTTTAATATTGGAACAGTAATTATTAAAAACATGCATTAAATCGACCAATTTGTCAGATGGAATAATGGAACAGTAAACTAGCTAGATACCCGGGTAATAATTTGTATTGACCCTGTACAGTATTTAATTCAACCCTAATGTGATTTAAGCGGTTTAGAGCGCTTTGTCAGACCTCCCTAACCCTACTTCTGAACAGAGAGAAAAATACGTGTAATAGAACTATGTGAATCTCATCTCTTATTATTTGGCATTTGTAGATACTCACCAATACACGTAAATTTTTCTCCTCAATTCCTACTCGTAATTACCGAGATACCTCACTGACGTCACCAATCACTCCGCTTCAATCTCAAACCGTTTTACATGACGCTCACTCAACCTAAAAGATAACCTCTAACCTCAAAATTGTGTTTTATACAACTTTGCAATTTTATTGTGGCCTTAAAAAACATACAATTGAAAGAAAAATCATAAAAATTAAACGAAACACAATCAAATTGCAAATTGAGAATAATTCTATTGATTTTAATGATGAAAAAAATCTTAGCTTTGGTTTCATAAGTTTGTCTTAGGCAAATTTAGTTTGAAATCTGCCATGGTTACTTAAAAAGTGGGAGAAATTTAAGGATTTAAGAAATTTTTTGATATTTCTTATCATCATCCTTCTACATGTCCCTATTTTGGTTTGAAATGTTAAATTTCAGTTCATAAAATAAGTTAAGAATCTATTCAATTACCACTGCCAGGATTGATGTAAGCAAAAGTTGATACTTGACATTTATTTCGGTGATGATATTAAGTTAGAAATCAAATGTCCCCTCTGTACCGTGGTTTCTTTGAAGTGTCTTAAGCCGAGCGTACGCTGTGTTCCGAGCGTTTCACCGAAACCGTTACTCAGGGCTAATATATATATATATATATATATATATATATATATATATATAGAGAGAGAGAGAGAGAGAGAGAGAGATAATAATAGGTTGAATTTAAGTCCTTCATAAGAATTCCAGCAAAAAGACGGAGACGAGTAGGAACCCGTAGGAAGACCAGAAATCTGGTGATGAATACTGTAAATAAAAGTAAGAATAGTGGAATTTTTGGCTTAAATATTGAGAAGTACCACAAGTGCTTGTCGAAACGACTACGTTCTCCTAAATTTTCATTTTGATCAAACTTTTATTGTATTGTGTTGTACGGGTCGTTAATTCTTACGTTATTTATGGAAAATCTAATTACGGGGAATGGGCGAAAGACAACCTATGACTTAGAGCAATCTTAAGACCTAATTTTTTTAAAAATTGGATGAGAAGGAATAAGACAGGTGCTAGATAAAACGTCGCGGGTCGGGAATAAAATGACACAGTCACGACAGAGAACCGGTTTTAAAAGCAAAGCCACCACAAGCACTCGACCAGATAACAAGAGGCGACGTGCTTCTACGTAAACGATAACGCTCCACGGGAAAGACGGGCCCCGACCTTCCTTGAAATACAATGAATTTGATCTTCTTTGGATTATTTTGTATGTGTCGTCAATGGTGCGGAAAAAATTGTTATTTTTTTTCCAGGTATGGGCTACACGAGACTCTTAATTATCGTAGTAAAGTGCTTGAAAGATGGGGGTTAACTAGGGTCCCCCCTGCGCCATAGCTTAAAGGTCCTACCCGGCGTCCACCAAAAAGTGATGTAGGACAACCCAACACTCCAGCGTTCCTGCATCATCAGGTAGGAAAGGCTCTTGGGGTACTTGAAGCGGCGTTTGCTTAGGTGACGCAGCATTTCCTTCTCCATGACATCGGCTCAGAGAACCTTAGCGTCAGAGAGGAGGAAGAGAAAATGGAATAATGCTTCAAAACCTGGAATCTACAATCTCCCGTCGTGGGTGTCACTTCTCATCACCCGCGTAAAATTAGAGCCGTTGTGAAAAGATTCAGTGATCAGGAGGGGAAAAGATTTATACTGTCTAGTCGAGACAACATAGAAAAATTAGAAAATATGAAAATGAAAATATCTTAAAAGTGTATGAGAGCTAGAATTCTATTAATTACAGAAATTTTGTATTTTTTTTGATAATCGCCAATTAGCTACAATCCCGGTTGTTGTTGTAATATTCAGTCCCAAGACTGGTCTGATGCAACCCTCCATGCTAACCTATCTTGCGCAAGCCTTTTCATTTACGCATAATTACCACATTCCTCCCTAATCTGCTTAGCGCATTCCATCCTTGTCCTCCCTCTTATTTTCTTACCCCACACACTAATTTTACAAGACTCTCATGTCTCAAATCGTGGCCCAGGTCAACGTACTCTTATCCCAGTTATGAGGGTTAATAGAGGGAAAACCAAGATAATCGTATGGGAAACAGTGGAATAACAAAGGCTGTTACATTGGGAAGAGATATTTTGAAGGAAATTAAGGAATTCTCTAGTAATAACTGGAGTAGGATAGCACAGGCAAGGAAGGCTTTCGCATAGGAAAGGAATTTCCTTTAGGGTAAATATAAGTGTGAACATTACGAAATGTTCGTATGGAGTGTGGCGTTAATAATAATAATAATTATCATATTCCGTAGATCCTGTAAAGAAGCTAAGCTTCAAGGATGTGGAATGGGTCAGGGCTGTGTACATTTATTACATTATTTTATTGTATAAAAGATAAATATACTTATAACAAATTTTTGTATTATAAACTAATTAATTAATTACTCTTCTCCGATTCTTCTATAAATTCCTTTATTGAATAGAAGGAGTGGCTAAGCAAAAATGAGCGTAATTCAGTCTTAAATTTACCTTGATTATCGGACAACTGTTTAATTCTGTGCGGCAGTCTGTTGAAGATGGATATATGGGTGCGAAACGTGGACGGTAGAAATTGCAGAAATGTGGAGCTGTAGGAGTAGAATCAGTAACCATGAAGTTCCAAGCAGAATAGGGGAAGTGCAAACGATACGGAGGCCTTTGAAGGGATATATTAATTGGCCACGTTTTGAGACACGAGGGTCTTGTAAAATTAGCATTAGTGAAGTGTGTGGGGGCAAGAACATAAGAGGGGGGGACAAGGATGGAATACGATAAGCAGTTTATGGAGGATGTGGCTGTGCTAGTAATGAGGAAATGAAGAGGCTTACACAAGATAGGTTAGCATGGAGGGTTGCATCAGACAAGTCTTAGGGCTGAATACCACAACAACAACAAACGGATGGGAGATTCATAATGCAGTTTACCTATATACATTATAATGAATAATTACTTCATACATATATTTTTTCTCTTTTTAAAATAAAATTATAATATCAGAATTCAAAAGAATTGCGATTTAAAAGGACAAAAAACTGATGGCAGGGAGGTTTTCTCCTAGGGCGGGGAGGAAATTATACAGTGGCTGTATATTATGCTTATCTTTGAATGTCCAGAATAGAATCCTCATCTTCCTCTTCGCGAACGTTTAACTCTCAACTTTCATCGAAAAATAAAATTACAAATTATCCCCCTTTGCCCCCCACCCACCCCCAACCAAATGATTTTTAAGAATAAAATTAAATATCATTTAATAAAAATATTAACACCTTTTGTGTTTTCTTTCTTATATTTATTCAGCGTACGGTTGATAGCTAAATCAGGTTTTTTTTCCCTTTCGCAAAGAGTTTCTTTTGCAACTGTGTAGTCTTTTGCTAGGAGAAGGGACCCCCAAAAGTGCTGTTCTTACACGGAGCTAGGGGCGAGTTGATCTCAGAGGAGTGGAGATGACAGTCACGCTGTTGACTCTCTTTCTACCCCTGTTCCGCCCCGAGTTCCCCGACGGTGACGTCATTCATGTTAAACTCCGTTAGTAGCTTATATATTGTAATATACTTTATAGGGTATAAAACATTAATTAATCAATTCAGCAAATTATAATCAAATTAAAAATTTTACATTTATTGATTAAAAGTGATTACATGGGCTTAATCTCAGGGGATTTTGGGTCTCTCGAGAGATGGAGTATGCAGTAGCTGAAAATAGAAAGAGAAATCATTAAATATTATTCAACCAGCACAATGAGCAAGTTTCACAGCTTTTTTAATAACTTACCCACAATTACTGGGCCTACAAACATCCACGTCACGAATGTTTCCGCGTCTCTCTGGCGTCTTGCAGGATTTTTATCGATGAAGGTAGAAGGAACCAGATCCGCAACTCATCTGCTTCCTCGAAACATCTGCAAACTTCTGACCACATCTGATCACGTCTAAAAACATCTGACGTCTCTGCCCACATCTCACAGCATCTGCTCTCGTCCGTCCTCTCCTCAACTCGTCTGACTTCTGCTCATCTGCTCGGACCACGTCTTTCCTCTCCTCAACTCATCTGACTTCTGATCACGAGCCACCCATCGGCTCCCCTTTTAAATTCTCCTACGGGAATTCCCCGCCATAGGTCTATTTCATAAAACTCCGGGGTTCCCCGCCAGTTTATTTCATAAAATTTCGGGGTTCCCCGCCATCATTTTATACACACGGTCGGCGGGAGTTTCCCGCGGGGCATCCCCTTCGGGGGTTCACCCGCTTTCAGCCGACTTCACATTGTTGTTGGCCGAACTGCGTCTCATAACCCCACAATATCACAAAAATCCGCGTTTTTTCATCACAATATATATGTATGTATAGAGAGAGACAGACAGAGGGAAGTGTGTGCGACATCGTGTGTCCGTGTTGTGTTTATATTGACTTTTGTCTATGTACATTTTCTTTTATTAATTTATTTTAAGATTATTTGTCTTTAATTATGTACCTTATTTTGTTCATTTCTAATGTATGACGTATCCTATTTCCTCAATCGAGGACTTTTTTGGGGTTAACAGACTACATGAGGGTGATCCTGAAACAGGCAACTCCCCTTTAATAGCATAGGAAGGGAATATGTACTGGGGTCAAAGACCTTGGGCATATTGCAAGAGTTGTCCGCTAATCCCATTGGATCAGTCGGCCAACTGCCTCCTGAAACTGTGGTGGAGACACGGAGAAGGGAATGCTGCGACCCCACAGCATCATCCACCAGTTTCAGGAGGCAATTGGCCTACTGATCCAATGGGATCAGCGGACAACTCTTGCCATATGCCCAAGGTCTTTGACCCCAGTACATATACCTCCTAAAATAGGTGAAGGTGTCTCGGCATATGAGAAATTTGATAAAAAATACCCAGAGAGAGTGCAGGAGGCATCCCCGACATGATCAGGTAAGCCCCGCAGTCACTCTGGGCTGAAGCGTCTACGAGAAACTCTCGCAGCGCCTCCCGACATGTTAGGAATGCGGATAATGGAAACAACAATAAATCTAAATCTAAACACAGAGACAGGGAGAGAGAGAGATTCAACTGCAGTTCTTTCCAGAGGCGAGCAGATTCGACCTTGAGTGTTTTTCTCGTGCCGTATTTGGGAACTGCGGGGGAGGTGCGACGGGCCACCACAGTCCCTTTTCGAGGTTTTGTGTGTGTGTGTTCCTGCTGGTGCACGACGCGAGTGACGTCACAGCTTTCTCCCCCTGGCAGGCCACGTGGTACGTGTAAAGTGGCGCCGCCGCCGCAGCCGCTGCTGCCGAGCCTTCAGCCAGTCTGGCCGTGGTGCTTGTCGCGTGCGGGTGTGCGTGCCTCCATCTATGCGTGTCTGAGCGATCCTCCACTAAGCTCCGCTCCACTCTCTTCTCTGCCCTGCCCTGCGGCTGTTTTGTTCGGTGAGTAATCGCTCCGATCTTGCGTCACTTCCTCTCCTCTCCTCTGGAGAGAGACGGAGAGAACGCGGAAGTTCACTCTGTGCCTTGCCCGTCCGTCGTGCATGTCCTTGTTGCCCCAAGTAGGTCGCCGACCTCTCTGCTCCTCACTCGCTGAGCTCCGGGAATCGATTCACTACAATTCAATTCCATGTGTGACGTCAAACAGAGGATTTGCTACATTAGCGTAGGATAGAACGCTTAGGATAGGTAACTAGTTTTAATATAGGTTAGCAGTAAAATTTATTTTAGGGCACGTCTGGGCCCAGCAAGAAAATTAGGCAAAACACACAAAAAGTTTATAGAGAAACAGGCATGGGCCACAGCCCCGGTACTCAACTGTACAAAAGTCTTCGTGACCATCATAGAAGCGAGCAGGAAATTCTCACCAACAGCTTCCCAAACAGACGATGTTAGTAATCGCCTCCTCCTCCTCCTCCTCCACAACGTCTCGTGCCTCAGATATGTGACAGAGCGCCATCTGCGTGCAAGAACAACAGAAAGCAACGTAGTGACGACTACAATTTACATTATTAAATTAAATAAATTTAAAACGAGAGCCAGAGAAAAGTTTTTACTTAGTTGAATCGACGTTTCGTCACCGTATTTGGGGGAATTCCTCAGGTAACGTTAAATTTTGATTGAAAATTTAAACAAATGCCTAAAAGGATGCCTCCTCCTCCACAACGTCTCGGAAAAATGAAAACTGCCCTTGTACCCTGTCAAGTTTAGATTTTTATCCATTTGGCTTCCTTTTGTTCACCCAAAAATTTGACGTTACCCGATGACGTCACGAATATATATGCTGCCCGAAACGTCGGCACTAGTGAAAAAATAAAGTTTTGTCTGTTATTGGTCGCTAATTTATCTCCTTTAAATTTAATGTCTTTTAGGTAGAATAAAACAACCTACGACCTTTTACAGACTATTTTTCGGCATATGTTCGTTCCTTCTTCACGTTCTCTTCCTATATAGTTTTGTTGTTGTGTCGAGTCCGTAGACTAGTCTGATCCATACTTACCACATCCTCTCTAATCTGCTCAGAGTGTTCCACCCTTGTCCTCCCTCTTCTGTTCACTTCCCTCTGATGATAATTTTACAAGATTCTCGTGTCTCAAAAACGTGGCCTATTAATCTATCCCTTCTCCATGTTGTTCTCTCTTCTCCTATTCTGCTTAGAACTTCATGGTTAGTTACCCTATCCATCTTCCTGTAGAGGAACTGTTCAAAATGAATAAAAAAGTGCTATATCATTCATTTATTACCTAAAGATGTAGCCATAACGTCTTTGGTAATGTTTTTATTACTGTTAGGGATAGCCATCTTGTTCCTAATTTTCTAAATTGGGAGAATATCTATGGAACAACTAACCAATTAAAACACTTGTTCTGATGTTACCCTTAAATGAAGACCATATAATTTTTTTTACTTTAAATTCTCGGCGCTGTATGTTGTTGGGGGAAACTCTTATCTTTTCTTCTGTTACATCAGTTTAATTAAACAATTAACGACCTTTTACAGAATTTATTTTTAAAATTTAATTAACGTTTCGGGCATATTTTCGTACCTCCTTCAGGTTTTCTTCCTATGGAGGAACTATTTACAGTGTTTGCAACGCACGTTTTGTTTGGCTAATATAAGCTGTTGGTTTTTTTTTGCATTTGGGCGCACCGCAAATTATTTTTTGTAGATCACATTATGTTGCGAATAGTTTTTTTAAGAAATATAAACGATTAAGTTTATTATCAATTTTTAATTTAACCAAAACTAATGAATAATCATCGCTAAACAATTTTTTTTCTCTCTCTCTAATTAAATTCGTCTCACATTTTGCTGATTGTATCTAACTGAAGAAGGCCCCGGATCACAAGTAGTAAGCGTTTTGCGCCAATGTAAATTTTAATGAAAACCAGATTTTTGGGCCATTGTACTTCAATTTTATCTATAGTTAACAGAAAAGAAAAACCATGACCCTGACAGAATTGTCAAATTTTGTGGCAAGTTAACAGACCGTTGCCAACCTATTTTTTGTCTCTCCCTGCTCCCAATGCTTTTCTTTTCAATGTCATTTGTGTAGAAATGTAGAAGTTGTGGTTGAGAGGTGTGGATGAGGAAGAGACCCGTTCAGTGGTGGCTTTCTAACAAGCTTGTAGTGACTTCCCGCTTTTGTCCACTTATAATATGGGAGGAGGAGGAGAGGAGAAGTCTGACGAGGTGGTGATGTAGGTCAGTGAGGAAGGAATACGGGGACTTTACAAGTAGAGAAGGCGGAGGAGAGGTTTATCTGAATCGTGGTATATCGCGGCGACTCGCCATGAAAACAACTCTCAGGCTATGGGACCAAAGGAGGGACGTCGTCGGATTACCCAAAGTGATTGCATATTAGCCATAGTTTGGCCAGCAGTGACCTACTATATTCCTACATTTTATAAGTTAGGTTAATATGGAAACGAAACATCCATTTTTATTAAAAGAAATGTTGTTGTGGTATTCAATCCAAAGACTGGTCTGAATCAACCCTCCACGCTAACCTATCTTGCGCAAGCCTTTTCATTTCCTCATAACTAGCACAAACCCACATCTTCCCTAATCTACTTAGCGTATTCCATCCCTTGCCTCCCTCTTCTGTCCTTAACCCCACGCCCTTTCCTCTAATGCTAATTTTACAACACCTTCGTGCCTTAAAACGTGGCCTATTAATCTATCCCTTCTCTTAGTTAACGTCCTCCATATTGTTCGCTTTTCCCCTATTCTGTTTAGAACTTCCTCGTTTGTGATTCTATCCACCCATCTCATTTTCAGCATTCCTCTACTGCACCTCATTTCAAAGACTTCTATTCATTTAATTTTCGCAACTCCTATCGTCCACGTTTCGCACCCATATAACGCCACACCCACGCCATACCAACATTTTTAGCTGCGATTTCCTAATATTCACACTTATATTACCCTTAAGTAAATTCCTCTTTTTCGCGAAAGCCTTCCTTGCCTGTGCTATCCTACTCTTTATGTCTACTGTACTTCTACCATCCCTAGTAGTTATTACGCTTCCCAAGTGGCAGAATTCCTTAACTTCCGTCAAAATATCCCTTCCAAATGTAACACCCTTTGTTTCCCCCAACTACACTCCTTGGTTTTCCCTCTATTAATCTTCAAGAAATATGGGAGCCGAGAAATGTCTGTACAGTATGTATAAGCACTACGGTGACCTTGACGTGAGGTGCGTCGGACTGTCTAGGGACATCTGTATTACTTTTTTACTGTCGTAAATATTGCGGATAATAAACAAAACTTTCAACCTGTAATGACCCGGTTCGCAAATGGTAATAATTTTTGTGTGTGAAATTAAAAAATGTTATCACAGCAGTACAAAAACAATATATATTTAGGATTGGAAAACCTGTCATGGATTTACTAATAGTGTTTTTAGTATTTCTTGTTGTAGGGGCCCAAAAGTTTCTTCCTTCCAAAGCCTCTCTTCCCCCAAGATGCTCCTCTCGTACCCCAAAGCCCTCCTCTCTAAAAGATGTCAATACGCCAAGCTCTCCAAAGATAATTTATCTCTTCTTCCTAGATTAGTACAAACCAGTAAATTATTATTAACGTCTTACTTCGAATCATCAACAAATAACCAAAAAAACCGAAGATGCTACTAACACCAGAGAGAATTAAGTTACGATATCTCTGGAACCCGTGTCTC
>CM067377.1:201940405-202136042 GCA_034510155.1 Eucriotettix oculatus | reverse complement strand
ATATTTATTATAAAACTTTTATCGTACAGATTATCAGTTTGGGCGATGACGATACAGTATATACAATATTAAAAAGGTATATAATTCACATGATAACTTGAAGATAGGTTAATTCATTTAATTAACCTACTTTGGGAGAATTTGTTATGTTATGTTTATTTATTTTTGCGAGTACCTGAGGGGCATACGACTTAGGGTGGATGAGGATTTATGGAGGATTAATGAGGATGTGGTCTGCGGACACGATGGTAGAATGGGTTAGGGTGTGCCTGAATGATCAGGGGGAAGGATGAGGTCAATCGGAAGTTTTCTTTTGAGGCGACGGGAGCGTGGAGGTGGAGGAGGATTGTTGTGAAATTGCTGGATCGTGGGGTTTGGGTGGTTGAGTGCGCTTTTGATTAGGTTTGTTATGGAATTGGAGATTACTGAGTTAACATTGGGAATTTTGATGTTTTTGTGGATGACGGAATTTCTTAGGTACCAGGGAGAGTTTGTGATGGTGCGTAGTATTGTGTTTTGTTTGGTTTGAATTTTGGTTGAATGGGTTTTGGCTGTTGTTCCCCATATGGAGGAGGCATAGGACCAGGTGGGTTGTATTATGGAGAGGTATATGAGGCGCTTTGTGCTGGTGGAGACTGGGGATTTTCGGTTTAGGAGGGGATATAGAGTTCTGAATTTTTGGTTTATTTTGGAGAGGAGAAAATTAATGTGAGGTTTCCAGGATAGTTTTGAGTCAAACATGATTCCGAGGTAGGTGGTTTCCGTTTTTGTAGGGATTAATGAATTGTTTAGATAGAGATGAATTTGGGAAGGAGGGTTTTTTGTTAGAGTGAATGGGATGGTTATTGATTTGGTGGGGTTGATACTGATTCGCCATTGTTTGGACCATTGGTCTAGGTTATTGAGCGCTGATTGGAGTGGTTGAAAATCGGAGGTGAGGGAGGAGGTTTCATAGGAGATGGCTATGTCGTCTGCGAAAAAGATTGTGCTAGTGCTAGGATGTTGTGGGATATCATGGGAGAAGATGTTGTATAGGAAGGGGGCAATGACACTTCCTTGGGGGACGCCCGCCGCGATTGGGTGAGGTTGTGAGAGGTGGTTATTTATTTTGACAGAGAAGGTTCTGTTTGAAAGGTAGTTTTGGAGTATTTTGTAGTGGGTGTCATTAAGGATGTCTTTAATTTTAGATAGTAGGGAAGGATGGTGGATTTTATCAAACGCTTTTTCGATGTCGATAAATGTGGTGATGAGGGATTTGCGATGTTCAAAGGAGTTGTTAATGAGGTTGGAGAGGCGATAAATTTGATGGGGACAGGAGTGTTTTGGGCGAAAACCGTATTGAGTGTCAGGAATCAGAGAGGATAGTTGGTTAATTAGTTGTGGTAGGAGTAGTTTTTCGAACAATTTGGATAATGTGGGAAGAAGACTTATTGGACGATAACTTTCAGGGTGTATTTTTGGTTTGTTTGGTTTCGGTATCATTATTATGGTTGCGTGTTTCCATTTGGTTGGAAAATAAGTGGTTCTGAGGATAGCATTGAAGATATAGGTAATTAAGATTATTGTTTTCTTTGGGAGATGTTTTAGGTGGCGGTTTGTGATGAGGTCGTGACCAGGGGAGGCTTTGTTTTTTAGGTTTTTTATTGCAGTTGATATTTGGGGAGGGGTGAAGAGTTTTGGGAGGGGTGATAATTGTAGGGGTTGTAGGAGTTTTTTTCTGCTGTGGCCTGGTTGTGATTGTTGTAGAAGCAGCTGTTGGGGGAGAATTGCTTGGTCAATAGTTGGGCGAAGATGTTAGCTTTTTGAGAGGGAGTGGTAAACCAATTATTGTATTTTTTAAGTGGAGGGATATCGGATTTTTTCTTGGTCAGGTGATTTGTTTTTTGCCATAGTGATTTGTCGGTTGCGTTAAGTTGCTGAAGAAGATTGAAGTGTCTGGAGTCACTGGAGTCTTTTAATAGTTTTTGAAGTCTTCTAGTGATGTCGTTGTATTTGCGCTTGTCTGCGGGATTTTTTGAATTATTCCATTGTCTTCGTAGAGATTTTTTCTCGAGGAGTAGGTTATCTATTTGATTTTGGTGAGCGTTTGGTGGATGTAGTTTAGTTGGTTTTTGGTAGGAGGCCATAGCAGCAGCTGTGAGGATGATGGATTGTAGGTTGTTTAAGGCCGAGTCTATATCTATGGGTGATTTTAATGGGATGTTGAGGACTGTTAGCTTTTCTATTAGTTGGGAGAAGTTGTTCCAATTTATGAGAGTGACATTTGGGGTGCGATTTGTGGAGTGGGGAGGGAGGGTGAGATTAAGGTGTGCTATTAGTGGTAAATGATCGGAACTGAGTTCGTGCAGAACTTTTGGGCTGTGGAGGTAATGTGAGGTTTTATGACAGATGAAAAAGTCCAATACATCTGGTGATTTGAGGCTGTCTGGGTAATGTGTTGGTTCATTAGGGTAAATAATCTTAATATGGGATTTGGAGAGTACAAGATTTAGGTCGTTGCCTCTAGAATTGGATGTTCTGGATCCGAAATTGGGGTGTTTGGCGTTGTAGTCACCTCCCATTATGTATGGGAATGGTTGAGATAAGATAAGCTTTCTCCAGGTGTCCAGTGAGATATGATTTGTTGGGGCAGAATAGAACGCGGAAATGTTTATGGGAGTGTTTGTGTTTAGAGTTATTTGAGTTAGTTGGAGTTCAGGGAGAGTTATGGAGGGGAGTTGATTGTGATCTATTGTGCTTTTGATTAGGATGGCGGAGCCGCCTTTTCTAGTGGAATTTGGATGATCGGCTCTATAGGTTTTGTATTTCGGGAAGTTATAGGGTTGGGTGGGGATAAGTTTAGTTTCGGTTAAAAGCAGAAGGTCGATGTTGTTCTTTTGTAGGAATAGATTGATTTCGTGATATTTGTTGGTAGCCCCGCGGGCGTTCCAAGTGCATATGGATAGATGTTGTGGAGGGGTGTGGATCATTTTTTCGAGTCTATTAGCTTGGGGATTATTGTAGTTAGGAAGTGGATTAGTGGGGTGATAATGGAGATCAGGTTGTCTATTTTGCAGCACAAGGAGTTGAGAAGGTTGTTTTGGTTTGACGAATCAGTGTAAGGTTGTTGGGGGATTTGCGGAGTGGTGTGGGTTTGTTTGACAATGTTCGCATAGGATGTAGGGCTTGAGCTGTTTTGTAGGGTTTGAGTTGTTTGGGGTGGGATTTGTGGTTGTTGAGGTTTTTGGAGTGGAGCCGGTTTGAATTGGATGGGTTTTGAGTAGGATGATTGTAAGGATTTGAATACTGGGCAGCCTTTGTAGTTTGCCGTATGGTTACCATGGCAGTTTGTGCATACGGGTAGGAGGGGTTTTGGGATAGGGCATTTGTTTGGCGGGTGTGGGATGTCACATCGAACGCAACGGGGTGGATTGAAGCAGTAGTTTTTTGTATGTCCATAGTTTTGGCAGCGGATACATTGAGGGATATATTTTTTTGGTTTTGGGGTTTCGACTTTTATTTGGCAATGGTAAAGGTGGGTGAGGTCGTAGATGGTATAGTTTTTGGGGTCCGGGAGAAGGTCGAGGAAGAATAGGGGAAGGTCAATTTTCGTGATAGGGTGCCGTACTGGGAGGAGTTGGACTGGTGAATAGCCTAACTCTTTCAGTTCTGTGAGGATTACATTTATGTCAGATTTGGGATGTAAGCCCCTCAGGACTACTCGGAGGTTTCTCTCAGATTTTATTTGGAAAGTATAGAATTCCGCTTTGTTGTTTTGAAGATAGGATATGACGTTTCTGAAATCTGGGATGGTGACGGTTTTTAGCTTGAGCTTTTGATCTTGCATCGTGTAGTAGAAGGGTGAAGAGCAGATGGATTTCAATTGTTGAAGCATAACGTTGACATTATCTGTGTTGCTGATATATATTGGAGGAGGTTTTTTGGGGGAGTCTGGAGCGGTTTGGTTTTTTGTAGGTGAATCGTCAAGATTTTGTAGGATTTGGAATCTGTTTGTCGTGAAGAAGGGAGAGTTGGTAGTGGTTATTGTGGATGAAGTTGGTATTGATGAATACGGCCTAGATTGATTGTTTACAGTTTTCCGCTTTTTGACACTGGTTTTGATTATTGGAGAGGTAGGAGTGGAAGTAGAATTGTTTGATTGAGCACTTATTACACTCACAGTCTCTTCATCGGAGTGGTCCATGTTGTCCGTTTGTTGGTCTGCGAAGAAGTGGGTAGGTGTTTTTGGCTTGCTCATTTGCTGGCTGTACTGGACGTCTTCTGGGTGAGCTGTTTCGTTCGTGACTGTAGGGCGGTGGATGATGCTGCGATGAGTAGAGGCGATGGGTTGTAGATTTGCGACGTCGTCTGCGACGTCCATTGTGGAGTGGCTGTCTCGATGGTTGTTTTAGTTGATGATTTATTGCTGGTGAAGATATGATTCTCGGTAAATTCTTGGCGATGAGATGCAGGTCCGAACGCGTACGATTTTGACGGCTTGGGTAGCTGTCTGCGACCGATAGCAGGAAGTAAACAACTGCGTGCTCGACTTGTTGCAAAGTTAGATGCGTAACGTTGCACGGCCGGGCATGAAGTGGAGTATCAGACTTGAATTAGGAAATGTCTTGACGGGGAAACAAACCCAATTTGTATGTTAAATAAAAACAAATAAGGCAGAATAATACATCTTCCTTCATCATAAAACTATCACAGGAATAGGAAATCTTTTTCCTTAAAGATATTTCAAAACTCATTATGACTGCCTTTACACAACACTCCTCCTTCCCCCAAAAATAGTTCTAATTAGTCACTAATCTAATAATAGAATTTTGTTGGAGCCACAGTCATCTAATTATACGTTCATATCATGTAATATATGTTTAAGTAAATATTAGAATACACGATAAGCAAATATTTTTGGAGTAAAATAACAAAGGTTGTAACGTTTTACAGTGTTTCATTTACTTTAAGTCAAATAAGCAGGAAGAATAAATGAAAATAAAGTTTACGATTTTAATTATATATTTTTAACACAAGAAAAACAACATATGAAATAAAACGAAAGCTTATCTCCCTGCTCTTTTAAAAGGAATTATACATTTTGAAAAATAAGTTTATTTTATAAATTAGAATTTGAAAGCAAATTGACTATGGGCTTAAACACCTCGATTTTTACATTCTAAACACTATTTGCAAGTGCTGCTGTGGCTTTCAGTAGACGGCCTTGAGGGATTCATTTAGTACGTTACTGATACCGAAGTCGTAGGTAGATCTGGCCGGAACCTTTGGGACCCTTGAAGACATTCAATTGCCTGCTGAACGCCTCTTCCCCGGTTGTTTCCGTCCGTTCAACAACCACTCTCCAATGACCGCTCAGCCACTTCCCAACTAGCTCACTCCTCAATATTTTACCAACCACGAAACCTACCCCTCGAAATATCCATATCTTCATCCAATAGAAATTAAGTTCCCTGGTACGGGGTTCACGCGTCTGCCCAAAAGTCGCAAAGTGACACGTACCGGAGGTTACTGAACTTTCTGTGGGGAAGTCAGAGACGTGACAAAATATTGAGACCAAAGTTTATTCCATCCGATACATTTATGACATTGCTGGTCAGCGGCTTCTTAATCCCTCGTCTCTTCATAGATAATAGATATCGTGAGGCCCGGGTGTATACCTGCGAAAGTCAAGGACAACTCGACTATTCGCAGCTCGGAAAAATTTAGTTAAATAAAATGGCCTAAATTGACCCTTTATTAATCCACTACAAGGTGGAGACGGTAAGTTGTATAAGGTTTCCTAAAGATATGGTAGTCAGTCATTGGGAATGACAAAAATGATACTTCGGAAAATGCTAACAATAAAAATGACAATAAATTTTAGAAAAACTAAGAATTACGGAAACAACAAAAAAAAGTTGAAGAGAGAATAAGGACAGAGGAAGTAATCGATAAAGTAAAGCAGTGTAGATAGGCACGTACATGATTGAACCCTGGAAGAGCTAAAGAAAAGCATTGAACAAGAAATATAAATTATAAGGCTCTACTTACGTCTGGTACGAAATGGTAATTTTTAACTCAGACAAATTTACTTATTTAACTTAAAGAATAACGACGTTTCGGTACATATTCTTCAGATTATTTTAAGACGCAGAAATTTAGAGAAAAAAAGTCAGTGGCAAGACAATACACTTGAATTCTTAACGAGATTTGTAACGGAACTCAGGATATAGTGGCGAGAAAAAAGAATTGTTATTTTCTATGTGATGGAGTGTATGTGAAAAGAGAAAGAGGCAGGATAGAGGCATTAGATATATGGAAATGGAAAAAATGGAGAAGATAAATAGGTAGATAGAGTGAAGAGCTGTTGAGAAGAAAAGAAAAGTGATTGGGACATGTGGGGAGAGGAACCTGAATCCTACAGGTTTTGAATTATCAGTGAAGAGGTGAGGAAGATTGAAAAAGACTGATACGATACAATTAGGGAACTACGAAAATACAAAGATGAAAAGATGGGGTAGAACTAATTGGAGGCAGTTGTGGCGCCAGGAACTTACCAAATGATAACGATGTTCATTTAAACATTACTTATCGACCATTTAAAATAATAATTGCAGCACTATCAGTAATGACCAATTACATAGGTACATTCAGACCTCCAATTCGTTAGTTACATGTTCGTTCATATTTTTCAATCAGAGTTCCCAGAGTGAGTAAACATATGTTTCTCTAGAGGCACGCGTCATACCTTACCGTCCGTCTCATTCGCTGACCCACAATAGGAAAAACAAGTTCCAGAAAAGAGCTTCACTCACGGATTTCCGGCGGCGATACAAACTTTCAAGATTTGTCCCACTTGGACGACCAACTCACTCACACCCACGAGTTGCGCAACAGGATGTCTTCCTGGTCGTACTATTATTTTTTTTAAATCCTCTTTCTCTTCATATGGACTCAACTTAGCGCCATTGAGCTTTACTCTGAATACTTACTTTCTCTATACTTACTAGAATTCCTTTCCACTACATGTCCTACATCTGTGGTTACTTGCCACAGACATTTCAACAATATATCCGTTACACACTCAATTTGTGCCCAAATAGAACAGTCCTTCATGGTAAATTAAAAACACAAAACTATTGTTGGAAAAAAATATTGTAATGCCATTGCTCCAATAAATCAACAAAACATAAAAACAGCTACAGAGAATGGTATCAGCCTAAGGTATTGTTGTGGGCACATGGTTGGAACACCACAAGGTCCTACCTTGGTTCAAACATTATTATTTTATTGATGTATAAGAAACATAAATTATATTAAAATGACACAAGAAAGTTTTATGAGAATTAAATATGATTGCAATGTCATAAATAACAATCACATGTAACACAACTTTGAGTCTTGGCTTCACTGACAAATAATGGAATTATGTATATGTATTGTTCTGTTGTTGCAATTTGCTGATCTAAAGACATTTGTAGGAAAAAATCAGCCGGCCACGGTCGTCGTCCGAGTTGGAAACAATCGTCCAGATCTGGGGACGAACCCCATATGCAATCGATTCACGGGGCCTCTGGAGGAAGGGAAACCCCTCTTCCTACCATGTAATCCACCCATGCCTGGAGCTTTCGTCAGTGTTCACTTGGAAGGGGCAGCCCCGAGCCAATTGTCCGTTTGTGAAGCCTTCGTCTACACTGATCAGGTAATTTACCTTTATAACTGTTGTGGATCAACAAAATACTGCTATTTTCAAATAAAATTACTTAAGGATTAATGACAACATGTTGTTACTAAAATATTAAATCAGAATTTTTTCACATGATAAGTTACACCCATTCTGTTCAGGCCCTTCCCATTGAAAGGTGCCCACAATTCCGAGATCAGCCGCCTGGCAGCACGGCTACTTACAATGGCAAGTGTTACATTTTCTACAACCGTCAACCTGTGAACTTCCGTGATGCTCTCAGCTTTTGCAGAAGTCGAGGTGGGACGTTGGTTGACGAAAGTAACCCGGCGCTTCAAGGATTTATAAGCTGGGAGTTATGGAGAAGGCACAGGTAACAATGATGGCAAAATATTAGCTAAAAGACAATATTAACAATAGTGCAATAGTAACAATATTTTCCATACATCATAAATTAAGTTCATACCAACATAAAATACAAGATGAAAATGTAAAATTAAAAATGGTTTAAGTAAAGAATTTGAAAATTTAAAGGTTTGTGAGTAGCTGATAGAGGACTTACAATACACTCCACATTAATGAAACTGCAATTATCTAATTATTAATTTACTGCACAATTAGGTTCCTTCCATTTAGATTTCAAACATTTATTGACGGACATTTTTTTTTTCAAATATGTTTGTGTTTTATTATTTAGGAGTGACACTAACAGTCAGTACTGGATGGGAGCGGTACGAGATCCCAAAGATAGGAACAATTGGAAGTGGTTGGGTGGTGATGACGTAACTGTGTCCTTCTGGAATCTACCAGGCGGTAATGAAGACTGCGCTCGTTATGACGGATCAAAGGGCTGGTTGTGGTCCGACACAAACTGCCTGGCAAAATTAAATTACATCTGCCAACACCGTAAGTATAACTAAAGCCTAAACGGTGCATCTTGTACTATATGAATTCTTATCCACATAATAGTAGTGAACATAGAAAATAGTTAATGATATCAGTTACATAGATTAATTAAGAGCATTGCTCACAGGTTCAATTCCTGACTCTAAATAAATAAATAAGGAAAAGGATTAATTAAGTTAAACTAAATTCTTCAATTGAAATGATTGGAAATATTATAGTATTGATGTATATCCTCACTGAATATTGTGTTTAAATTTTAGAACCGAAGGCTTGTGGTCGACCAGAACAACCTCCCAATTCTACAATGATAGCAAAGAATTTTAACGTGGGCACAACCGTCGACTACCAGTGTGACGTCGGGCACCTTCTGGTGGGGCCGTCATCTCGAACTTGTCTCACGACGGGTTTCTATAACGAATTCCCTCCAGTATGCAAACGTATGTTATATATTTCTGATATTAATTGCAAACAAGAATGATTATCTTTCACATGTCTGTAGCTGGATATTATTAACTGTAACGACATAATATTTACAGGCATCGAATGTGGCTATCCCGCAGAGATTCAAAATGGACACTATCAATTACTGAATGGATCTGTCAGTTACCTCAGCCAAGTGGAGTATACTTGTGAAGAAGGATACGACATGTTAGGAAGGGCCCTACTCACATGTGACGTAGATGAGCGATGGAATGGCCCTCCACCACTATGTCAAGGTAAACAAAAATTTATCTTTTTGTTTCCAGAAAACATTTCTCTATCTTTCATGTATTGCAGTTACTCTAATTAAATTAAATTTCAACAAAAGCAATCTACTTATCAAACTTATCTAAGCTTAATTTCATGATGGGATGGGAAGTTTCTTTAAAAAGAAGAAATAAAGTACATTAGACATAAACCCTTACTGGAAAATTTAAACCTGAGAAAGAATAAAATATTAGATTTCTACAGATTGGGGAAGTATTCCCACAGAAGATAAACAAATAGATTAATTTTAAACTTTTGACAATAACTAGTTCATTTGAATTATATCTGTTTGTGTGTACAAATTGACAGTTACTTTCAATTAATATATTCAAATAGTTTTACATATTGAAATCATAATTTCTTGTTTTCTTTCCAACTGCACTAAAATTGTATATAAGTAGTTAAAATATCATTAGCTGGAATAATACTCCCATAAGTATTATTAATTTAAGTGTGTGACGATTTCTGCGTCCCATGTTCTTAACACATTTCTTTTTGAGTGAAGCACGACAGCATTTATGTCATTTTCTATTTTCAGCTATCCAGTGTGACGACCCACCTGAAATCGACAATGGGGAATACTTGATGAACAATAACGTAAGCATAGTCGGCACTGTAGCTGAATATTCCTGCGTATCAGGACATTTTAAACTTGTTGGTCCAAAGCAACTCAAATGTATGCCAAATGGTCTCTATGATAAAGCACCACCAATTTGTAAAGGTGAGTAATATTTCTCTCCAAACATACTTAAATCAATTTCATAAGTGTTTAATATTTATATTATTCAGAAAACTCACCGAAGCTGATAATGTTTTAAGCTAGATTTTTTATAATTGACATAATTACATCATGATTGCTATAACTGACTGATGCTTTGATATTTCTGCATAGTAATTTATTATAAACATAATATATTAAAATGGTAGAAGGTAAATCACAGTTAATGTTCTATTTATATTATGTTTTCTTTTCAAAAAAGGCAAAATCTCTGTTTTTAAATTACTTGTGTGTGTTAAAAGTATTTTTAAATTAAACAAGAAACTAAAATTCCACTTATAATCTAACATACAAAATATTTTCTCCTACAGAAGAATTGAAGCCAACAGCCATTGTACCATCACAGAAGACGCCCCTCATTCCGACAAGGCCAAAAGTATCCGCGGCTCCCGTCCCCACCATACCAACGGTACGGTCCACAACTCACAATCACAAAACGTCTAAAGCACCAACAAAGCCAACAGATAGCGTAGAGTCTGACACGGCAAATGTCCCACACATAGTCCAATCCCGTCCACTTGACAACGACATCCCGGAGAACGTCAACGCCAGAAGTGATTTGCCCAACGCCAACATCGCTCATTCTGTCGACGAGGAACGAAGAGAAACTGTAGGTGCCAGACTGAATTTGGGTAAGATTATTTGAGTTGATGGAGTTATTAATATTAATAATTAACAGTCACACTATTATTATCGAACAATCATGTTGAAGAGAATCTTATTTTACAAAAGGAAAATATTATTTTCTCTCAATTTCTTAATATTTATAGGGCTTATTATTGAATAATTTTTGAAAATAGATAATTGCGTGGGCTGAGATTCTAGTCTTCTCTGGAGTTACTACCCATAATGAGTGTTACTAACCAATTTCTTCCAGTCAGCTCCTTCCATTACCATTCTCCTCAAACCATTTATTCTAATAGTTCTTATATCTTCCTTCAAATCTTCACTCCATATTTTCCTCCATTTCCAATTCAAGACAATCTTTGGCGTTTTTCTCAATCCTTTCCAAGTACGGGACTTCACATATTTAATTAAATTTTCATAGTGCATATGTCGAACAAGTTCAATATTTATTCTCATTCTCCAAATTCCATCAGATTCTTTAATTGGGCCATATATTGTTCTTTATAATAACCAATTTTTTGCCAGCTTATAGAAAGGATCCAATAAAAAATTTTATTTTTTAAATTTTAATTGTAATCTCTTGTTTTGCAGGTGCTATCATAGCATTGGGAGTGTTTGGAGGCTTCGTCTTTCTGGCTGCAATCGTAACGACAATAGTAATTCTGGTTCGAAGGTATGTGACTGTCACACAATTCCGTTAGTGGTTTATATTGTCAATATACATATGTTTTGATTTTCATGTTTGAAACAATAACTTGGACTCAAGTCGTGTTTTGTAAGATTCAAAAATATATTGAACTTTACTTCAAATGATCTGAAACATTTGAGTAACATCACTGCAACTGGGCTTCCAATTCTTGCCTGCTCTCTGCTATGATTTCCAACTGGTTCACTTCTTGTCTTGTGAAATCTTAATAATCTCATTTTTTTTAAATCAGAAAACATTAAAACTGTTCAAATTTAGTGGATCAGCGATAAACCTTTGCCAAGCTGTTAGTGGAAACCAAATATTTTTAATGTTGTCCCTAAACTGACTGTTCTGAAACCTACTAATACTTCTTTACTAATGCACAAACACAACTCCTTCAACTTACCATATCCTTATTGTTGTTCTAGTGGCAAGAAAAACAAACTCCCCCCCGCGCGAACAATGCCGTCCCGTTGGTACACTCTCCTGGCTCTGCCTTTCCCCGACCAGCAGGTGGGGAGGCGCGAATTCTCACGCGGCTATCGCAACCGTGCTGGCTATTTCTCAAACCCACTCTAAGTGCAGGAGCTAGCTTTGTGCCTGTCAGCAAGGTACTGTACCAGCTCCGTCTCGCCTGCTCTTGTAGATAGCGCAGCACTGCACATTGACGTCTGCCTAACATTAGTCTCTTCAGAATTCATTGTAAATTTTGCTAAGTGTAAATAAAGGTGAATTGTAGCAGCCATTCTTTTAGAATTAGGTTAAGTCAATCTATGAAGGCCAAGGTTACATTACATATATTTACACACCTGAGAATTGCACTTTCAGTCTTCAGTTGAACTGAAATTATGTCCTTCATGTTCATGAATAAAATATTTCCCGTATTATCATTTGTATGTGGTGAATAAATATTGTTCTCTTAAATTCAAATTTCCAATAACTTTATATAACCTGCTATTATTTCAATTTCTTGGTGTCTGTAGATCTCTCTCTCTCTCTCTCTCACTGGTGTTTGCATGCCAACCTGTGCTTCTAAACAAAGACATTTCTCACACATGCATTTTTACTTAACATACTTCACTCAGCTTGTTTAAATTTTACTGACAATTTTTTCAATTTCACTCTATACAGGAACCGCAGTACAAAACATTACCGTCACAGAGCATCACCAGACTGCAACACAGTAGCTTCATTTGACTCATCTGGTTCAGAAAGCAGAGGGGGACTAAATCGATACTATCGTCAGGCGTGGGAAAACCTGCAACAGTCCGCAGCCGGACACTCTCCCTTGCGTCGAAAAGAGACGCTGGACGAGCCAGCGGGTTTCCGTGGTGAAGGTCTCAGAGACGGCAGCGAACTGGTGGTGACGGACGTCGCACCCAAGCCCTCCGCCATAGCCGCCGCCGAAAAGAGAAGACACCACCACCATCACCACCACCAGCATCGACCCAGGTACTAGTTAATCCGGAAGCCTTGGAGGTGAACACGTGAGAATTACTGGCCCGTGATAGGAACAATATTGAAGGCGTTGTTGAAAATGGAGTATTCAGTCAGTGTTCATCACATATTTTAAAACTATTATGAAAATTTGTTTATAATAATAATTGGAGATTGAATGATACCAAAAAAACAAATGGCATGAAGCCAAAGTAGAAAATATTTCTGTTACTTCACTGCTGAATTAATTGAGAAGATGTAAGCTACAATATTGATTCATGTAGTAAACATTTCACTTTATACTTGTAAATAATCATTTTTATTTATATTTCATTTTTAAGGAGTATACAAGGTTTTGTATTTGAATGAAAACTATGAGGTGATTTTTTTCTTATTTGGACTGACAAGAACTAATTTATTTACCAATTTTCACTAAAGAATGAAAAATATAAACTGACAGCTTCCAAATTATTTATTGGCAATTTCAATTTCTTTGCACCTTCAGTTGTAAATAACTATTGTCAGAATTTATAGTTCATTGAATTTTTGTTGCTGTAGTAAGACATTTGCTATTTAATTTTACTTGGAAGTTAGTAAAGCAGAAATGAATCCCTTGGCCTTACCTTGAGTAATATTCTGTAAGCGTGACGAGATATTACAACATGCAAGACAAGGCTGACGAGAGTCATGGGCCCTCGACTCTTCACACAATCTTGCAAATTGGAAATTTTCATGCATCACTTTGAACGACAGATTTGCCATACTGTGCACTTATACTACACCTGAATTAGAGTTATCAAACTGTGAACTATAAAAACTTTTTTTTTAAATCGTAATATTTTTGTAAAATTGAACTTTTATCGTTCATTTCCAATATGCTCTCAAATATAATTGTAAGTTTTGTGATATATATATACAATATATACATTTGTACTGAAGATAAACCTTCTTGTGATTATTACTGACTTATTGTACACTAAATCATTTCTGATTTAATAAGTGATTTCTTGTTTTCAGAATGTATTTACCCAAATGCTATATATTTACAATTGAGATACAAAAAAGTATCTCTAAATTAAAGAAAATTGTTGAAGTGTAAATGAAATTCAGTAATAAAATATTTTTAATATTATGTGTGTGTTTACTTACTGTCACTGCATTTGTTATTTACAAAACTTTATAAATAAGATTAGGGAAGATGTTGGATGTGGTAGTTATGCATAAATGAAAAGGCTTGCACAAGATAGATTAGCATGGAGGGTTGCATCGGACCAAACTTAGCATAAGTACACTGAGGTTATTATTACAGGAAGTCATAAGCCATCGACTAACTTTAAAAAACTGTATTTAAAATATTGTGACACAAAATTAACAGATATAGTTTGCACCAAAACTTGGACATTGCTAACGAATATATAAAAAGAGATTAGGTAATTTCTTCAAGGAAAGAAAAGATTAGGAGAATAATGGCTGATTGCTATAGAATCAAAAGACTGGGTGGTTTTTTTTTTTGTAAGTTGACAATATGATGAAAATCAAATGATATTTTTTTCAAGGTTAGAAACAATTATTAAATTCAGTTCTATTCCCAATCCAGCACATTTGGTATGAACATGCAGTGATATCACATGATTAAACAGGATATAAACACTCGTAAGGAAGTTTGGAAAATATGGAATTTGTTGTTAAAATGTGTAAGAATTTGTAAAAGTAATTTTAAAAACGGATAAATCAAACTTTAATAAAAAAATAATTCTGAAGTCTCACTATTATTCATAACAGTTGGGATATAAGTTCAATAATTTATGAACAACAACTTCATTATTTACAAAAATTTGGTACAGTTACAAGTAACAAATAAAAAAGCGATTCCATGATGAGCAGTGTTGAGACATTTTAGACTAACAAAAAATTATACCTGTTCTAAACCTTGAGCCACTGGCCAATTAGTTCCTTAATTTGTTGGCGTGCAGCTGTTAACTGAGGTAAATCCGAGGCATCGCTTGGGTACATGTTAGCACAATGTGCAGTTCCTGGAAATGTAAATTAAATACTTGAAGACAAACATACATACCATACAAGTATTTTTCAAATATTTTTAATAGTAAATAAACTCTTAAACTTGAAAAGTAAGTACTTGTGTTATGCGTTACTTTGCAATTAATATCCAAAGAAAACTGATGCCATTCAAGCTAAATGAATAACATCCAGTTAAAAATTGATCACTTAAGCAGTGGAAACAAACAAAGTACAAAGGTCGGAAGACATTCATTTACTGTATAATCTTCCATATACTAATTAATTAATGATATAATTTTGTCTGATTTGAAAAGTATTTGCCAAGTACATATAAATACTGTAATGGTCCACACACAGTAATTCAACGCTGTAACTGGCTGTATACTAAAACACAAAATATAAATTAAACATTTTGTGAATAGTTAAATATAAACCACAAGCTACTAACATAAAGCCTTCAGTAGGCTCTCAATTAACTGCACAAGGTTTAACCACTTGGCGACTAAACCTCAGCAATGCATTTTTAAGAAACAAAGAGTCCAACAAAGTTGCTGAAAGACCAAACATGGGCAATCTGGAGTAGTGGGAGGAAGTGGGAGTATGGTCCTGTCCATCACTGAGCTGAATTCTTCAGCTGTTGTCAATACAGCACGCAGAAGGGTAAATCAATTGTGTGGAAAAATATTTAAGTTTTTAAGTGAAAAAGTGCTGAATGAATTTTTTTAATCAAAATTGTGACTGGTTCTTCAATGTTACGACATTAGGATATTGATGTGGTTTAGCTTACAATGTACTTCATCTATAAATCTACAATAAGCTATGTACCACAATTCAGAAGCTTTATAATGAAGAACATTGGCCTTCATCACACAAAAGAGTAAGCTTAAGCAAAGTTTTATGGTGAAAAAAATTAATGTTAATTTTATACCAGAATATCTGGCTTGTATATGTGTACTTTGGTTTCTCCACTATTTTCTGATAATCCACATCAATTCTCCTCACCATTCTTGTGAACAATTGAGACTCTTCTGTAATTCCGAAGTAACAAAAGCGTACTGATTCAAGTGAGAAAGAAACCCTGTCAAGAGATGTAAGAATTTCACTGGAGCTCTACACTGCCTCAGAAACTATCATCTGAAATCATATCATCCAACGAGCCATTGCCAAATGGTACTTGAATGAATGTGTGTGTGTATGCACCTTATGAAAATCTTGAAGGACTTTTGTAATATTAAATTCTAAAGAACATTACATAACAGCTACACAGATAGTCTAATATTAATAATATATTTTATAAGGAATGATAAATTCTAACAAACCATTAATATAAATAGCAGGCGCATCTGTTAACAATGTGTGAGTTATTCCAAGAGCATGCCATGGGTCTACTGAGCCGTGAACATAAACAACTCTCGTTGCTTGCAGCGCAAATGCTCCATAGATTGTGTTGGTACGCTGTGTTGCCATTTGCAAGAAGTTCGAATCATACCTACGAACAAAGAGTTGAATGTCATTTGAACAAGTTTATTTTATAATAATGAATTACCTCCAATAATTGATGAAATTATTATGTAATCAGGCATGAAGCACTTCATTGAGAAACTATTTAAATGCATTCCTAACGAGGATACCTGCAGAACTGATGAAAAATTTTACCAAATAATTACTAAAACTTGAAGCTTTAGTTGTGCCAAATTCTAGCTAATGAGAATTAAAACTTCAAAACTTACTTTTTGCCAAAAATGTCTGAACACTGCTGAATGAAAAATTCCACAGGAAATGTGTTTCCAAACAAGCTGGATTCCAAACGTGATGTTTGATAGAAACCAAATTCAGTGCATGTCTGAAATGTCCATTGGCGACCTAAAATCATTTTAAAATATGAAAACAACAAGCTTTTTTTTAAAATTTTGATAATACAAAAATAAATTTTAAAACAAAATTAATTCATTTGAACATTTTTTGTTGTTGTAATTATGCTGTAAATGTTCAGGGTGTCTCAAAAAAATAGACTCACATTTTAACTCACTAACATGCTGCCTTTTTTGAATTGCAGATGTAATTAATTAATCACAACAAGAAATGTCGTCAATTTGAACATTTGAGAACATGATTATTCAATTACATTTGTCTTCTGTATTCAAAGCCATTCCATTTCACTCTATGATAATAACATTTTTCTTGCCATTCGAAGTGTGAGTACATTTTTTTTGAGACACCCTGCATATCTTAAAATATTGGGTTCCTATAATATGTATCTGCAATGCTTTTCAATATTAAAATAATTGTTTTCTTATGTGATGATACTTTTGATTATGGTAAATTATATAACATATACAATAGGAGTGTGACAGTCTATTTTGAGTAAGTCATTGCTTTTAAAGTAGTTTGTGTATCTGAATGGAAGACAATGATGAGAAAACATTGGCAAGGGTAAAGGATTGGATATCCAAAACTTTATTTACATTAAGTTCCATTTGAAAATGAAGAGACGTAAGACTCTTTGAAATTCAATCTGAGAAACTGCTGTCAACATAAAAACCTGTGAGATAAGTATTGACGCCAAAGGCTGGGTTTACGAGACAGCATTATATTTTTATTATAGTTTTAATGTCCAATACAGTATGTTCAGAATTATCTAACACATCATCTCTGAAGCCATTACCTTGTAAAGTTTATGCATAAACCACATCTATTTCTTCAGATGATAAACTACTATTAATTTTATTGTATCCAGATCACTCGATTTATTATTTTTTACCATCTTTTTTATTTCTACCATGGTGAAAAGTTGACTGTCTAGAGAGTAATTTACATTTTGTGAGTAGGACAATCAACCTCCAGACAGTCGACTCATTCTAGTAAACTAGTATGGTGTAATCTCATCTCTAGTTCACTTGCTGACACACAGCCTTGCATGCATCTCCAAAGTATGAGTTCACTTACCACCTTCAGAAGTTTCACTAGTCCAATCAGTAGATCTCATTTGGTCAATCATTTTTGAATATTTGTAATCGAGACATTCCTGTCCATAAGCATCCAGCAGCATAGAATTCAGTAAGGCATATCGGGACACGGGTTGACCAATGCTGCTATTTTCCATAACTTTACATGCGACATCAATAGTAATGTTAGTTGCTTTTGCTCCTTCAAATTTCCTATTATCTTTGTTGTACTGAACAATGCCAGCAAAATTGTTGGCTAAACTCTCATATAAATTGGATATATCATCAGTAAGTGACGTGTTAACTGGATCGCACAGCCTAAAATGGTTTATACATGCAGATTAGTGAATTGTTTTTAATAAAATATTGTAAATTATTATTTACAAATTAAAAAATATAAATATATGAATAGAATTTCTTAAAAGTTGAAAAAAAAGCTTGACAAAAATAGAAATTGACCTTTGTACCACTTGCTCAACCTATTTGAGCCTGAGTTATAAGTCTTAGTTTCCACTCTCTCTTATAACTCCTGTAACTAAGGCTTAACTAAGAATAAACTGGGCTAGAGTCAAAAGGGTAGCTAATACAGTAACACAGCCTCATACCTATCAGTGATCGAATTCAAATACCAGTTCTGTCCAGTTTTACTTCATGAATATAAATATATATTCCACTCAATTTGAGAAAAATTAAATTTATTAGTAAAGCAACCTCTTAAATCAATCATAACATGGATATAATGTATGAAGGAAGAATCACTTTTAAAGTGCTGCTTTTAAATAAAATAACATCAATTATTTGTAAAGGAATGACCAATCTGACAAAAGATGAAAATTCCAGTGAATTATTACAACAACAAAAAAGCAAATTCACGAAAAGTATATCATGAGTAATACAAGTAGTCTGTGTCAAATCTTAAGTTTAGTCATCCTTTTGTTTTAAAATTCCTTATGTTCATTTTGAAAATAGTCAATAATTACAGCTCATTGTACAGACAATTGCAAAGTCAGGAATGCTTTCATTTTTTTTGTATGTCAATTACCTGAAAATTTTTGCCAAGGTTTGTTGGCCCACTCTGTGTTCAAGTAATAAGGAAATCTGAGCGGTTGCTCTTTCAAGGGAGGAGACGCACTCTCCACTTGAAGCTGCCAAGGCATCACTAACTACTTTATAGTATTCTGTAATTTAAAAAAAAAATGGTAACAAAGAAATTGCATAACAAAATGAGGGTATCAAAACATATTAATGAAATGTGATGTTTGTACTGGATGCAATACCAAAGATTAACATGCTATTTTGAAGGTCTTAAGAAAGAAAAATGTGGCAGAATGTAAAACTTAAATTAAACCAAGGAATAAGGATTTTGAAGTGAACTTCACGTTGTAAGAAGAATGAGTCCAAGAAAGACAAAAAAATTCTTTGAATAATGTAATATAATTGCAAAATATATATAATTTATATCAAGAGCTTCTCGATAAAGCCTTTCAATTATTTTAATTATATAATACCTGTCCTTGCTTATATTCAAGTTGCATGTCATTAAACACAATACACAGTCCATTTAAGCAAATGTTACACTATAAAGCTTTAAAAATTTAGAAGACTAGAATGAGAAAGTATCAACCGGGCCCCAGGACTTAATCCCAGGACCTCTTCCAAATTTAGTATTACACTCCTTATCTAGGCTTCAATTAAAGTCTTTTTCCTTGACGTGAATTCTATGCACCTTCGATCAATTTACACAATGCCCACTCTTCACTGAATTTCTAGTAATTAAGTTGCGAAGAATTTGATTAGTGAATTATAGGTGAGCCTAGCATAAGCTACAGGAATGGAGGGATGTCAAATTACTCCAAAGGATCTTGACTTGGACTAGCTCAGTGTTTAAGTGTCCACCCTGAAAGCAGGAGGTCCTAGGTTCATGTCCGGGGTCCGGTTAACATTTTCCCATTCTTGTCTTCCAAATTTATCATTATGCTCCATATCTGAGCTTCAATTAAGGTCTTTCTCTTAGACTTCAGGTGAAAAAATTGTATTTGAAGGTTGTCGTCAATCGGAAATAATCATTTACTAGGTATAACAGTAAGAAAGATGGAAGAGTTGATTGTTGACAAATGACCATTGTATTAGTTGTGTGGAAATCTGAGAACTAGTGCTACAGAAACTTAATTGGGAAAGCCTTTGATTATTTAAGAAGTTCCAAAGGATTCAGTGATTAAACATTGCTTTTATACACCTATGTAAAATCCTGATAGAAATGGAATGTTACTATCCTAACTGTGGAGGACTTTTCTGGGGCCTCAAACTGAAGAATTAGAAAATTCTGGTATAGACGATGTGTACACTTCAATATGCAAGAACTTATGATGGTTATAAATTAGAATGAGACCATGCACAAATGACAACATGGAAAATAGCATAAGAATATAACAGGTGAGCATAAGAATAAATGAAAGCAAAATAAAACCATATAACAATTATTGTTAATGCTTATGTATTCAGCTATGTATATGTGTATTTATTCTGCATTTTTGTAAAATATATGTGCTTGTAAATATAGTTTTATAAACCAATGTTTTAAGTGATGACTGCATTGTGTCCCACAACCTCCTGTAACATCTGCAATAAAAATATTATTGTTTGGCTACAAACCTCCAAAATCTGCTTTAGCTACCAACGGCCCACTTGCCGAGACAGCGGCGTGAACCAAATGTGGGTATTTGGCTCTCATCCAAGCAGCCAAGGATCCCGGGTACGAACCACCGAACACAATCCATTTTGTCCCAACTGTTAAGTTAAACTTCACATTCATTGCTTCAATAAAGTAAGCCAAGTCGGCTAAAGCCTGTTGGCTGCTAAGGTATACAAGATTTTTAACACTGAGGTCTCTGTAAGGAAAATATTTGGATGTTAGTAACTGGTACATCATAATCTGAAATTTTTTATAAACATGGTTTTTAAAAATAAAGTTACAGCACATACTCTGTGGGGTGGCTTTCTCCATAATATCTGTGTTCCAACTGAAAGCATAAAGCATTATATTCTTGAGCGTATGTCATCCATTGACCTGTAACCATCCACAATGGGCTAGCTTTACCCTCGCCTCCAATCATAAGGAATACAGGGCCACCAGGTTTATAGAAACTCGCATTGGTGAAGTATCGCTGAGGAAGGAAATCAAAAGTATTACATTTATATTAGTATGCTAATCCCCCTCAGGATTTCAGGTTCGCCTATGGAGACTATATAGAATTAACAACATTTAGTTTCAATACTCTCACATATTTATGCATTAAAAGTTTTCGAGCACATCTTTCAAAATTATGAGGCTCTTGGAATATAAAACTGCATACTAAAGAGGGAGTAAAATTTAAGATCACTTTTAGAGTTTACTAATTTTATTACAGTTAAATTAGTGGTTTTTAAATTACCTGCTGCCACGTCCTGACTTCAGATGGATCATAATGGTCAAGTCGTTGTTCGAACCA
The DNA here is from genome assembly GCA_034510155.1 of Eucriotettix oculatus. Taxonomy (NCBI): domain Eukaryota; kingdom Metazoa; phylum Arthropoda; class Insecta; order Orthoptera; family Tetrigidae; genus Eucriotettix; species Eucriotettix oculatus. Next base: position 202,114,744 of record CM067377.1, on the reverse strand, counting down.
TTCATCTGGAGGCACCTGGACCGACTCTTCAAGTTTAGGCTCACCAAGCATTCCTCCCCTGGCTCGTCCTTTATTAAATATTTTCCAACATTCGATTTCAACCACATTTATCACGCAAAATAAAAAAATACTCAATAAGACGCCAGCGTTCATCTCGATGTGAAAATGTTATTTACTTCTCGCTAAAATGACAGAAGTTAAGAGAGTAATTGACGGAATTGCGGTCTTGCTGTTAATGTAGAATCGTGACGTGTGTGAAGAGGCCTACTTTTTCAAAAGGAGGACATAATGGTAAATAGTGAAGCTACAAATAGCGATTCTCTAAACTATATTGACGGGGTTGTAGTATTTGTTAGATTCCATATTAACGAAAGCCGACTTCAAAATGATTTGACGTTTCTGCGTAGCTTCAGCGGCTTGTCACGTGCTTTCAAGTGTGTGTCGCAATCGTGTTGGTATTTCGGATAAGAATAGATTATTTGGCATTAGCACCATCAAACATTGTAATGTTATCCCAAATAAATAGTAAAGTCCAAAATGTTGCTCCAGTATTCACAAGGCTGTTAAAGAAACTTGCAAAGTTTTTTTGAATTTTTTACTGTATATTATTAAAGGGACGGATATATAAAATTATTGAAAATCATTAAACAAAAATATTTGCTCAATAATTCGCATTTAACATACAATTAATAATATCAGCTGTGTGCTTCAGCTATTGTCTGGGTCAAAATTGCCAACATGTAAACACCAAAGTTTCATCATAGTCTGCGTGCGTTAACAGTTATGTCAGAGTGATGCGTCATGAAAGCGGAAATGTTACTACAGACAAATAATCCACCATATTATAAAGAATAGTAAATAAATGCTAGTCTTAATATGTCAGAAACTTTTAGTATTAAAATTTAATTTGACGTACGTTTCGTCTCGTTTTTTGGGACTTCATCAGGCAGTATTTGAAAAGTTAACACTAAAATTTTTTATAATATATAAAAATAACATGGTTTAAAGGTGCCAAAAATATAAAATACCGGAATCAAAATTAACCCAAACAATAATAAATTATAAAACCCGATGCGAATAATTATAATTTACACCTCTTCAAAGCATGTCATTTTTATATCAATATTGTATTTATTCGTCCATAAAATCATTAGAGTACAAAATTTACAATGATGATGTAGGTCATTTCATACATATTAATGGTAACATAAAACATACTACATTATTACAACGTAAAGTTTATAACATTAAACAGTATCTGTAATATACAAGTCTGTTTTTACTGAGTTTGTTGAGGCCATGCTAACCTATCTTGCGCTTTTTCATTTCCTAATGAGTAGCACATCCCAAATCCTGCCTATGCACTTAGCATATTCCATCCTTTGCCTCCCTATTCTGTTAAAAAACCCCACACACACCTGAAATGCTGATTTTACAAGACCCTCGTGTCTCAAAACATGGCCTATTAATCCGTCCGTTCTCTTCCATATTGTTTGCTCTTCAACTATTCTGCTTATAGCTTCCTCATTAGTGCAGTGAGTTAAATTGAGTTTTCCTATAGTAGTAGTTAATAACCTCAGCTGTTGATGTAACTTAAAAAATATTGTTTATATGTACTTATGTCAGAAAATGACAATATCTGGTTAATTAAAACAATTGATAAGGACAGAAAAGAGAGTCATAAAGTCGGTGACTTACCTGAAGTTCACAGATGGCAGGCACTATGTAGGGTTTGAGGTTCTTGAATTTTCGAGGCACCGCCCCCTTCATCAGAAGGTTAGGAAAATGGCATCTGTCTCTCTTTCCTGCCCTCAACAATCAATGTCACCCAGTTGGAAGCCTGAGTAAACTTTTTTAACTACATACACCAGGAAAGCCTTCGTTCAATCAAACATTTATCAAACTAGAAATAAGAAATATGTTATATTGGATATAGAAATAATTTTTTTGACTAAACTATTACAGTATAAGTAACAGGCTTAATGTGGAGTGACATTAGAAACAACAGAATACAATGAAAAAATGTTGAATAATAAAATGTGTTACTGATGTACAAAATAAGATATTTATTGATCCATTTCCATCTTACATGATCAATCTTGTACAAAGGTACAGGTTACGCCATTTTTGCTTACATATTAAATAATTAAACAAAATAAAAGTAAGTGTAACAATAAAAGTGCAGTAAAATTTACAAATTATAATGATGAAATATCAAAACTAATATAGTAATGATATTACAAAATAGACAGTGTTATTTATGATATTTTGAAAAGCTGAAACCCCAAACCATTGAACTGCATACGTAAATAACATAACAACTAGTAGGTTCCTTATTAAGTTTTTTAACAACAGCAGTAAAAAAAATAGATGAAAAATATATGTAGCATTAAGTTTTGCTGATGGTATTGGGGGAGTCAGAACAAGACTTGGAAAACATAATAAATGGCATGAACATGATACTGGAGAAAGAGTTCAACATTAGTATTAACAGAGGGAAAATCAAGGTGATGTAGTGTAGTATGGGGAATAGTGGAATAACAAAGACTGTTAGGTTGGGAAGGGGTATTTTGTAAGAAGTTAAGGAATTATTCTACTTGGGAAGCATAACAAATAGGTAGAAGTATAGTAGACAAAGTGTAGGACAGCGTGGCATGGAAAGTTTTCACAAAAAGAGGATAATATAAGTATGAATATTAAGAAATTGTTATTAAAAATGTTCATATTGAGTGTGGCGTTAAATGGATGCGAAATGAGGATGATAAGAGTTCCTGACAGAAAGAGAATAGAAGCTTTTGAAATGTGGTGCTGTAGGAGAATGAAATGGATGTATAGGGTAACTAATTAGGAAGTACTAAGCAGAATAGGGAAAAGAGAAGGGATAGATTAAGAGGCCACATTTTGAGTCTTGAAAAATTAGCATTAGAGGGAATTGAACAGAAGAGGGAGACCAATGATGTCAGACGCAAAGCAGATTAGATAGGATGTTGTAGTTTTGCGGATATGAAAAGGCTTGGGCAGGATACGTTAGCATGGAGGTTTGCATCAGACCAGTCTTAGGACTGAATACCACAATAACACGGATCAAAAACGTATACTCATTGTTACTATGAAAAAGAAAGATTATAACATATGTACAAGAGTATTTGAGAATATAATACTTCAAGTTGATGAATGAAAAATGAATTTTCCACAAGAAATTCAACTATTTATACATTTATTAGATGCAAATATATATTTTAAAAATTTTAACAACAAATTTATGGATATAAGAGAAAAAAAAGGACATTAATACTTGAGAAATAAGACTCTAATGTATCAATGTGTAATTACAGGAATTTTAACAAAAATAAATAAAATAAAAAACATTTGTTCTTGAATTACATGAGACATGTTATCTATAAAGCTAAGGAAATTTAACAAAATATGGGTTTCCACAAAAAGTCTTCAAATTTTTCACAAGAATTCGCTGTAATTACAAAATCTTTTTTTTTCTAGCTGATGATGGCTGATAGCCGAAAGTTTTGTTATTAAAATATGAATAAAAAATAAATTGTGAATTCTTGTGAAAAAATTTTGAGGAGTTTGTTTTGGCAATCCATGTTTTTTTTAAAAAATACACTCTACTTTATAACTACAATGCTGCTTTTCCATATTGAGTTTGCTTGAACTGCACCATATAACAAATTTTCTGAACAGTTCTTTCATTTTCAAGTTGTAAAGTGGACCGACGAGGCATTTTCGTGAGGAGGGAGAATGTACACGCACGGCAGTCTGCTCTGGACAGGTACGTGACGGATCTTGACAGATGGAATTATGTCTCGTCGTGCCGCCTGACGAGTCGAACTGCACTGCGCATGCTCAGTTCCCCGCTGCTCACCCTTGCCTTTACTCAGTCCTTCCTGTGTTGCTGTTTAGTTTCGCCGGTTAAATTCAAGAATGGAAATGGATTTAGAAAAATTGATAGCTTGTGTTCAAGCAAGACCGGCTATCTACGATCATAATTTGAAAGACTATTCAAATAAGAACATTATAGATCAGCTGTGGGAAGAAATTGGTGACGAATTGGAGTACTCAGGTAAATTTATCATTCATTTGCAGCTTCTAATAATACTCTATGAGGTAATTTGTATGACATTAAATAAATAAATAAACGGTTCGGCCCTTAACATGTCAGAGAACTTATTAAAATTTAATATGACGTGTAACGTTTCGTCTCGGTTTTTGGGGGACATCGTCAGGCAACAGTGAGAATTATAAATAAAACAATTAAAATTTTTAAATAATTATAAATGAAACAATTAAATTAATCTGAATAAAACAAAAAATGACCAAATTCAGAAATGGTCTGAGAAGTAAACACCATAAAAATTAATAATCTAGTAACATGTCAGAGAACTTATTAAAATTTAATATGACGTGTAACGTTTCGTCTCGGTTTTGGGGGACATCGTCAGGCAACAGTGAGAATTATAAATAAAACAATTAAAATTTTTAAATAATTATAAATGAAACAATTAAATTAATCTGAATAAAACAAAAAATGACCAAATTCAGAAATGGTCTGAGAAGTAAACACCATAAAAATTAATAATCTAGTAATTGAGTCACAGATTGGATATTAAGGAATAAATTCAATTATAAAACATTTTCTTATTTCAGAAGTACAATTCAAGGCAATTTCAGAATAGAAAAAAAAAGAAACAGTAACTCGACTTTGGCAGGTAAATAAAATGGTTATTATACACGTCATACTATTTTTCAATAAGCTTTTGGCTTCTATTACATCACAATGCTGTATAGAGATGTCCATGACCTCACGAGGTCGAAAGCTTATTGAAAAATGTATGACGTGATAAAATAAACGTTTTATATACATAGCAAGTGGAATATGTTTATTTTTCTATATATATAAAAACAGTAATTACAATAAACTTGCCAAAAGTCATAATAATACATTTAATACAAAATCAAATAACTGTAAAGCAAAACGTCCTATTCCCTAAGCCTCGGGACATCTTCAGTCCAGAAATAAATTATATTTAACTTTGTATTTTTATTGCAAATTTGTATGACGCGATGAAATAAACATTATATATAGTGTATAAAAATACATTATATGTACTATACATAATGTATATTTATAAATAAAAATACGAATTACAATAAACTTGCCAGAAGTCAGAATAAAAAATTTCATACAAATTCAAATAACTGTAAATCAAACGTTTCATTCCCAAGTATCGCAACATATTCAGTCCAGAAGTAAATTATATTTAACATCTTATTTTTTATTTCTCGGAACACCTGAAGACGTCCCTAAACTAGAGGGGATGAAACGTTTGGTTTTTATAGCTATTTGATTTTCGATAAAATACGATGAGTGGTCAAAAGTCAGGAATAGCATAAAATTTGATTTAAAATAAGATTTCCCTTGATTTTGGTCCTGTATGTCTGTGGCAAAAGATTTTATTTAATGCACTGAAGAGCTCCCGAAAGTTGAGGACGAAACGTTTTATCTCAAATTAAAACTATTCGTTTTCTGGCTTTTGGCCATTCATTGTATATTATACAAAATATTAGGTCAGATTAATTTAATTTATTTATATATAATTAAGCTTTTCATTTATTTACAATTGTTTGATTTTGATTAATTTTCTGTCTGACTTTTGGTCAGTTTATTGTAATGTATTTATATAAATTAGTCAGAACAAGCTGCGCACTTTGCTAATACAAAAAAACGTAGTTAAAACAAATTCAGAATTTGGACTATCCTCCATTACTCCGTCAGTTGAAATCTTAATAACAATCTGCCGTTAACAAGCGACAATGTATCCCGTCACATTGTTGTGTAAATTTATGAAAATATTAACAAAGCATATATCAAAGATATAAACTTTTTAATATTACCGGAAGAATTGCTAATATTTGTAACACTTCGCTCATTAAATCTTGTGAAATAATTTGGGCGTTGTTAATTTCTAGTAAAAATATATTGAAATAATCCTATTAAATTATTAATTAGTACTACTAAAATGATACATTTTATAATATTGAAAAATTCTAAATTTAATTTTAAAAATAATTCTGCACAAAATGAAATCATTTTATGTAGTGTGTTCAATATTGTTTTTTAAAAAATTACAATTCTTAATAACTCTAACTTTTTTTAAAGTGTAAATTCTCAATCATTTCATGAGAACCAAAATAAAACCCTGTATCAAAAACAAAATTTAGTTTGGGAGACTTCTGTCATTACATTTTTCTACAATTAATTAGAAATTCTACCCATGCTATAGTCAGAAAACTACGTTTGAATTTATGATGCTTGGCCTGAGAATTTGCATCTAAATCTGTTAACATTTAGTAATTTTGAATAGCTAAGTCTAAGCTTATAGTATTTTGGATTAAAATATGTCATTCCTAAATTTGGTTAAATATAAATATGGGTGTAATGCACACGAAGCATTTAAATCTCTAACAAATTAGTCAAGTCAAGATTACGGGTGGAATTTCTGATGAATTGCAGGAAATGTAATCCAATTCTGAATCACTCAAACAATTTTAATATGTATACACGTATATAAAATTTTTCCACCAAAAATTGGAACCTAATGTCGATGAATGTATTATATTTTATGAAAAAATATGTAAAATTTAGAAATTACAATATTTACTTTGCTTTTATCATAGATAATTTAATCTATCTTGAGAAAAAAATTGTCTCCTGAACATATATACTCCTGTCATTGTTCCACTGTCTACCAAAGGAGTAGCTGTGATAGTCCTGGAGAAAATTAAATTTTAATAGATCAAATAAATTATTTTTACAGTGTTACATATAATCACAATACAATTGTTTTGTTTGCTGATGATTTATTTAAAGCTTGGTTCAAAAGTGAATTTATAGGAAAAATGGGCAATTTTTCATAAAAACAGCCAATAAACTTAAAATATTATTTCAGTAATTTGGACAAATATAACACACTAATAAATTTTCCTGCAAAGACTTTTATATTTGTTACCTTAAATAACACGTTTCTCAACAAATGTGTCATTTCCAGTAGCCACAGTTATGATTGAAATATTGTTACAGCATTAGAATATTGTAACTAAATATTATGGAAGATTAATTTTTGTTGTGTTACACATCAAATCCAACTGTTAGTCAGTCAATTAATGTTAAAACTGAAACAAATAATCTTGCCAACAGTTATGACTGTATTCTTAGATAATATCTTTATTTGCATAGTTTTCGAATTATTCTTAACGTGCGTCTTGTGAGGTCTAAGGATTGTGGACAAAATCTTGTGTTTATAGTATTTTTTATTATTATTACAACTGACTTCTGGGCAATTCTGTACTGTAAGCCTGTAAAACAATTTGTGTGTGATTATAATCCTACTATTATTATTTATTATATACGGCATGAACCTACCAGTAGAGTTGAAATTTATTTCCTCCTAAAAACACAATTTCATTAAATATGAGCTGATAATATTTTATCCTTTCAGCATCAGACTGTCGACAGAAATGGCACAACCTCAGAAGTAGCTATTCGAGGTATCTGAGGACCACAAAAAATTTGCCGAGTGGCAGCAGGACCAAAAGAAAGAAATGGTACTTGGCTGACGCTATGAGCTTCCTCGGAAGCTATCTAAACCATCAGAAAAAAAGTGCTAGTAATACAGTTGTGAAAGAAGAGTGTGGAGTCGAAAATGAAGTGGACAGGTTTTCACTAGAGGACAGGATTTCTTCTCAATCTTCATCTTCACTGGATTCACTACCAACACTCAAAGAAAAGCGGAAAAGTACAGCAGAAATGTTAGTTGGGCCAATGAAGGAGTTTTTGGAATCGAGGTCCATGTACCAAGAATCACCAATGCTGCATTTCTTTAAAGGGCTGCTGCCAGATATTGAAAAATTGTCACAAAGGCGGCAAAGAACTTTTAAAACAAAGTTGTTGGATCTCGTGAACAATCTCGCTGACGAGGAAGAGGCAGAAGCTACAAGTGACAAATAATACTGCTGTCTTCAAAATAAAAGAAAACTTTCATTCACATATCCCTAAAGACTTTTACATATACAATCTACAACCAAATAATAAATACATGTTTTACATAAAAAGCTCAGTTATCCGATTTTTTATTTATTTCATAGTTTGAAAAAAGCTATGCGCAGAGAAAAGACCTCTCAAGATAATCAATATGGTAACAAAAATGCACAAACTTCTTTAAAATTAGAATTTTAGATTTGTTATAAATGTAATTGTTTTATTAATACTTGATCACACTACAAAAGTTGACGAGCAATAGTCTCAGATTATTTGAATTGCAGTCATATCCAAAGCTTGCAGACTAGTTTTGAAATGGAAAAAAAATACAACAATAAAATCAAATTAGGTATGTGTTCCCTCTATTAACTTGGAAGAATATATCAATAAAAATGCCAGTGAAGTAACAGCTCATCAACATTTATTAAAAATAATCCATTTACAAATATATACTCTGTACATACATGATATTAATCACAAATTTTTGTACATATAATTCTGGAAGCAAGAAATATATATATTTTTTTTACATTTTTAACAACTTCATGTAATTTACAAAATAGAGAGTTACAGCTATAGGAACTGGGAATAAAATTATTAATTTCTCTCCTTATATAGCACTTTACGGTTGATACAGATTTATTAGTTGTGTTTTGGTTTTACATTGCTTATAATAATATAACCTGTACGAGTGTTTCATTCTGAAGCTTTCCACTTTATTCCTGATGACTTTTGAAAGCTAGTTTTCCCCCCAGAACTTACAAAGTTCTCATTCCAACCACACAAGTAATGGAAAATCCAACGAGTTCTGTACGAATATTTTCCAAAAACAACTGACTACAGAACAGTCAAAGGCACTGAAATGAGTGTGGTTATATTAATAATAATATTTCACCCAGAGTTATTGCGTCAGCAAAAATTTCATTTCATTGTCAAACCATAACAATTCCAAAAGGATAATGGATATCATCTTGAAACTAGTTCACTGCAAAAAATTGTTTCCCAGTTTTAAGAATCATTGATTTTAAGCCAAAAAGTTGCTGTACAAATAGAGTGATGATAAAAGTGGCTTCGAGGTCCTTTCTTGACCCTGCAGCTGGCAGACCATTCGTGTGCAACTTATAAGAATGAAATGAAAGGTGACGCAGATATTATCTGTCATCAGAAAGTTCAAAATTAGGGTTGGATGTTTTCCATCCGGTAGCAGCTGGACCAAACCTGTATACTAGTTTCTTGTCTACAGATTGAAAAATATTTTTGTGGTAGTAATACCTGAAAAGAAAAGTAACTACAATCATATGCAACTATTTCTTAGATGAGTGAAATGATTTAACTTAAAGTTTCATAGTGATGCATTCCAAATTGATAAAAAATTCATTCTTAAATTTGGAACCTCATCTGGTGTGTTTAAATTGGAATCAAGTGATTAAAATTTTGACATGCATGTCACACAAGCAATGAGGACGAAATAAGTTTGTATTAAATTTTGACTGTTTTAATATTTGTTTATGAAACAGTTTTAAATATAAATTTAATGCAGGATAAATTTCCAATGTCATAGAAGAAACAGAATAATTAAAAGAAAACAAGTATACTGTTATTCTGAAAATCAGTAAAACAAAAAAAAAACTGGCAAACCTACCTCATAGCCCTGCTCAAATGCTCATAGGACATATCAGGATTTCCTCTCAATGTTCCCCAAAGTTTAGCAATTTCTTTATTTTTAACCATCACAAAAACACCTTCATCGTGATTCTCCCAACGAATATGGCTCGGACAATACTTTCTGTTGTGAAGCAGACTTCTGATAAACTTCCACAACTGCTCTACTTTATCTGAAAACAATAATGTAATTTTATTATAACAAACCTTTAAAAAAAAGTGATTTAGGAAATTAACTTAAATTTATGTGTTGTAGCTTTGAATAAGCAGCTGGGTGCCAGGCATTGCCTGTATATCTATTTATATTAGGATGGCACAATCGCCAATAATATCTTCATAAACATATAATTATACTGGTATAGATTTCTTAATATAGAATGTGGTGCAATGAAACACAAAGAGAAAAACTGTTTGTATTTTAATTCCATTTCATTTAACTTGTGTGAAAGCCCTGGCCTCTATTTATACACAGCCTCAATTAAATGCAAGGCTACTTAGAAAACTTTTTGCACATTTATTAATCATTTAGAAAGTATAATTAGTTAAATTTAGGCATTTCATGCTTAACAGTAATTGAATTATCTCGTTTAACTAGCTATACAAGGTCATAATCCATACTGTTGTAAGTACTATGCCTTTAGGGTAAGATCTTTTTAGGTCAGGCGAGGGGAGGGGAAGGAAGGAACCAAAATCTTCAAAAGATTGACAGAAACCATCTATGGGGTGATCACTGCTAAACACCAACATTTCATTGGATGAATGGTATAGGAACACCTAAGGTCAAACCTCATAGTCGTAATGTGTTCAAACGATGCCCAGTATATAAAACCTGAAGCATAACATTATCTTTTATTTATATAGATTATCATAATATAAATAAATAAATCATGTTGAATCAGAAAACTATTTATTCCATTTGTTTATAAAAAATTACGACATTTCATCCTCTAGTGGGATTAACTAGTATAACTCTTTTAAAATACCATTTAAAGAGCAAATAAAGCCATTTATTTAATTAATTATTGTAATAATTGTCAGATGTTATGCAATTATAATTTTGAAACTGATTAATGCAGAATGTCCATAGGCAGAGTACTAATTCTTTAACGAACAAATGAAAGCTAATTTTTTTCCTGAAGTACACATTTAGGATCACAAAATTTATTACATATCAAACATCACATCTCGAAAGTTATGTTAATCTTTACAATTGTAATGATCAATTTGGTTAATTTAGCTTCACATTAAGCTAATGTGACTGCATTATGACAGAAGTATACATTGAACTATCATTTTCTCAAGGGACTGAAGATCATTAAAGTCAAAACAATGCTCCAAGAACAAGAAAAAAAAATCCAACTTTTCTGTAGACTTTCCAAACAAAAGTGTCATAATTAAGTTTTACTTACGAGTGTTAGCATTTTTACTTCCAAGTTTTAATGCCTGAAGACTTTGAAATATAGCTGCTCCAAACACCGGTATATGCTGCTCAAAGTGGCTTTTCTTCAGTTTTAACAAATCTTTACCATTAACTGCAAAATGCTTTAGCTGAACTGTTTCATAGTTTAAGCCTTTCTTGCTGCACTCTTGCATAATCCAATTTAAAGTATCAATTTGTAGCCATTTTTTTATGTTCTTTTCAGTCCACCCATTTAAATTAATATCATCAATATCTGAAAATAAAATAATTTTTATCACTCCTAATAACTATAAGAAACTCCAGTAACAATACATATATTATTAAATTGAAGCACTTACTCCATAATAACCTTCCTTTATTTTTGACTTCGGTGTGTTTATAAACACGAGATTTCTTCTGTTTGTTGGTACGAGATTCTGTACGTGTGCCACGTGGATCTAAAATAAATTGTGATGGTACCTCAATTAAATTCTGAAAATATACTAATATAAATTATATACTTTCTTATTATAGACACTGTACTCACTAGTAATATGGACAGTGGATTTCTCTCTATTCATTATTATATTTTGGAGAGAATGGTAAAGCATGGCTCCAAAAATAGTATCAATTTGCTCAAAATCAAATTTATTTAAGTTTAAAAGGTTTTGACCATGTATGACAAACTTGTCCATAGGGATACTTTGATAATCTACTTCTTTTTCCCTAAGCTCTTGAAGTATCCAACAAAGTGTATCAATGGGTTCCCAATCACATACATGTTTTTCCTTCCATCCATTTTCATTTATTTCCCTAATATCTGAAAAAGAAACAAACAATTTCATCAATTTTAAATAAAGCTCATTTTATATATTGCGTGTACCCACAAAGAACTCTTAAAAATGTCCATGAAGATAGGTCATAATGAGAGCTAACTCATTTCAACAACATTGATTTTGCCTAAAATTTCTCAAACATGAGTGAAGAAAAAAATTCAGAAGATGAAAGAATATAAATGACAAGTTTTTAATCTTATGGACATTATTATGGCTGTAGTAATTAACAAAAATCTGCACAAATAATTAGAGAATCAAGATATAACTCTACAATCCTTGTAATATTGTTTCCACAACTAGTTGCAGTATGAAAATGTCACATGAATTATAATTCATCTGAACTGTATGTGATAACATTTTTAAATGAGTTAAAAGAGTCATAGGTTTTCAGAACGGAAGAGATTTGTTTTTTAATAGCATAGAAATGGAATTAAAAAGAGGGGGAAGGGTGAAAGGTAGCCAAGGGTTGGCTGGGTTATAGTTTAAGGATCCTACCCAGTGATTCACCTAACAGAGATGCAGATTAAGCCTGCAACAGGTAGGTCAGGCTATTGGGTACTATTCTCAAGCCCTTCCTAGTGGCGGGAGAAGAGTTTGCTGTGGGTTCCCAGCTTTCCCTTCTCTGTCTCTCCCCCACATTTTTAGGAGACAGCTAGCCGACGGATACAACAGGAGCAATGGACAACCAATGCCACATGCTCAAGGTCTGTGATCACTGTAGATGCACATCTCAAAAGAGATGAAGGTGCCTCAGCATGTGAGAAACCGGAAAGAGAATGAGACATCCCCAAAGGTAAGCCTCATCTCACTGTGTGGAGAAATAACTGCAAGAGAAAGCTTCCACAGGTCTGGAAGTGTGGAAGAGAGGAAAATAAATTTCTTTAACAAAATGTATTTGGAATCAAACATCAATTTAAAATACAATTAGACACTGGAAATGAACTAGTATCAAATTATAATATTTGAAAGCAAATTAGAAAAACCAAGCTCTGCGAGGGAATAGAATAATACAACCTGAAGGAAAAATAATAATACTTTATGGAAAAAATGTAGTTATTAGCCAAAAGAAAAGAGAGAACAAAATATTATAAATTGACAAAAACATAAGCCGTCATTTATATAAAGCAAAATGAATTTTTTGAAATGATTACAAGAAAAAAACAGATGCAGAATAATATACCACTCATTTAATTCATATTTAAAACTGACATCTCAGCATTTAATTATCATATTTTGACATGATTCCTACTTTTGTTAAATTGTAATTTTAACTGATACATGTAGTGTATGATTCTTCTGATTCATTCTCATTTTTTATTATGTAAATTTTACAGGCCAAAGGTAGCCGTTATTAATCGGACACGGAATTATACTAATAATAGCTTGAGACATTATTATAATTAAAAATATTAAAATTACAGTCCATAAATAAAACACCCATATTACCTAAAGAGGACTTTTTCCTGTGAAGGTCTTGAGCTGCATTTATAGGCCTATGAGGCTTTTCAATGACTTTTGAAAAGTCCAGTACAGGTGTACTCCTGGAATCAAATTGGAATTCATTCAAGTTTTACAATTCAGTATTAATATTTAAACATAATATAGTTTTGTCTCAATATTACACAGAGGTAAATTATATCAATTAAAATAATTTAGTTAGTTAATTTTGATTTATAAAAATTCTATTACGACTATGAAGCTTTTTCTTTGGAGTAAATTACAACATTAAAATTATCTAATGTGTGTCATTATTCAACATGCCAGTTATATTAATGAATTATTTCCTAATCTATTGTAGAAAATAATACCTGCATATTACCGACATTGGAGTCTTCAAATAACAATATTAATATAATGGCTAAAAGAAAGACTCAATGTTTTCTTCCACAAAATCAGTTTTTCCGTGCTAAATAAAACAAAAACTTAAGGATGAACTTTTGGATTAAATAATCTAGTGAATAACCAACTTGGCAACTTAAATTGCTGGGTTTACATCAAGGTTCTAATCTGCCACCAAAGACTTGTATTGACAGCTACGTTATAAAATTATCTAAAGTGGCATATAATAAGAAAATTGTAAAACTGTCATTAGCAGTACTAATTTCAGTCCCACATAACTCTGGCATTCACTTATTGGATTATTTGGCTTGTGTCCAAAACATGTTAGTAGTAGAACAAAGGAAAGTTGCAAGACTAATGCTTGGGAAAGTAAACTCCTGAATTGCAATTGATAAATAGTTGTGAATATAAATCAATTAAAAGGGTACACAAGAAATTGTGAGGAAGACCGATATTGACATCAATGTTATCAAATTAACTAGCTAGCAGCATTTATAATAAAGAGCAGCCTGTCACTAGATTTATGAGCCACATAGCATATGGGATTCACCGAGCTTATCTCTAAAACATATTAGTAGCAGATAAGAAAGTCACGAGAATAATGCTTGGGAAAGAAAAACTCAAAATTCGTAGCTACTTAATGATAATAATAATAATAATAGAACAACTAATGTCTGTATAAAACTGACACAACATTAATAAACAGACAATTTACAATAAAAATTAGAAAAAAATTAAAAGATGAGAAGGGCTGGTTGAAACATCTAAATTTTTATTGCATAGTCTGTTATAATAGGTCATTAATTCTTATGTTAATTAAATAATAATAATAGTCATGGTCCACAGATCCTGTATAGGAGCCAAGAATTTCAGTGTGTACATTGTCATTCATTTTAGTTTAATATGTAAAAAATTAAATGCAAGTGCTATAGCACATACATATGTTAATAGTGCATGCGAGTTATTTACAATCATTTTTATTTTTAACTAATGGTAAGGCACAACGAAATTATTTAGTGATGTAGCTCACACTATTTACTGTCATAATATTTTTTTATTGCAACACATGAAGATTACCAATAGTACATGCTGACTATTTACATAATCCATATCTTATTCTTTTACTGAATAGAAGGAGGCCATGGAAAAGTCAAGTACGCTCAGCATTGAATTGACTTTGATTATTTGATAACCACTTCATTTTTTGTGGTCATTAGTTAAAGATAGAAATTCCTGAATCACAGACACCATTCTTCTGTGTAATTGACAAAGATTTACTTTTTTTGGATAAATTGTGTTCGTTTCCGACTCTGAAGTCATGAATATCAAATTTGTTACTAAATGAGAGCTTATTCGTAATCACAAATAACATTGATGAATAGGTGTATTGGAACAAAAGAGTGAAAATACAAAAATCTTTTAAAGAGACTTCTGAAAGATATTCATGAAGTAACTTGACATATTATTAAAACAACAAATTATTCTGAACTGAAAATTGTACCAGATGAGCAAATTTATATATATTCTGCGTATAATTTAAAACTGTGTAGAAGACTCGTATTGGCAGCATTGTTATCAAATTATAACTAGGAAATTTTAAATAGTTGTCATTGCAGTATTAATTACTCTCATAGAAAGCAAGCTGCAATGTGAATAATGCTTGGCAAAAAACCCTTCCTTAATTAATAAATTTAAAATTCAGACAGTAATGAATATTTATACAGAATTGAAAAAGTTTGGATACACCACTGCCATTATAACCTCTTTACATTTCTTGTACTGAAACTTTTTCAAAGTAGAGCTGTTGTGGAAGTTTATCATAAGTCTGCTTCACAACAGAAAGTACTGTGCCATATTCGTAAGGAGAATCACAACAAAGGTGTTTTGGTTAAAAATAAAGAAATTGCTAAATTTTGGGGAACATTGAGGGGAAATCCTATGAGGTAGGTTGCCAGGTTTTTTTTGTTTTACAGATTTTCAGAAGAACTGTGTACTTGTTTTCTCTTAATTTTTCTGTTCCTTCTATGACATTGGAAATTTATATTTAAAATTTTTTCATAAACAGATATTAAAAGTCTAAAATTAGAAAAATGTTAATAAATTAAAAAAACAACTGCATGCACAGTGAATGATTCCATTGTTAACAGTATTTATTTGTTATTAGTTATAAAAACATCCTTTGCATACTTGTCAAAAAACCAGCATGTAAGGAAGTGGTTCTTTTCCAGCCATCATACAGCCATGAAAACAAAGTTTAAAACTATCCCTACAATGTCTGTGATAACTTTCTATAACTGGTGTACGGATGGCAAATTTCAATAATACTTAAATTCAATCACAAACATAATTATATAGCACCATTTGCAGCAGAAATGGAAATGCTACACATTATTCGAAGTAATTTCCCTGATGGCAATCCTACAAACATTTCACTGTCAAACTGATTTACTCTAGACTCATAACACAAAGGTATTTATTAAGAAATTAATGAACACATAGTTGAAACCTTTATGGCTTTAATTGAGCAATTTAACGTTGAAAAAATACATTAAAAAATAATTACAAAAAAATTATTTTGAAAATTACATTCAACATGAAGGAAGATTCATTTATAGACTTTTGCCATTTAAATATGAAGTCATTCTGTATGTGCAGAAATATTATGCAGATTATATGACAAGGGGGCAATTCAATTAGCACAATATTTGGGGAAATATTTGCTAAAGATAAACAGAGATGGGAAGAGGCATACCAATAGATTTAAACATAATGGTGTTACGACCTTAAACTCCCACTAGACACATTTTAAAATATACAATTTGACAGTAAATTTTATTACTGTTTCAACGAAGGAGATTAGAATTTGGAATTCTTGTAAATTATTACTGCAACTCTAACCTACAACAAGCCTAAGTTTATTGCAAATTATAAAATTGTGTACACCTGCTGTGAAAAATTCTATGTTTTCCCCGATTTTCAGACATTTTTACTAAGAATTGCATTGACTCCACAATATTTAATTAAAGAACTATGTACACCCTTAATTATTCCATTGTTAACAGAATTTATTTGGTATTAATTATCAAACCATCCTGAGCACACTTGTCAAAAAACAGTGTCTATGAAGTTGTTCTTTTCCAGCCGTCATGGAGCCACGAAAACAAAGCTTAAAACTATCTGAGTAAACTTTCTATAACTGGTGTATGTATTTGTGGCGAATTTCAATATGACGCATTTTCAACCACAAACGCGACTATGTAGCACCATTTGCAGCAGAAATGGAAATGCTACACATTATTTGACGTAGCTTCCGTGATGGCAATGCTACAAAACATTTCACTGTCAAACTGATCTGCACTAGATTTACAGCACATATATAGTTATCAAGACATTAATGAAGGCGTTGTTCCAATTTCGTATGTGACGTACATTATTTTAAAAGCTGCCTGCAGTTTCGTCGCATATGCTCAACCTGTATGTGAGTGTGTTTCCTGCTCCTTCAGTGCATCGCTGACCTTCAGAAACCCTATGGTATCAAAATATTGGGAGAGGGGAGCAGGAAAGAAAAACCTTCCGAAATAAAGATATAATTTACTAAACACGACGCACAATCAACAAAAGAGAACCAATAATTTACTTTCAATGCAAAATAATTATAGCAAAATAGTTGTTT
This sequence comes from Eucriotettix oculatus, assembly GCA_034510155.1. Classification (NCBI taxonomy): domain Eukaryota; kingdom Metazoa; phylum Arthropoda; class Insecta; order Orthoptera; family Tetrigidae; genus Eucriotettix; species Eucriotettix oculatus. The sequence goes on along the minus strand of CM067377.1, from coordinate 202,097,282 downwards.
GACACCGAGGCGAAGTAGATTACCTTGGATGGTATTCAGGACAAGAACTACTATTGTGGTGACCAATTAAAATAAATTTGTTACGATTGCTGATGCCATACGTGAATCTTTAACTTATATATAGAACAGGCGATGAAAAAAGTTAAAACGGAATTTGGACAAGGAATCATACTGCAAGGAGAAGAAATAAAAAAACTACGCTTTGTCGATGATATTTTAGTATTAGGAGAGTCAGAAGAAGACTATGAAACCATTTATTAATGGCAAAAACGTGGTCCTGGGGGAAGATTACAACATGAGGATGAGTAGAGCGGAAAATCAAGGTAATGGAGTGAAGTATGGGAAACAGTGGAATAACTAAGGGATATTTTGAAGCAGGTTAGGGAATTCTGCTACTTGGGCAGCATAATAATTAGAGTAGGATAGCATAGGCAAGGAAGGCTTTCACAAAAAGGAGGAATTTGGTTACGGGAATAATAAGTGTGAATATTATGAAATCATTGCTCATATGGAGTGTGGCGTAAAATGGGTGCGAAACATGGACGATAGAAGTTGCAGACAGGAAAATAGTAGAAGAGTTTGAATTGTGGTTCTATAGGAGAATAAGCCAAACCGAATGAGATGGGTGGATAGAATAGGGGAAGAGAGAACAATATGGTGGACGTTGACCAAGAGGAGGGATAGATTAATACGCCACGTTTTGAGGATCTTGTAAAAATAGCATTTGGGGGATGTGTGTGGCGTAAGAACAGAAGAGGGAGGCGAAGGATGGAATACACTAAGCAGGTTAAGAAGGATTTAGTACTTATGCGGAAATGAAAAGGTTTGCGGAATAAAGATCATCATGGAGGATTACATTAGACCAGTCTTAGGACTCAATACTACAACAACAACACAAAGTAAGAATAGTTGCGTTTTGAATTTCAGTTAGTAACCAAAATCTTCCCCAAGTTGTTGCTAATACCGTAGCTTTAGATAATAAATTTTGTATTCCCACTTAACTTTCTGATAACCCTAATTTTGTTAACATTTTACTTAAAAGTTTTGAACCAAATATGAAGGTATTTCTTACTTAAAAATTTAATGACGTTTCATTCTGAATCTGGGACTTCATCGGCTGTACAAAGGATGCGGAGAAAATATAAATACGAAGCTGGGAAATATTATTTACATAACATCAATATTTGACTGATGCTAACGGAAGAATTTGCAAATGTATCGAAATAATTTATAAATTCTCGAAATCCTTTGTTTACCTGATGAAATCATAGTTTTTTTAAATGCCATATAATATAAGTTACTTCTCGTCGTTTTTTTATTCATAATATAAATAGTTTAGTTACTGCAAAATGGCTTCTACAACAGGCAAGTACAATTAATTTTATAACATGTGCTCTGTGGAGTTTATTATTATATTAAAGAAGTGAAATATTTGGGTGGTCAATCCGTTCTTAGGCAGCAACATTTTTCAGCAAATGCCGAATTAAACGGATTACAAAAGAACGAGTAATATGGTTATTTTTTCCCGTTTGGACGCCATGTTGGCATGAATGGCTTACAGCTGAAACTGTTCAATAGACGTTGCTTGAAAGGTTATGTTGCCAAGACCTCACATAAGCCGAGGAATTCAGTTTCTATAATTACAGGGTTAAACTGGAATACAATTTAGTAGTATAATGAACAAAAAGTCGGCCAACAAGTCAACGTATAATTTTATTTCTATTTAATTAATATAAACGCAACGTTTCGTCTAGTTTTCGAGACTTGATCAGTCGTACTACAAATATAACACTATAATAAATTAAATATGGGTTCTATGTTACAATTTGTTTTATAAATAAAAATATGGTTCAAAATTTACAAATTTAGGAAATCATGTCCTTCACTCCATGACTCCGTCGTCCGAAAAGATTATTAAATGTATTGAAGTCCGGTTGGCATTTTTCCATTCATGTCTTTCTTCTAAAATTAGTTATATGCTTACAGGGCTTCAATTGAAGCATTTCCACAGCCTTGTGTTGAATTATTTACATGAGACGAATTTTGTGTCGCGGATTAATGGTTTTTTTATTTTAAACTTATAGTCAGAATCTATGTTTGAAGTTAGTAGTATATTGATAGTGCAATAATAAATCAAAACAGGGCACAGCTTGTGTAACTGAAGGGGCTTGTAAACGAGCAACTTTTTACTGCAATATGTGGTCGGCAATCATGGCCAAGCAATATTGCCAAAAATCCAGCAACATTTCTGGCAATATAAACATATTGCCCGGCAATATATCAGTATTGCTGAGCAATATTGCCCGTATTGCAACCACTTGCCGGGGTGTTGCCGGTGAGTTCGATCAGGTATCGAAAATAAGCAATATTGCCCAGCAACACTAGTCCCCAGCCCTCACCTAGAGGTCTCTGTGGCCAATCAGCTGAGTTAATAATTAATATAAGATGTGGTTAGCGTCGTGTTTCGTATAAATATTACTCATTATTCCAATCATGGATTCGCCAAACGAAAAACTTATTGCATTTATCGATGCAGTTCACACAAATTCATCAATTTGAGACGTGGATCATTAGAGAATACCAAGTAAAAAAATAGATGTTTAGTAAACAATAGCCAATAAATTTTACAACTTGTGAAACCTATATATTGGTCATTTATTGATAAGTAACAAAAAAGATAATTTCTAATTTTTAAATTAATTTTTCGGCAAATAAAGAGGTCTAGCCTGTAATTAAATAAATTCAATTAATCCTTCCTTTAAAACAACTCATACTTCTATCGAACAGTCGGACACTGAATAAATACGTCAAAGATGTATAGGGCAGTCCCGTCAAAATAATTTTTGGATAATTGCCAATCCCGTATAGATCAGTGTTGTATTCCCCATCACCGTATCCTTTTTCCTTACAATAACCTCTATTTTTGAAGGAAATATTCAGTCTCCCTTTGACATAGAAGGCGACGTTTTTGAATAGATAATCAAGAATCAGTTCGTGAATTGTTCATTTAAAAAAGGTCTAAACCAGGTTCTAATTTCCTTTAGTTTATTACCACTAACGATGCGCTAATAAGAACTTTATTTTCGGCCATATTGCTGTACTACGTGAAAGCGGGAAATGTTCCGGTTACAATATGGCCGCAATATTGCCGGGATATACATTGCAACACACATTGCCCGTCCATAGCTAGGGCAACACATTGCCAACAATATTGCCGGTCCATAATTTTCAGAAAGATTGCCTGCAATGTGAAATTTTTGTTGCTCGTTTACGAGCCCCATTTATACGACGTAAATACGGCCCTGCCTGTCAATGTGGTACAATAAAGTTCCATAAAACATTAAGGAGCCAAATGGGAGCAGTTTCACTGTTTATTTTTTTCAAGGTCCTCGGGCATATGGTAAAAGTTGTCCCTATGATCCCATTGGATCAGTCGGCCAACTGCCTCCTAAAAATGGTGAAGACACGGAGAAGGGAATGCTGCGACCCCACAGCAAACTCCTCTCCCATCATTGAGAATATTTGCGCAAGATAGGTTAGCATGGAGTCTTAGGACTGAATACTACAGCAGCAAGTCATCTATTGAAGAGATAGGACAAGCCAAAAAACATACGCATGGCTAACAAACTAATCGACGAAATATATAATGTTGAAAATAATACATTAGTGTAGGAAATGTACAATACATTAATTAACAAAGGCATCAGATATACCCAAGAATAAAACCTAAAAAACCACTATAACAAGGAAAATATAAACTAAGTTCAAATGTTTATATGTATAAAAAATTAAAACGACTCTCCATATTGTTCGCTCTTCCCCTATTCTTCCTCGTTAGTGATTCTATCCACCAATCTCATTCTTTAGATTTGTATACTCATTGCTTCCTTTTTTTTCATTAAAATTTAACTTTTCCCCAGGAAGTCTCGAAAAACGTCGGTTCAACCACATATTCGATCGTGAATTTATTCGATTTTAATAATTTTATAATGTACACACAGGCGATGAAATGAAAATGGAATCGAAATGCAAGGAAAAGAAATAAAAACCCCACGCTTTGCCGATGATATTGTAGAATTAGGGGAGTCAGAAGAAGACTTGGAAACCATAATAAACGGCATGAACGTGATTCTGGAGGATTAACAGAGGGAAAGCCAAGGTGATGGAGTGTAGTATGGTGAACAGTGGAATAACAAATAACTAGAGAAGGATATCACAGGCAAGGAAGGCATTCGCAAAAAAGAGAAATTTACGTACGGGTAATATAAGTGTCAATATTAGAAAATCATTGCTAAAAATGTTGGTATGGTGAGGTTATATGGGAACGAAACGTGGAAGGTAGGAGTTGCAGAAAGGCTACTTATAGAAGCCTTTGAAATGTGGTGCTATAGGAGAATGCTGGAAATTAGAGGGGTGCATAGGGTAAGTTCCAAGCAGAACAGAGGAAGAATGGCATGGGGAGGGGGAAGGTTTTTTAAAATTAGCATTAGATGAAAGTGAACAGATGAGGGATGGGGGCAAGAATAGAATTCGCTAAGCAGATTAAGGATGATGTGGGATGTAGTAGCTATGTATAAATGAAAAGGCTAGGGCAGGATAGTTTATCATGGAGGGTTTCATTAGGTCCAGTCTTGGGACTGAATACCACAACAACAATTATTTTTTTAATAATTTTATATATATAAAGTACTTAATATATTAACTTATTACACATTATTCTTATGTAAATTATTAGTTATAGGTCCAAACCAATGTGAAACCTTGAAGCTTTGCTTATCCTGAGCATGTGTTGAAAATGAGTGTATTATTGAGGTTATGGAACAATGGGTAAGTAAGCATTACAGCAAGTTGGGTTTAATATTGCAGTCAAGAATAGAAAGACATAGAGAGGAACTTAGTCATGCATGGTAACTACATCTTATTTACATCAGTCCAATGGATATTGAAACAGAATATGGGGTCAAGTCGATAAAATACATCAGAATAAACAATTATTATTATTATTATCATAATGAAATCACATACCCCATTACATGGCGGACATGAAAGCGTCCGATGTTGGTTGGTTCCAGTTCGATGGCTGAGCTCTGAAATCCCATTCTCAATTGGAGTCCGGCTCCACGTTAATCTGGAAGTGAAGTGACGCGGCGAACATTACACCATTGAGTCTGCTCGAGTGCAGCCGCCGCAAAAAGAGATAAGGAACAAGGAAAACAACACTTTGGCATAGCGGGGGAGGGAGGGAGAGAGAGGGAAAGCGTATTGCCGTCTTCCGGCCATTCCAAGAATCGAGGTCTATTAATTGCAACATCTGCCAGTTCAACGTCCACCAAATGGGTGATTCTTGGTAGTGCAAAATCGGCAATAGGGACAGAATTTAGGATTCCACGAAGCTGTCGTAGCAGCAGATGTTCGGTGAACTGTTAACACTACAAACAACGCGCTATGGCTGCCACGTCACCCATACATGTGGGGCACTGGATCATGTTTCTTTTCTGGGAACGTCAAATCAAGTGACTGGACAGTTTTTCCAATTCATGGACCATCGACAGTACTTGACGCTCCTCATTACGTATTACGCAGGTTTCAAACCTAAAGCCGTATTACAATAATGATGGTCAGGAGAAGAAGGACCTCAACGAGAAATAATATTTTCCTACAGAACATGAGTAACCAGCCAGTTATTCATAAATAAAATTAAATTATGTTATCTTGCACAATCCTCTTCATTTCTACATAGCTACCACATCCTCCCTAATCTCCTTAGCTTTTCCTTCCTTGGCCTCCTCCTTCTGTTCACTCAGTGCCCCCTGTACTATGAAGGCCTGAACAGGGCCGTGTGACGTCATCATAGGAAGACATGAAGGTCTTAGCATAGGTCTTCCTGCAGTGACATCACGAACAGTTTCAATGGAGCTGTTTAGGCCTTCTATCCAGGGGGCCTTGCTGTACTTCCTTCTAATACTAATTTTACAAGACCCACGTGTCTTAAAACGTAGTCTATTAATCTATCCCTTTTCTTGGTTATCGTTCTCCATATTGTTCTCTCTTCCCCTATTCTGTTTGAACTTCCTCGTTAGTGATTCTATCCAGCCATTTTATTCTCCTATAGCACCACATTTCAACGGCTTCTATTCTTTTCTTTCTGCAAAACCTATCGTCCACGTTTCGCACCCATATAACGCCACGCTCCATACGAACCTTGTTTTTTTTATAGCAACGACTTCCTAATAGTCACACTTTATTCCACTATTTCTCATACTACACTCCGTCCAATGTAGGGACAGGATATGAAAAAACCGCGGCCCACGTTCATGGCATTTGTAGATTCGAAACCGACTTTCATAATGTGAACTGGAACACACTATTAAGTATTTTGAAGAACACAGGAATAAAATTTCGAGAAAGGAGGCTTATACATAACCTTTACAGAAGACAGGTACTAGTAATTAGAATAGAAGATCAAGAAAAGAAAGCCGTAATAGTCCGGGATGGGACCGTTCGGCGCGGCCCATTCGGAGCAGCCGTTTCGGCGCGGCCGTTTCGGCGCAAGCCAGTTCGGCGCGAAATTCGCATAACATTACTAGACGTAAAGCAGCCGTTTCGGCGCGAAACTCACTTAACATTACAAGACATATAATTTAATATTTATCAAAATTTTTTAATATATTCCTAAACACTTAATTAGTTGCAATACCCGAGAGTTGTAAAACATTAATAGTAAAACAAGCTATAAGTATGAATTCCACAAATATGGACGAAACGTCTAAGGTTTATTTAAATAAATATTAGGCTACGTTTTTATGACAAATTATCTGGACTTTTCATTAATATTTGAAGATGCCAAATTATTTATTCATTTAACAATTCGTAACAATAACTCATGAGACTTTTGTGTTCAGAATAAAAATCGAAATATTTATCCATCAGTGAAACATAAATTTTATAAAAGTAGCGATTTAAATTTATTTAAATTACTTGTGTTTTTTAATAATAATAATAATAATAATAGGCGAATTACTCTGATGTGATGCGCCTCACTCACTCATCAGTCTAAAATAAATATTATATTTTACATCTGAAATTATATTTTTCTAATAAATCTTATGGTTGTTTCAATATGAATTCTTCCACAAAACTGAATAATTTTTCATATTGAATTTTGTTTTTTTTTCCGAGTCCCATTAATGCGTATATTAAATGTGCACATAGTTTGGCCAATATAACTGTAATTACAATCTAATCAGATACCAAAATTAATAATTTTATTTTTAATATTTGAACATAGCTTAAATTATTGCAGGATTTTAAGATAATTCGGATATCATAATTCAATAAATCATAAATCATAAGTTTGTATTATTTCTTACTGCGTGATTTAACGGGTTAATTATTAATTTCATATTAATCTTAGTCAACCCAATTTTAATGTATTTGTAAACTAAATTCAAAGGACAAATATTAAAAAGAACACTATTTATATTTTTCCCAGATTAAATTTATGATAGCGCTGACGTTATAATTTGACGTCCCTATTTACTAAATTATAAACCATAGTATCTTATGGAATAATGGCTGATTTGACATGTAATTAAGAATTATTCCTGAGTAAGTAGATCTTTTTATAGCAATTGACAAACAATAACCAAAACATCAAGAAAATTGACGGAGTGATCTTTTTCAATTTCAATTGTAAAGTTTCTTTCAGGGTTGTAATTATTAAAAGTATTGAGCAAATGGTTTATGTGGAATCTGAGGATGATACTAAAAAGCTATCAGACTTGAAATATCTCAGTGGTTTTACATCTAAAGATGTAATGCATAAGGCTTCCAAATCTCTCATAATTTGCACGAAAAAACGACAAATAAAAATTCCTATGGTAGAACCAATGATTTCGTGATAGTAAATGTTATTGAACGAAAAATAAGTGGAATTTATAATTACATTTATTAAGATAACAATTTTTGATAAAATAATTTTTGTCAATTTGGAAAAGTAGTTATCCCATCTATTTTTAAAACTTGGTGTAATTGATGCATGGGGTGAAAATTAAATAAGAACACTGCATCTAATGATAAGAAAATATGATCATTAGTGACGTTTAAATGATCAAAAAACTTAAAAGACGTTTTGACTGTAAAATTATTTTCCTCATTAAGAGAATTATATAAAAATATAGAAATGCTATGAAGAGGGCTGCTAGTAGAAGAAACGATAATTCTTGAAAGATAAATTATATGCTCTGTCACTATTATCAGAGGTTAAAAACTAGTAGGAGTTAAAAGTGCTACTGTCCACAAGTCTTTTCAAGTTAATTTCTAATTGATCAATAATTAAAGTAATGGATTTAATGTTTATTGCAAGTTTTATGTATTTATTTGTCTGATAATAACGTTTCAACTTTATAAAACCATTTATCAAATTCCTTTGGCAGATTCACTAAAGATGACACCAGGATTATTAGAAATATACATTTTGGTGTTTTGCACAACTTACGATAATTTTCTATACAGAATTAACTCATTGTTAAAGTTTTCCATTGTAATTATGGAACTAACAATACGCTTATGAGTTATTCTTTGTAACAGTTATTTCAGCCTCGTTGGTTGCACAAAAAAAGTTTTATCCATTTCAATTTCTTGATAATAATTTTTCATTTTATAACATAATTGTATTATTGTAACAGAATTGTATTATACATATATATTACATATATATTCATTTTTATTATAATCGTAAAAGATGAGGTTTTAAAATTTAGGAACGGAACGTCGTAAACGAACTACTGCTAAAGTTTATATCACTTTTTTCTAATATATATAGTCTGTTTTTCATTTTATTAATATTAATATAAGATGTGTATTTGTATAAAATAACTTATTTGAAACAAGTGTCCACAATATTGTTGTTTATCGCCACGTAATGTCCCCGCGCCCAACCTTGCGCCGAAACGGCCGCGCCGAATCGTCCTAGACCCGTAATAGTCTGCCTCCCATGCTGTTTAACGTATTTATAGAGCAGGCAATGGAGAAAGTTAAAGTGGAATAAAGAAAAGGAATCATACTGCAAAGAGAAGAAATAAACCCTCTACGCTTTGCCGATGATATTGTAGTATTAGGGGAGTCAGAAGAAGACTTGGAAACCATAATAAAAGGCATGAGCGTAGTCCCGGAGAAAGAGCTCAATATGAGGATTAATAGAAGGAAAACCAAGGGAATGGAGTATTGCAGGAGAAACAGTGAAATAACAAATGGTGTTAGATTGGGAAGAGATATTTTGAAAGAAGTTAAGGAATTATGCTACTTGGGAAGCGTAATAACTAGGGATAATAGAAGTATAGTAGACATAGAGAGTAGGATAGCACGGGTAAAGAAGGTTTTCGCAAAAAATAGGAATTTACTTACGGGTAATATAAGTGTGAATATTAGGAAATCGTTGCTAAAAAAGGAGTGTGGTGTTATATGGGTGCGAAACGTGGACGATAGGAGGTGCGGAAAGGAAAAGAACAGAAGATTTCGAAATGTGGTGCTGTTAGCAGAATAAGATTGGTGGATAGAATCACTAACGAGGAAGAATAGGGGAAGAGCGAACAATATGAAGGACGATAACCAAGAAAAGGGATAGATTAATAGACTACGTTTTAAGACATGACGATCTAAATTAGCATTAGAGGGAAGTGTGCGCGGTAAGAACAGAAGAGGGAGGCGAAGGATGGAATACGATAATTAGATTAGGGAGGATGTGGGTTGTACTAGTTATGAGGAAATGAAAAGGCTTGCTCAAGATAGGTTAGCATGGAGGGTTGAATCAGACCTGTCTTAAGACAAAATACCAAAACAACAACACCGTTCCATCACCTTTGTTTTCCCTCAACTCATCCTCATGTTGTTCTCTTTCTCCAGGACTCCGTTCATGCGATTTATTATGTTTTCCAAGTCTTCTTCTGACTTTCTTAATACTAAAATATCATCGGCAAAGGTAGGGTTCTAATTTCTTCTCCTTGCAGTAGGATTCCTTTTCCATAATCCGTTTTAACTGTTTTTATCACCTGTTCTATATAATTAAATTTTAGTTGCTAGCAAGTCTGGACGCAGCTATAAAATTAAGTCTTTTAATTTTTCACATGAGGGCCAATAAAATAGTTGTCTGTTTTACGTTGAATACATTGTGCATATATATTTAAAGAAGACAGACATTGCCTTCGTGCGCTAGTTTTGATTGCACAAATTGTAACAAGGAACATTCATCAACCATTTTTCATTTCCGAAAGATGCTAATTTATCTGGAACGATGCTTGCCGTAGAAAAAATATGATTAATGTTAATAACGATGAGGACAAACTATAATCATGTAGAAAAATACTTGTATAAATAAGTATGTTTGAAATTCGCCGATTTTAGCACGCATGTGTGTCAAAATACCACAGCGTCAAAAACTACGGAATTACCCATCAGAGAGTAGTCTAAATTTAAAACCAGAAGCTGCCTGGAATTTCTGGAAAGATAGATGCAGTTAGACTTACGGCAAGAAACAGGCACTAATTAGTGTACGAACTGACACCACAATCGTGTAAAGATGCAACAAAAAATATGCAGTATGAATTGAGAGAAATCCTGATGTTTTAAAAGTAACAAGAAGCCAATTACAAGATAAAATAAAAGCACGAAGAACAATATTGTGATCTCTTTGGGGAGAAAAAAAATTCAACAGCAATTGAAAAATTAATTTGTACATTGATCACAATTTTTTGTACATAAAATTATGGAAGCAAGAATATATTTTTTTAGGTTGCTTGCAGACTAGTTTCGAAACTTAAAAAAATATAAAAACAAAATCAAATTAGGAATGAGTTTCCTCTAGAAACTTGGAAGAAAATATTAAAAAATGACAGTGAAGTAACAACTCATAAACATTTATTAAAAATAATCCATTTACAAATATATATATTCTGTACATACATGATACTGATCGCAAATTTTTGTACATATAATTCTGGAAACAAGAAATATATATTTTTTTTACATTTTTAATAACTTCATGTAATTTACAAATTAGAGAGTTACAGCTATAGGAAATATTATAATTTCTTCCTTCCTATATAGTACTTTGATACAGATTTATTTGTTGTGTTTTTATTTCCATTGCTTGCAATAGAACCTGTAGGAATGTTTCATTCTGAACCTGAAAGTTTATTCTTGATGACAAATGGATATTTGCAAGCTAGTTTTCTCTCCCTTGAATTTACAAAGTTCACATTCTAAGCACACAAACAAAGGAAAATGGAAGGAAGTCTGTACAGAAACAACAAAAGTCAGAACAGACAACAGCACTGAAATGAGTGTGATTATATCAGTAATGATATTTTACAAAGTTATTGCATCAGCAAAAATTTCATTTTAATTGTCAAACCACAACATATCCAAGAGGATAATGGATATAGTCTTGAAACTAGTTCACTGCAGAAAATTATTTCTTACTGACAAGAGTTCTTGGGAGTCTAACTGGGTGAAAAGAGTGTAGAAACATGACGTTTCGAAGGTATTTGCTCCTATAATCTTCACTTGAAGATGCTGGCAGCCACCGCCTTCAAAACATTGTATTTCTACATTGTCTTCACCATGGGAAGAATCCCGAGAACTCTTTGTTAATTACACCGGGAAAGCATTTGTTTGCTTCTTACTCTTAAGTCACAACAATTTTATGCCTAAAAGTTATTGTACAAATTGAGTGATGATAAAAGTGGCTTCAATGTCCTTTTTTGACCCTGTAACTGGCAGACCATGGGTGTATAAGTTATAAGAACTCGATGAAAGGTGACAGATATTATCTGTCAACAGAAAGTTCAAAATTAGGGTTGGATGATTTCCATCCAGTAGTAGCTGGGCCAAACCTGTATACTAGTTTCTTGTTTACAGGTTGAATAATATTTTTGCGGTAGTAATACCTGAAAAGAAATGTAACTACAATCATACAATCCAACTATTTCTTAGGTGGGTGAAATGATTTAATTTAAAGTTTAATAGCAATGCATTCCAATAGTTATAATAATAAAATTCTTTCATGGCAATGAAGAGTGGAGGAGAAACATCTTTATGATGAATGAATTATGAGATTTATTCAGTTATTATTTCAACTTTCATAATAAATGATAAATGGTAATAATGTAAGTTAATTGTGGATGCCTTCATACTACCATAATTGTTTATCCACAAACTACACGAAAATTTGTGATAATTTTCTCACATAACAGAAGGCAAACACATGAAGGTATATGTCACTATTCAAAACAAAACTAAAAATAACATCTAACACAGTTTACCAAGCTTCAATAAATGGTTGAACTTCACTTCCAAATCCTGAATATTAAAAATTAAATAAGTGAGAATCATAAATTTGTATGCCAGGAATACTTTTTCATGCTATGCAACAGGTTTTGCTTAAAAATAGAATTTTCTTTTATGGAAATATTAAGTGGCACTTTGCAGAAAGATTTACAATCATTTTTAAACAATAGAATTACTTACACTATCCAACTATTTGGAAATCAATAAATAGTAAAATTGTCGCTTAGTCATAAAAAAATTAAGAAAAAAGAACTTTATTGACACTACTTTGTACACAACATTTTGTTCTTAAATTTGGAACCTCATCTGGTGTATTTAAAATGGAATGAAGCAAATAATATTTTGATGAGCATGTTACACAAGCGATGAGGATGAAATAAGTTTATATAAAAAAAAAATTCTGACTTCGACTGTTTTAATATTTATTTGCTTCTGAAACACTTTTTAAATATGCAGAATAATGTCCAATGTCATAGATGGACAGGAAAAATTGAGAAAAACAAGTATACTGTTATTATGAAAATGTGTAAAACATAAAAATAAGTCCTGGGAAACCTACCTCATAGCCCTGCACAAATGTTCATGTGTCATATCAGGTTTTCCTCTCAATATTCCCCAAAGTTTAGCAATTTCGTTATATCTAACTATCATAAAAACACCTTCGTCATGATTCACCCAACGAATATGGCTCGGACAATATTCTCTGCTGTGAAGCAGACTTCTCATAAATTTCCACAACTTCTGAACATTGTCTGGAAACAATAATGTAATTTTAATGTAGCAAACATGTTAAATTTGTTATTACAAACATAATTAAATAATAGAGAGTTTTTAAATTAACTTAAATTTATTTTAATGGTAGCATAGAAGAAACAGGTTTATTTATGAAATAACTTACTGGGTGCCAGGCGTAGCCAAGGTATCTATCTATATTAGCACATCACAGTATTGAATCGATAAAATCTTGGTCAAAGTGATATTAGAATGGTATAGATTTTGTGTTATATTATGGATATCAAGTGCACCTTTCTCATTATATTTAACATGTGCAGTGAACTCAAAGAGAGAAACTATTTGTATTTAAATTCTGTTTCATTTGACTTGTATGAAAGCCCTGACCCCTATTTATAAACAGCTTTAATTATATGCTCTACTACTCATTAACTAATGTATAATTACATAAATAAAATGTTGGTTAAACTGAGTCATTATTTCATGCTTAACAGCAATTAAATTATCTAGTTTGACAGGCTATGCGAGGTTGCAGATGGCAAGTTGGCGTTCCTATATCAATCATCGCACCTTATGTGTTATTATGAGAGAGAGGGAGGGCAAGTATTCTAATTCCATCTATCAATTTAGAGAGCAAAGAAAGCCATTTATTTATTGAAATTATTGAAATAATTGTCAAATGAAATGAATTATCATGTTGAGACTGGTTAATGACAAATGCCCACAGGGAGAGTACTAATTCTTAAATGGACAAATCAAAGCTAATTTTTTCCTTAAGTATAAATTTTTTGAAATGTGTAGGATCACGACATTTAATATATGTCAAACATTACATTTCAAAAATTATATAAATTTAATGGTGAATTTTGTTAATTTAGTTTCACAGTAAGCTAACATAACTGTATTATGACATTAGAGGAGTTTGCTGAAAGTTCCCAGCATTCCCTCCCATACACCTCCCAAAAGAGATGAAGGTGCCTTGGCTTATAAGAACTTTGCACCAGAGATAAACACAAAGATAAACCCTATTTCACTCTGTGGAGCTATACCTGAAAGAGAAAGCTTCCACATGTCTTTCTTCAGCATGGAAGAGAAAAAAGTATATATTTCTTCATCAAAACGTGTACAGAATCAATTTAATTTAAAATAAAATTAGTGATTGGAAATGAATTGGTATCAAATTATCAGAAGGCTATGATAATTAAAAGCAAAATAGAAAAGCCAAGCTATTTCAGAGAATAGAGCAGTACAACCTGAAGGAAACATAATTATACTGTGTGGAACAGAATGTAAAGTTATTAATATGGAAAAGATTTAACTGAAAAAAGAAGATATATATATATATATATATATATATATATATATATATATATATATATAACAAATAAATTATATATATTGGATAAGTGACAAAGTCTCACATTAGATAATTGGAAAAAAAGAAAGATAGAAATATTTGGGAGAAAGGCAGGAAATTCGCTCTTTGAAACATATGTACGGCATGCAAAAAGAAATACATATGTTGAGCGTAGAAGGGAATGGAAGAAGGAAGAAAGACTGAAAAAATTCGATGTGGCCAGGACTCGAACCTGGATGTAACCGCCACCACATCTGGATTAAATTATCTTTTGTTGTTATTGTATCTAATTTCATGTTAAATTGTAAATTTAACTAATGCATGTAGTGTACATTCCTTCTCATTCATTCTCATTGTTTACTATACAACTTTTACAGATCACACATTAGACCGAAGGCACCCATTTTTAATCGAACAAACCAATTATACTAATAACATCTTGAGACTCATAATAAAGATGTTAATTATGATCAAAAATACTAATGTTAAAATTACAGTCATTAAATTTATAAATAAAATACCTATATTACCTAAAGAGGATCTGAGGTCTTGAGCAGTTACAACCCTTTGAGGAATTTCAACGGCTTCTGAAAAATCCTGAACAGGGTTACTCCTGGAATACAATTAGAATTCATTCTAGTTTTACAAATCAGCATTAATATTTAAGCATAATGTAGTTTTGTCTCAGTATTACTAAGAGGTAAATTATATCAATTAAAATAATTTAGTTAGTTAATGTCGATTTACAAAAATTCTATTATGACTATAAAGGGTTTTCTTTGGAGTAAATTACAACATTAAAATTATTTCACGTGCAATAGTTATTATTAAATTTATGTTAATAAATTATCTCCTAATCTACTTGTGGAAAATAATACATTGAAATCTTGTATCTTCTTTTTGTAATTGTATTTGTGTTTTATTTGTATTTTCTTTGTATATAGCTGCCACCGGGAAAATTCCCAATAGCAGCTTAGTAGTAATAATAATAATAATTTGGGGGGGGGGGGAGGGGGGCTACACGAGAATCTCCCCTATAATAGCATATTTAAAAAATTGAAAAGGGGCATGTGGGTTTGATTTATACACATTTGGCATCTTCATCAAAATTTAATATTATCTGAGGAGGTCCCTAATGTGCTTACGAAAGGTCGTTTATACTAACGAAAAACTGTGACTGTAAAAACGGTTATTTATTTCGTTTATTAATAATTATGTTTAGTAAATCAATTAACGACTGTTCTTTCAAAATAATTACATCGAATAAATTTACGACCAAATACGAAGAAGGTTTTTATTTAGTTGAACCGAAGTTTCGTCACAATATTTGTGCACTTCTTCGGGTATTATTAAATTTCGATTGAAAGAAAGGAAGCCAAATGTATCAAGTCTATTAAAGATTTGTTTATTGGCTATCATAATTATTTATGTATTGGGGACATACGACAAGTGAAAATAAAATATACATAGTTAATAAGCACAGTAATAAAACACATAATGATGATAATAATAGAGAAATTTAACAAATGTACAGTATATTAATAAACAAAAACATCACATACACACAAGAAAATACAACTATGTAGTTCAAATGTACATACATACAAAGGATTAAAGCGGCTCTTGTAGACAGCCAAGTTTGATTTTTATACTATTTGGCTTCCCTTTTTCTTTTCATCAAAATTTAACATTACCCCAGGAATTCCCAAGTATAGTTACTTAAAGTCGGTTGAACCACGTAAAAAGCTTTGTCTTACTCGATTTAATAATTATATTGATTTTATAATATATACAATTATTTTTAATTACTTGAAATACCTAATATTTTTATCTTATTATGCATAATAATTAAGCGTAATAACTAGGGATGTTAGAAGTATAGTAGACATAAAGAGTAGGATAGCACAGGCAAGGAAGGTTTTCGCGAAAAAAGAGGGATTTACTTACGGTTAATGTAAGTGTGAATAAGAGGAAATCATTGCTAAAAATGTAGGTGTGAAGCCGTGGCGTTATATGGGTGCGAAACGTTGTCGATAGAAGTTGCGGAAAGGAAAAGAATAGAAGACTTTGAAATGTGGTGCTATAGGAGAATGAGATGGGAGGATAGAATCACTAACCAGGAAGTTCTAAGTAGAATAGGGGAAGAGAGAACAATATGGAGGACGTTGACCGGGAGAAGGGATAGATTAATAGGCCACGTTACGGAGATTAGGGAGGATGTGGTCGTTTTGCGGAAATAAAAAGGTTTGCAGAAGATAGATTAGCAAGGAGGGTTGCATCAGACCAGTCTTAGGACTGAATACCACATAAATAACATTACATATAACAGACGTAAAATTAAAAATATATCAGTTCTCTCTCACTTGTAGCGCAGTAGAACCCGAGTCAAAATTTTATTATGATTTACGGGAACTTAAATACCAAATATTCCGGAATGAGCAAGTCGATTGTCAGGAAGAAGGGGTTTTTCCGCGCGTCGTCTCGGCGGCTCGGAAAAACAACAAAGGGACTGCGACTGATACCTGGACCATAAAGCTCGGACACCTCGTCGCCGTTTCGGAATGTCTTAATCTGCCTGGGAATTTGGTGACCGGGTGGCGTGTGAAACAAGGGATATGATTGGAGGATATCCATCCCTGCCACCTTAGTGATAGGTGTCGGATAAGTGGGGACAAGGCTTTAAAGAGGCTGGCGGAGACAATTTTAGGGGATTGGAGAGATTTTTGCAGTGGATGGAGAGAGGAGATTGAAGGAGAGTGGAGAAACAGATTTGGGAGAAAGAGATACAAGGTGGTGGTGGTGGTGAAAGGAGATGGCAGCAGAGTGGTGGAGAGAGGAGATTGGTGAGGTGGCAGCGGAGAGGTGGACCATGCTTTGATCAGTCCAGGAAGCAGGGAAGAAAGGTCTTAGCAACAAGGGAAGGAAGACTTCGTGTTATTGTCGACCGGCCGCTTCAAGTTCCACAACACGGAAATTACAGCGAGACGCCTATGAAACAACTCAGGTTCGTCAACGAACAGATCTGCTACACGTGATCACCCAAACCATTAATACCCTGAGATCTTTAATATAATCCTATTTTTAAATAATTATTTTGAACTTAATATATCTACGCACTACCCATATTAAAAATTATTGTGTTTACAATTAATAAATATATATATTTAAACTCAATTATTAAATTCATTAAATAATTTCCCCCCCTCATTTACACACTTCGTGTATTAACACACTATTTGTGGGGTTGCGATATAGTTGTAAGGTTTAATATAAATCACTACAGAGTGATTTTCAGTAAACAAGGATGTATCTTCTATGATAGTGGAAGAGGGGGAGGGGAGGGGCAGGTGCATATTAACACTGTAAACCGACTCCTTTCCTCCCCCCCCCACCAACCACACAAACACACATGGAAAATATTTGCAGGAAAGAAAGCAACATTCAATAGCATCTCTCTTTCTAAAGTAATACACACTACTGCCCAAACTAATTTATGAATTTAAAAATATAGAATTTACACTCTTAAATAGAGTATAAATGTGAATATTAGTGCGAAACGTGGACGATAGTCGTTGCGGAAAGGAAAAGAAGAGAAGCCTTTGAAATGTGGTGCTATAGGAGAATGAGATGGGCGAATAGAATCACTAACGAGGGAATTATAAGTAAAATAGGGGAAGACCTAACAATATGGAGGACGTTGACCAAGAGAAGGGATAGATTAATAGTCATGATGGTCTTGTAAAATTAGCATTAGAGGGAAGTGTGTGGGGCAAGAACAAAAGAGTGAGGACGAGGGTGGAATACGCTAAGCAGATTATGGAGTATGTGGGTTGTGCTAGTTATAAGGAAATGAAAAGGCTTGCGCAAGATAGATTAGCATGGAGGGTTGTATGAAACCAGTCTTAGGACTGAATACCACAACAACAAATTATGCATTATTCTTATTTAAATTAAGTTATTAGTTATAGGTCAATGTGGACTGTAAGACTCTTTCCCACAACATTGAAGCTTTCCTTCTCGTGAGGATCTGTGGAGGTTATGGAACAACTAATATCAGCAAAAGAAAGAAACCAACTTGATCATTGATGGATACCACGGCTCATTTACTTCAGTCCAATGAATAGAGAAACAGAATAGAGGGTCAAGTGAAAAAAAAAACACTTAAAAATAAACCATTATTATTATTATTATTTCATAATGAAATCACATACCCCGTTTCACCATCGTCATGAAGAGTTACCATTTTGGTTGGTTCACGTTCCAAGGCTGAGCTCTGTTTGAAATCCCTTTATCAATTGAAGACTGACTCCAAGTTAATCTGGAAGTGCAGTGACGTAACAAACATTACACCACTGAGTCAGCCGCAAAAAGAGACACGGAACAAGGAAAACCACACTTAAGCATAGAGGGGGACGAAGAGAGAGAGAGGGGGGGGACGTATTACTGTTTGACGTTGGTCCGAAAGCTTTTGTTTTAATCAATGACGATACAACAAATTAATTTGTAAAATATTTTAGGACATTTTAATTGGCTGAAAACCTCGTAAAGTAATTAATTGTCTCACTTCATATTACAAATAAAAGACAAAACATGGCCGAAAGTCAGAAATGTAATAATTTAATTTGAATACGTTTCGGCCCCTTAACGTTGCAGCAGCAACGCTAAATTTTGTAATATTTTCATTAAAGAACTGAGGAGGCCCCTAAAGTTGGGGGATGAAACGTTTCCAACTTAAATGATTCCATTTCTGACTTTTGGAAATTCTTTGTGTTTATTTGTAAAAAGAAGTATAGCTTTCAATTAAACAAATAATACGGGCTAATATTTTAAATGCACAAACCTATTAGCGCATTTTCCAAATTAGTATTAAAAAATTATATATTATCTAGTTTCCTGATGAAGTACACAAATATGGACGAAACATTGTCGAGCTATAGACACAATAATATTTCAGAAAATTAATTCGATTACATTAACGACCAAATAAAGTTTCTAATTAATCAAACAACATTTCGTTTGAAGCTGCTCTTGGAGGAGATTCATTTCTAATTTTCATACATTTTGAATTCTATTTTTGCATCAAAATTTACAACTTAATAGCTCAAAATTTAACATCTGAGAATGCCCAAACAAGGCGACGAAACGTCGGTTGAATCAAATGGAACTGTTATGTCTGTAATTTGGTCGTTAATCGATTTAAATATAATAACAGACGTTATTTGATTTTATATTTCAGAAAATTGATTTTTTACTCGAAAAAAAATTCAGCTTACCTCAATACAGAATATATGTAAATATAAACGAAATTCTTAAGTATTGGGGGAAATATAAAATTTGGAGGCGTGTAGGGGTCTATTTTGGGCCCACTGTTATTCTTATTACACACGAATGACTTGCCGTAATTAATAAAACCAGACTTTTCTGTTATTCTTTTTGAAGATGGTACAACTATATCAACAAAAGGGAATAGAGATACTTTGGAAGAAACTGCTGATAACCAATTTAATACTGCTGTAAATTGGGTTTCTGTAAATGATTTAACTTTCATTCTTCATTGAAAACCAGTAACGACATGATTAATGAATAGAAAGTACAAAATTATGAGATCATTAATTATATTAAGAAACTGGACTGGAAAGAAAACTAGTAAATATGGCGTGTTTCCTCTCATAACGTCATATGGAATTATATTTTGGAGTAACTCCATACTTAACGATAACCTTCCTAACCTCCCGCATCCCCTACCAATGAAAGGATAGTGTATCTGGTAAATTCTGGAACTTGACAAAGAGAGATATTCTATAAATGATGTAAATGTTCTCTCTCAGGTTAATACATTTACTCATTGATGGTTAATTTTGTAATAAAAAAATTGATAATTTAGTGGAAACTCGGATACGGATTCATTTAATACAATAAATAAAAATAAATTACATTAGTGTAGATAACAAAAAGGAGTGGAATATAGAGGAATAAAAATTTTAGCAAACGTTTTGATAGCATTAAAGAATTAAAAAGTGACCTTAAAAAATTATACTCCGCTATTCCCTACATTCTATAAAGAATTTGTAAAATAATCTGAATGAATAAATTTGGAATCTTATACAGTGTCGAATATAGTTAGTATCAGCGATTAATAGTCTTTAAGTTTGTGGTTAAAATAATGATATTGATTTAATATGTAGAATATAATTTGTAGTTATTTGATATAGATAAAATACTTGTTATTTTTTTAAACTTATGAAAAATATTATTTTATTTCTTTGGATAATCGCAGATTAAATCGCACGATAATCTGTGACGTTTAGTTATGTCATCTTTGTCTTCCTTATTTATGAGTAGAAACTCTGGATATATTTTTTGATGAACAACGTCAGGATTTCGGAGGTTCAAAAGATGGGGTTTTTGGATAATAACCCCCCTCCTTTTTGAACCTCTAGAATGAATTAAATAAAATTCTAATGATTTCGGCAAAACGTCAAAATTTAGGGTGAGTGAACGTAACAATAGTGTTGACATAATATTACGAAGTTCCGTAAAATAATTAAATCGCCTCACATTCTCGTTTAATTTTGCAGTTTATAAATAATAAATGGGAGCTTTTCGACATTTGCAGATATAAGTTTCATTTAAAAAAAATATTAATTTACATATTAAAAAAATTAGTTTCTAACTTTCCGGGCTCGCTCGCGGTAGATATTTACCAAACCTGCATATATTTATGAGATTGTTAATAATTTCTGAATTTAGTCAGAATTAAACCTCTTTAGTGAGATATCGCGTAATATAATTAAGGAGTTTTCTATTTAAAATATTTAACGTAATGTGATGTGTTATCTTGAATTAATAATACCGTAAATTCGGAACGTTTCTACGAACCATATATCAACACTCAATTCCACGCAGTATTTTTTTGCTTTGCGTAATTTTTTAATTAACTGTTTGGAAAAGATATGGCTTATTAACTGCAATGACGTCATGCCCCTTTCCCCAGCCAATGAAGTGTAGAGTCAACATTCAAAGTAGATAAAAATATGTCTTACTCAGTTTTCCTTATTTGTTTTAAAATGTACGGCTGAAACGAAGGTAACTCCAATGCTGAAATATAATTACGAAAAATGAAGAGGGATATATTCTTTATCCCAATTTACAATTTTCCAGGAAGGGACCATGACGTCAGCGCTGTTATTAAAATCGACTTAAGCCAATTGTTTCACCAGTGTGTTTCTATGTATATTTTTTTGCGGTTATTTTCTCCTTTTCCCTTAACAGAAATTTCAATTCTAAGACTACGAATTTTGTATGTTCTGGAAACGTGGTGACTAACTTCCTCTAATATAATTGTGAAACTTTAAATAAAAGCATGGACGTGATAACTTTTTATATTGAAAGGAAGACAAATACGACATCACTAAACGTCACGGATTATCGTTCGATCTCATCTGCGATTATCCAAAAAATTAAATAATATTTTCTTAAGTTTGAAAAAATAACAAGTATTTCATTTACATCCAATGACTAAAAATAATATTTTACAGGATGAAATCAATATACTATGACCATGACCATAGTGACTGAAAGCATCTTAGCCTTTGAGATTACAAAAATAATTAAATGAATTATTATAGCCTTCGTTGTCAGTGGTTTTATTTTAAAAGTCACGCTGGGAAGACCATGAATTGATAATTTTGTATCCTTTGAATTCTAGAATGGGAGACGAAACGTCGTATTTTGTAACTTTGAAGGCTGTTATAATTCTTTTAATCGGTTAATCGACATTCAAAAATAATATTTATGTAGATAAATTAAATAATCATTCTTATAGTTGTATTCAACTTCCACGAAGTTTCGTCCTCATTTTTGGGACTTTTTATCATGTACTCAAGAAATATAAATAAATTGTCATGCATGCAATTAGGCATAAATCTTGATGAAAAGTAGAGGTATCAGTTATATATGGACCTCTACATTTTATCAAGATGTATCCCTAATTACATGCATTCATTAAAATAAAAACGTGAAGAAATTTATTTATATTTCCTTTGTACTTGATGACATTTGAGTACGCAACGTCGTTGTTGAATACAACGTCTGAATTGCCTGTAAAAAAATGGTCAGTTAATTTATTTTTATGTACATATTTCTTAAATACAGATGTAAATTAAACCACTCATACAATGAATGCAACATCAATTATTCAGTGAAGATTAGAAATATTTCAACCATTATTAACAATTTTTGGTTCACATTTTTAAATAAAATAAATATATTCAATAGTCTAGAAAACACATCTTTTATTTGTAAAATATGGGCAGTACAGAAAATAAAGAAAAAGAAAATTAGTCCCATAAAAATGCGTAATACAAAAAGAGGAAAACCATAACACGTAAATATTGAAATATAAATAAAAATAATGCTAAAATTAAACAAAACTGTTGATTTAGTTCATTTCTACATTGTCTAGATTGTCATCCACAATAACATCAAAATTCCTAAACAAAACTTTGTAATCTCCAAATCCATAACCTTCCTAATTAAAAGCGCCATCAACCACCAAAACCCCACGATCCAACAATTCCATGACAATCCTCTTACATCTCCACGCTTCCGTCGGCTCAAAAGAAAACTCCCAATCGACCTCATACTTCCCTCCTGATCATTCAGGCACACCCTAACCCACCTTACCATCATGACCGCAGACCACATCCTCATGTATCCTCCAATAATCAGTTCACTACCTGTCAACACTCAGCCACCCACGTCGCATTCCTCTCAGATACACACACCCACACAAAACATAACCCATTTACTGAAGTTGGTTAATTATCGATTAACGTACCTCCATGTCTACACGTTAATTATTTTAATTTTGTATTCAATATTTTAATATTGGATAATTTATTATACAAACTGATAATCTTTATGATAAAAGTTTTTTATATGAATAAAATACAGAAAATAAACAAAAAATAATTAATTTACTTAAAAATGACCGTTGTTGATGTGGTAATCAGTCGTAAGATTGGTCTGATGCAACGCTCCATGCTAACCTACCCTTAGCAACCCTTTTCATTTATACATAGCAACTACTTCCCTCATACTCCATAATCTGCTTAGCGTATTCCATTCCTGGCCTCCCTCTTCTCTTCTTACCCCACACATTTCCCTCTAATGCTAATTTTGCAAGACCCTCATGTTTCACAACGTGGCCTATTAATATTTCCCTTCTCTTGGCCAACTTGGTCCTCCATATTGTTCCTATTCTGCTTAGAACTTCCTAGCTAGTTACTCTATCCACCCATCTCATTCTCACACAGCACTATTTTCTATGGCCATAGACTATAGATAATAAAACAGAGCTCAATTGTAAACGAATGAAAAATTAAATTTTAATAAAGCAACTAACTAATAATTTCACATGTCTGAAAACAGGTGGTTTTGACAAAATTGCCCTAATTTTCTGTACAGAAAAAAATTAATTGGTTGGGGCGAACATTTACTATATTTAATAATAATATTATGCCGACCTCCAGTGGTGTAGTGGCTAGCGTCGCTGCCTCACAACCCAGAGGTCCCGGGTTCGAATCCTGGCATGGGCTTGGATGTTTGTGTCGTCATGGTCGCGAAGACCGGGATTAAGACTGTTGGAGGATCGATGCGCTGACCACGTGTCACTCCAAACTCGGAATGTGTCATGCAAGATGACAGTCCGCAGTCGACTCGGTAGGCCCAGGTCCTCAATGGGCTGTAGAGCCATGGAGAAAGAAAGAAAATAATATTATATACAGGCGTTATTATAGTAATAAAATTGATGTAATTAATATTTTTAACTGATTCTAATTGATTGTTATCTTTTATTCAATTGCTAATGTACACAATTGATGTATTGTTAGTACACGGGGAGTAATACGTAAATGAATTACTTAATTCATTACAAATTATAATTACCATTATGAAAAACGGTAACATCCCAGAGTCTGTAACCATTTTCTAGTGTTCGGCCTCTAGGGTTGACCCTGTCTTAAAAAAGAAGATGCGGCTCCTCATGCTTTACGGCGCCCGATGGGCGTTGTATTATTTACTTATTGTACTACAGTTGGGCATACGTCCCGTGGCACATATAATTAAACATATTTAAGATTAAAGTAATATATGGCGGCTGGTGCATATATGCTCATGTGCTACAGCACATGAATTAATTTAGGAGGAATTATTTGTTTTGTTATTTTAAGGAATTCTAAAATAATAGTATTTTAAAGAGAGTGAATTTCTGCTTCGATTTGGAAGACTATGAACTGTCCGCCTTCCAGCGCGCTTCCTCCCGCACATAAATCTTGTCTACATTCTTCATAGCACGAGAATTTTGTCTGGAATGAGAAATTCCTTTTCACCTCTCTGCTGGCCTAAGATCCAGCCACCAAAGGCTCAGCGCCGTCAGAGCGAGTTCTCACATCATCAGTTTTAAATGTTCTTGACGAATTAATAAAAAGATTACTTGTTGTGGTTTATTTCGTTTAATCAAAGTATATTAAAAAACGTTTTAACAGGCAACATTTAGAATACTTTCATAATTCTGAAAAAATTACCGTACGATCCTGCATACAATATTCCCATAATATGTGAATTTTCCCTAAAATTAACTTTCTTTATTTAAAATATGTAATAAGTAAAAATACTTTCGTGTTAGGAATTTGCACCAATATGGTTTTATATTTTTACAATTTTAAAACTTCGTTTCTATTAAACGTGGTGGAGACGAAATTAGAATGTGGAGTATTAACAACCCTGTAGATGTTGTATAAGTATAAAATCATATTCCATAAATCCTATAGAGAAGCACAAGCTTCAAGGATGTGGAACGAGTCAGAGATTTTACATAGGTTGCTTTATTAATATTAGAATATACTGTAACTATTCATTAATTTTTAACTTATAATAAGATTTTCTTAAGTTCTATACAGAAGACATACAATTTGTACCTTATATATAAAATTGATAAATATTTTTACATCCTATACTAAAAAATTAGTGTTCTAATAATGTTCTTACATAATTATAAATATCTACCCTATGATACATTCAGCTCCATAAATTCTTCAACAGAGTAGAAGGAGTGGCTTAGTAAGAACTTAGTTAGTTCATATTTGAACTTGTTTGGATTTATTTTTAATTGTTTAATGGAGGTGGGAAGTTTATTAAATATGCTAATAGCATTGTAATGTACACCCTTTTGTATTACGGTTAGAGACTTCCCTTCCTTCCTTCCTTGTGTAAATTGTTTTTTACTTCTGGTATCAAAGTCATGTATATCTGAGTTCAGTGTGAAGAGGTTATTGTTATTAATCATGAGTGATTGAATATGCTGGCTGTTTTCTTGAAAAGTCCCCTACAAGATGTTTTTGGTGAGACCTGACATAATATTCTAACAGCCTTTTTTTGAAGTGTAAATATTTTATCTTTCCCTGATGCATTGCCCCAGAATATTATACCATATGTCATTATAGAGTGGAAATATGCATAATAAACTAATTTTCTTATGTTAGGATCACTACAACTTGACATAATTCTAAGAGCAAAGTGTGTAGTAATATTAATATCTTTATCCCCCTAAAATTTGTTTTGCGATGATGTAGCACATAACTTTAAATACTCACGAGCCGTCACTGATTATAAATAGTCTGTTCATGGTCACGAATTGGAAATAATGGTTGAATGGCTCACTCGGTCTGATTTTCACTCAGATAGGAAATCAAAAAAGGGCATGAAAAAGTGTATTTAAATGACTATTCATACTAAGACGAAGAATGGACTTTCAATAGAGACTGAAAGAAGTGTAGAATGAGTTTTATAATTTTTTTGTTTTTTTATTGGTGAAAATTGGAAATGGATGGCATCCACCCGAAAGCTACATTCCTTTAACTGAAAGTAAAGGAGAGTGGGCTGTGAAGTTGGTTCTTATTCAAGAGTCATCTACGAATGTCTATAATGGAGTCTCTTATTTTTGCAGGTAATTCTCAAAAACGAAAGTAATACACATACTTGTATAAAAAACGGACAATCATGTCGAACGTGAAACGGAGAATGTCTTTGGACATGGCTCGGGAGTTTGAGGAATTGGCCTCGCGTGAATCTGGGTTCAACGTCCTGAAGCCGTTCAGCGTTGACGCTGTGTCGAGTATAACGTCGAACACCTCTTACTACACCGCCGTGCAGACCGCGTCGGAAAATATTAACGCCAAGGCGAAATCTGGCGGGGACGTGGCCAACGACGAGGACTTCAGCGACGGGGAGAGCATGGTCGAAGGCGAATACTGGGACGAGGGTCCGGGAGAAGTGACCATCGTGGAGGACGAGGAGGCGAGGACTCTGCCCCCCGGCAGCGGCAGCGGCTACGGAGGAGAGCAGAGCGTGCAGGACGAGCTGGGAGAGGAGGCGGAGACCATGGAGGACCCTCCGGAAGGCGAAGAAGGAGCCGAGGGAGAAGCTCCACCGGAGGGCGAAGGTGAAGGCGAAGGCGAAGGCGAGGTAAGCAGACCACAAACACTTTATACTCACTAAAAACCCAATTCATTAACAGCGTAGAACCAGGCCACCTATAACTATAATACTACACAGACAAGTACTGATAAATATAAGATAACAGTAATAATCAGAGGTGAAAATTAATTAAATTTAATATATCTTTTAAGGTCTAATTTTTAAAATAATTAATAGTTGCAATAGTGACTTATTAAAAATCAGTCTATTGGTCAAACAAAATTCTAAAAAAACTTTCAGAACAAATTTTGTTGCGTTCCCTCAATTTTGAACAAGTCTGTATCTATTTTTAAATATAAAAGTACAGAAGAAAAAATATTTTACAATCTGATTTACGATATAAACTCAAAGCAATCAATGAAATTCAACAAATAAATAATCTGACAAAACTTCAATTATAAATATAGAAGAAGGGCGCTGCGGGAGTTTTCTCGCAGGCGCTTCAGCCCAGAGTGACTGCGGGGCTCACCTGATCATGTCGGGAATGCCTCCTGCACTCTCTCTGGGTACTTTTTATCAAAGTTCTCATATGCCGAGACACCTTCATCTATTTTAGGAGGTATATGTACCGGGGTCAGGGACCTTGGGTATATGGCAAGAGCTGTCCGCTGATCCCATTGGATCAGTCGGCCAACTGCCTCCTGAAACTGGTGGAGACACGGAGAAGGGAATGCTGCGTCCCCACAGCAGACTCGTCTCCCGTCATTCGGAAGGGCGTGAGAATAGTACCCAATGCCCGACCTACCTGATGCAGGTTTTCTAGGGTTTTCCCTGCATCTCTTTAGGTGAAACACCGGGTAGGATCCTTAAACCATAGCCCGGGGGCCCTAGTTAACCCTTGGCTACCTTGCTCTACCTTCCGCATCCCCCCTTTTCAATTCCCTTCCTATGCTATTAAAGGGGAGTTGCCTGTATCAGGATCACCCTCAAAAAAATCAATTATAAATATAAAATCAAACCAATTTGTGAACAAACAATATTGATCTTTATTTAAAACATCCACAACATCTTGTCGATGTTTGTGGACTTCATCAGGTAACTTGACATAAATTTTAAAAAACAATTATTATTTTAAATACAGAATATTTCGTTAAAATATAAAAAAATTATATTATTATTACTTAGGTGCTATTGGGCATTTTCCCGGTGGCAGCCATATACAAGGAAAACACAAATACAATTACAAAAAGACTAAGGAACAATTTTGAAGCGTAGGTTTCGATCTGAAAAAGAAAAGAGAAGTCAGGAGTCACACAGAAATCACTTCACTATTAGCATTTCACTGATTCTAAAAAAAAACTGCTCACCTTAGTTTCCTTAGCCTATTCCTAAAATGGTTTACTCTACCCGGAAAAGTCGTTAGTATTTCAGCAGGCAAGGAATTACAATCGCGTATTGATCTATTTACGAATGAAAATTTTCCTACGTCTGTGCGTTGCCATTTTTCTTTAATTTTGAACATGTGATCAATTTTAGAGATATAATTCGGCGCCGTAAGATGGTTCGTTATTTCTTTCCAGACCGGTCTTTCAATTAAATAAATAAATACTCTCATTCTCTATCAATCACTATCTAAGGCCTTCACCATGCATCATCATGAAAATGCTCATTGCCAATTCTCAAATGAAAACTCAATTTGCCAATTTTCTGTCAAACTCGATTTGCGTCCCATTTTAATCCTTTTTCCCCAATCCATTATTTAATATCCTTAGGTGGTGGGGATAAAATGCTCTCAAATCTAAAGCATTTATTTGAGATGAGCCATTGACCCCCATACCACCGATTTTTGGGGTAAATACCAGGTCTAGTCACAGCCATGTCATGGAGTCTCAACGTTATTAGAAATCCCGGACCGGCTCCAAACTGTCTAGGTTTTATTACCCTGTTTGCAGGCTTCTTCAATTCCCTCCCAAGCTGATTTTGTACCGCCAAATTCTGTGTCTAGGTGTATTTTACCATTACAATATGTTGATAGTTTTGTTGGTATAAATTTCTAACGTTTTCTTGAAAAAATTGATATTAAGAGTATCGATAATGATAAAATTTAGAAGATTAAGAATTAAATTACGTTTTCGAAAAATTGCAATCTTGATCTTAGTAATTTGTAAGCGATACTTAGCAAGAATTAAATGCTTAACGTTGTAATTGTCTTAAATATCAACATTGTTTGCTGACAAATTTACTGGATTTTTATACTTTTAATTAATGGAACATTGCTTACGAGATCAAGACATTAAAGCACATGGAAAATTTAGACGCACTCATCGTGCCAAGGTATTGTTGAAAGTTTATAATAAGAGGATCGTAAATTCTATCTAAATTATTGGCGCCATTTTTAACATTGATGTCCGCGTTATTAGAGCAGATGTGAAGCATCGCACTCATAAGTACGGAATAAAGATTACATTCCATATGTGAAATGGTTTCATTTGATTTGTCAGTTTTATGTTTATTTAAATATATATATAGGCAAGTTTGGAGAAGACTGAATAATTTTGTACACTAAATTTCAGACTAACTTTGTGGTGATCATTAATGCGGGAATTAGCGTTAAGGTTCGACCTATGTAACAAGAACACTTTAAACAGTTAATGTTGTGTATAACATTGTTTCAAGTTTAAATTATGGCAAGATATAAATATGACAGGATTAACATAGTTTGTTTTGTATTTTTTTCTTTTAAAAAATTTAAAAATTCGTAGGTAATGTTTCACTAATTAACTTATAAATGTATCATATTGAAAATTCTTATTTATTTTTAGATTTAAGTAGAATTAAATTAAACGTCCAGTTCACAAACGCACCAAGACTTTTATTTTATTTAACCGACGTTTCGTCCACAATTTGTGGATATCTTCAGGTACAGACAGGCTCAATCAAATTTCTTGACGACAGACAAAAATCTTTTAAAACCATTTATAGATTATAATTAAATTAATTAAAATTCTAAACAGAATATGAAGGGATAGATCAATAGGTCAGGTTTGTAAAATTAGCATTAGCGGGGAGAGAACAAAAGAGGGAGGCCAAGGATGGAATGCGCTAAGCAGATTAGGGTGGATGTGAGAGCTATGTAGACATGAAAAGGCTTGCGCAGGATAGGTTAGCATTGAAGGTTGCATCAGGCCAGTCTGAAACCTCACACCATTAAAAAGTCAGTCTCCTTAGGGGCTTAGATTGTGCGAGATTATTTGAGGTGGCAAGTCATGGAATTCATTCTGGACGATGCTGTTCCTTACATACCATAAGGTATTAAGGGCATGGGCTGCATCCTTGCCTTATTCCTTTCTTGATTTCTGCTTTCTTTTCCTGTCCTTCAATTCTAATTACTGCTGACTAACTTCGGTGGAGGTTATGGCTAACTCTTCTTTTTCGATATTTTATTCCTGTCCTCTTCAAAATCCTTAATAGTTTGTTCCAGTTAACATTATTAAAAGATTTTTCTAAATCTACAAATGTCTTGAACGTAGGTATGTTATTTTCTTATCCTGTCTTCTAAACGTAGACACAGAGTCAAAGTTCTGAAATTTAGGATAAATTAATTCTTCCTATATAAATTTGTGTATGGCACCGGCCGCCACTGATCCTAACTTGTTATAATTTTAGTGACGTTCGGTAATGAGTGCATTAAGTGTGGGTTGACACTGCGATAGCCAATAAAAATATTTATGTTGCTTGTCAATTTCAATTTTTGTTGTAAAATAACACCACTTTGGACAGTAGTTATTTTATTTTAAACCTAGGCGCCACCGGAAGGGGAAGGCGACGAAGGAGGTGAAGGTGGAGAAGGAGGCGAAGGCGGAGAAGGAGGAGAAGGAGGAGAAGGAGGAGAAGGCGGCGAAGGAGGCGAAGGTGGTGAAGAAGGAGGTGAAGGAGGGGAAGGAGGTGAAGAAGGTGAAGAAGGCGAAGAAGTGATTGGAGAAATAACGGAAGGAGATGGCATACCTCCGGAAGGAGAGATGGAGGGAGTGCGTGACATTCCTCTGAGCGAAACCGACGTTTACAGGGAACTGATGAACGCGGGTTCTCAAGCCAGGGACGCGGCCAAACTCATCAGCTCCCTCAAGACGTCCATTCAAGAGTTTAAAGAGGTGCGTATTGGATTCAGTAGAATCATTTAGTGTTGCTCTCAACGCGTAGAAAATGACTTCGATCTTGATCCACATTTGTAATTATTGTAGAGGGACCAGCTCACCGACGAAGACGCCTCGGCTTTGCAAGCGAAACAAGACGAACTGATGGCCAAACTAGATGAATTTGGTGCCCTTACACGAAAAATACAAGAACTGCTGAAGCTGGGAGCGCTTGGTGACGGTTTCGTCTTCGAGGACGAGCCTGAACCTCCGAGTTTCGATATGGAAATCGACGAGAGTTCTTTACCAAAAGTAATAATCTGCGGGTCTAACGAACACATTCCGAGGATTGTGGTTTGCGAACCAGCCGTCAAAAAGGAGGGACCTACCATCAGCTGTCGTTGTACTCGAATATTGGTCAGTAGTGCAACATTTAACCTAACTCCGTCATATCCTCGATTCTTGTTTTATTCTAAATCTCCCACTCTTAACTTTCAGAATGAACCGCCTTCAGATGCGTACAACAACGGCTCAAGGTACTTGTTCAGGAAAAGATACGTATTTCTGTCACTCCTAATAGCACCTATAGCTGCCAATAACCATAATTTTGAATTTCAGTTGTACTGGTGATATGACGATGGAATCTTTGTTGAAACAGCTCAGTAGCTTACAGCTAGAGATGAAATTAATAAACGAAGAAAACAACTTCTTGAGCAGGACCCTCACAGAAATTCAAGATAAGGTAATTGATTGTAACTTTTTATAAAATTGTTTATACTTGTGAAAAAAACACCTGCACTCAGTACCAGAAGCAGCGTGATGTATACAGGGTATCCATAATTTATTGATATGAAAGGGAAGAGACAAAAAAAGTAGATAGTCCTCACATAGCTTGTCTTTCTAAAATATATATTCACCAATTACATATATATGTTTTAAATAGTACAGAGTAAAAGAGAAGGAAGCCAACCACCTGTGGTCTAGTGTCTAGTGTCGCTGCCTCGCAACCCAGAGATCCCGCGTTCAAATCCTGGCATGGGCTTGGATGCTTCTGTTGTCATGGTCACTGAGACTGGGATTAAGACTGCTGGCCATGTGCCACTATAAATTTGGAACGTGTCATATAAAATGATAGTTCACAGTTGACTTGGTAGGTCATGGCCCTCAGTGGGCTGCAGAGCCAAGGAAGAAGAAAAAGATATGAGATGGAATAAAAGAACTGAATAAATTTTATTACTCACCAATAAGACACTTAAATAACATAAGAATTAACAACCCACATAACAATAAGAAAAAATAATAATATAAAAAAGTATGTTTTGATCAGCCCTTGTGGTCCTTGTCAATATTTAAGCCAGACTGAAATATTATGAACTAAGATACTACAAAACAAAGAATAACCAAAATTTGTGACTAAAAAAGACTATTTAATAAATTGTCACTCACTGAATTTAACATTTACAGAAAATTGATTAGATTTGATACACAGCATTTTAGAAATCAAACTTTATCATTTACTTCCTTATCTAAGAAATATTTCATTCTGGAAATATTGACAAGGACCACAAGACGTTGGTTGAAACATCATACTTTTTTTGTATATTATTATTTTCTTCAAAGCTTTGCTATATTGTCTCTTATTCAGGTAGTTAATTTTTATGTTATTGAAGTGTCTTATTGTAAATCAGACATGAATGTAGAATTCATGTTGGGTTTATTGTTCCCTATCATAGGTGCATCGAGATTAAGAAAGATGGATTGGTTGAAATTTTTCTTTTGTATTCTGAAAGTTACATTTAATATTCCACATTTTCACATAGTTCTCAATTTGGATTTTTACATAAAAATTAGAAGTCTCCCTCATTTTTAAATTATTATTTTCAATTTATACATATTTTTCTCATTACAAATAGTTTACATTATATATTTTCTATTTTATGTATTCATTATTTTGGTATTTTCCTTATATATACAGGCAGACATGAGAGATTATGAGTAAATGCCTTCCTTACCTGAAATTGAGTGCTACCATGTCACAATGGGTAACATAGTTTTCAAATTTTTGAACATGGATATACAAAATCTCAGATTTGGAGCCTTCAATTAAATTTCCATTTAGATTTATTGTTATTTCAATAGTCCTCAGTTGAGGAAATAGGATACATCATACATTACATGAAACAACAAATAATTATAAAACAAAATATAATAAGATACAATTAACTACCAAAATCCTTAAATACATAACTAGAGTAAACAAGACATAGTATAAAATAACTGAAAACATTACCTGCTCATTTGAAAGCACAAACACACACATAAACAATGGAAATATCACTTCTTGGTGCTGCAAGATGAGGAATCTGACCTTCACTAGGAGCTACAGGCAATACGGGAAACAAATGAACAAAATAGCAGAAAAAAACTATACAGAAAGTGTTAGTTATGTAATAGGATATTTTAAAAAGCAATGCATTCAACAGTTTTGCAGGAAAATGAATTTAAACTATTAGGAGAATGATCAAAAAACTCCTATTTGGTTTGATCCTCGCAAAATAGTGCAAAATTCTACACATGGATGGTCTTTTCCATAATTATAATAATTTATTACAGTCAGGTTTCACTTACAGGTGACTACAGTGTACATATCGGTATTTAAATTGTTAGGTCATGGTGATTGATTTTAATGACGATTAAAAACAGCTACTTCATGAGATTTTGTGTATTATTATTCCCTATTTTTATTTGAATTAACCATTTTAATTTCAGAAACGATGTCCTACGTGCAACAGGCCGAAGAATCTCTGTTGCTGTCGCAAACCGCCTTGCAAGTGTCCGCCTCCGTCGCCACCTCCCTGTTGCAATTGCCCGCCTAAGCCGAAGCCGTGCCCCCCACCACCATGCCCCCCACCCCCATGTTGCTGCAGCCCAAAACCCCCTTCTCCACCACCTTCATGCTGTTGTGGACCCAAACCCCCTCCTCCCCCATCACCATGCTGCTGCAGTCCTAAACCTAGCCCACCACCTCCTTGTTGTTGTAGCCCTAAACCACCACCACCACCACCTGCTTGCTGTTGCCCTAAGCCTTCGCCTCCCCCTCCTTCACCATGTCCTCCCGCTTGTACAAAAAAGCCACCTAGCATGTGTCCTCCCAACACTGGATCACAAGATTCAAAGCCGGCTCACATGTGTCTCTGCTCGGCATTGGTATCATCTGCTGGTCAGCTGACTAATAATTCTAGTTCTAAAAAATCAGGAGGATGTGCCTGTCCTCCTCCAGCACAAACCTCTTGCCTTTGTGGGAAACCTCACCCGAAAACATCTCCCCCGTGTCCTAAGCCACCGCCACCATGCTGCCCTTGCCAACCAGAGGATGACTGTCCACCTACAATTTGTGCGATGGTGTGTATAATAAAATATTTTCTTTTAACATAGTTACATTAAGGTTTCTTAGTTTAAAAATATAATTTTAATTCAATATATGAAAACTGTATTTTTTTATTCACAGCAAAGCCATTTAAAAGGCATGATTAAAGATGTACTTAAAATGCAAACAGAACTCAAAGATTTGCAAAAACTTCAACAACAACTTGAGGATGAAAGGAAAAAGGAACTCTGTGCATGTTTTGATGATATATTCTAAGACATAAACCTAAGTATGTGTGTTACAATTTCCTGACAACTATACCAAATTTACAGTATTGTTGTACCTAACTGTTCCTGTTTGGTAATCAGTAATAAAAGTCTTAAAATTTGTCTATATTTTACTTTCATGCAATATTAGTGATACTTAATTTAAGGCATTTCAAGAATCTATGAAGTTATATAAAAAGTATTGCTTATTTTCACTGATACTGTCAAGAATAACAGCAGCCAGCACTGTGTTATAGTTTTCCATAATTTAATAATTTTACTAGTATGTTAAAACAATGTTCATAAATGACAATAGTTATTTAATTGGTACAGCAATGATAATCAAAGGATTAATACCTAAAACAAATAAGTTTTTCACTCTAATCGTCAGAGAAAAATTAACAATTTATAAATTACTATGGACCAGAATTTGAACTCATAAATAGATATATCCCATCACATAACAAATTTAATTGTTAGAACTCTACTGTAAGAAATATTTTCTTACTTGCACCTGACTCTTTTACCTGAGTAAGTAATGATTTTTTTAGTTTGAAGAAAATAGGTGAGTGAAAAAATTGGTGATAAGAATGGTATGAACCTTTGAAGACATGCTGGGATTTTAATATCCTCTTAGAATATTTCTGTGCTAGAAAAATTAAGAACACTTCATTTCTGTCGGGTGTTGTTTGTCACCATTTAACAACTACAGAGAAATGTTAAAAAAGGCAGAAAGGAATATAAAATTCACAGTACATAACACCGCTTATCTTCAAATATTGAAGGTTATCACAATGCATTTGCTGAAGAAACAATTCTTGGGGGGTCCATTCAGATTTTTATCTGCAACAGTGATTACTGTGTCTACTTCATCAACGTAACACAGCTGATGGCTACTGAAGCAAGCTGGCATGGAGAGGACCCAGCTGGTAGACTTTGATTGACACCCCACAAACATACTGTTCTAAGTGGGAATATTTTCCACTTTCGCTGGTAATGTCACGGCCTCCCGCTGCAGAGACTGCACGCCATAATAATATAGAAAGTTGAGCGACTCTGCTCAACTGCTTGTTCATTTCCTCAATGCTCACTTTCTACTCAAGCATTCACAAGATTTCTGTTTACTGGTTTCTCACTCGCGGCTCAGTGGAGTCCAAGTCACACACAACCCTTGAAATGCGGGACAGACAACCAGTAGCCCTACCAATTTTCCATCGTCATAAAAATGTCCTCGTCCCCTTCTCAAACAATCCTTAACCTTGCAGCTGTCCCAGGGCCTAAAGACACCCACACGCATTTAGAATGTTCCTGAGGCTGTATTGAAATTTAATATAATCATTTATACATAGCTGAATTCAAACAAAAACATTTTGGTTGATACGGTAACTTACAATTAAAATCTCAACAAAAACTTGGTATCGGAACAGCCAGGACTGAAATGAGGGAGAACAATACGAAATTAACCAATCGAAATATATATATATATATATAATGTAACCGAATTTTTTATTGTTGAGGTCCCGAAAGTTGGCAAACGTCTTTTATTTTCAATTAAAATTCTTCTATTTCCGACTATTGTTTTACTGGTACCAACTTTTTCATAATTATTGGCACCATAAATTAGAAAATACACAATTTATTTAACAGAATTTACCTGACACATTATCCGAAATCCAAATGCATGTAACATTACGGACTTGAAACATTACATAGAAACATATATTCAAAACCGAATCAAGACGTGTGTTCTCGTCTGATTATCTGATATTTTTTGTTTTTCTTTATATTTTGAGGGGAAATCTTCAAATTTGTGAGCTCAGAAATATATTCACGCAATACTTCACTGGAGACATTGAGTATTGCGTAATAGTAACTGTATGATGTGAATAGCAATGTCATCTTTGGAATACCCTTCAAGATATCTTTAGAGCGACATCATTGAACTCTTCAAATTGTTTTGTTTGTGATTCAGATTGGGGACGTTTCTGATGTTTCAATATTATTTTATTTTGCATTTCAGTGTAACATAATTAATTGACAAATATTCATAATTATTTCCCCAATTGTCAAGAACATTGTCTGTATGGGAACCTCTACCTCTAGAAGGATGGACGATAGTGATTCAAGATCACGATCAGATGATAGTTCTGATCAAGATTCTGAATTGGCTACTATCTTACAGTATTTGATTAGAAGGTTTGTGTCATGCGTGCCTCCGGATACAATTGTTTTAATCCATAATTTATGAAACATTTACTTTTAAATTCTAACTTTCCTATCATTCCATTTATTAGCGATTTTTAAACATTGTCATTGTTGAAATGTATGGTACTGTTGTAATCGTCATTGTTAATTGGAATCTTAGTGTTGAATTATTATTTTTTGATTTTATTATTGTTTTTGTTGCTGCTGCAACATGAAAATGCTATCTTCATTTATTGAATTGGTTTCCGATTAATCTGTAAAATCCCGGATTCACAATTATGTAAAGTCATTTAAGTATAAGCACATTAAGTTGTTTTAAAGACTGGAACACTTTGTGCCATCATTTATTGTAAATGGAAAAATACAGAAGTTGATATATGTGAAGAAATGTAATTTAGGTGTTCCTTATTCATCTGTAAAATGTTATCAATATTTGGTCTCTTAATACTTGTAAATCTAGGTTGTGTGTTAGTGTTGTGTAGGTTATGAACCCATTTAAAGTCTTAGACTATTTGTATTGCATAATTGTTCTGAGTAAAAGAAAGAACAAAACAAGTTTTGTAACAGCAGTGATAACATACCCCCTTCCAGCCATTAAAATAAAATCTTCTTCTTCCTCCTCTATTGCTGTTTTCCATGCCTCTGTATCTTGCACCATATCTTCTCATCTTGCTGAAGATCTTCCTCTTCTTCAAATCCATTGTTTAATAGAGTTTTTGGTACTCTGGACTCTTCTATTCTAATTACAAGGCCAGCCGCTTCTAGTCTTTTCAATTTTACCCAGTTTGATAGTGGGATTAAATTAAACGGTGTTTTTACTAACATGGTCCAATTTGTTTACCATATTCACTGGCTTGTATAGGTGTCTACTAACTATATTGATGTCAACATAGCCAATCAATTGGAACATTTCCTGGTCTGGGCTTTGGATTTTCATATCACATTCTCCAGTGTAAGATTAAATAATAGGGAAGCTAGACCATCACCATGTTTAAGTCATTGTGTAATTCCAAACAGATCACCAAGATCTGACATATGCATAATTATTGTTCAGAGCTACTTCGGCCAGTCTTAGACTGGTCAGCATGTAAGCAAATTTGTTTCTATTAATTGAATCATAGACTTGACTATAGTTTATAAATATTTAGTATATGTCGATCCTGAACTCCCGACCTTTCTCTTGGATATGCTTGACTGAGAACAGCTGTCCGCTGTCGATCTTCCTTCCTGGTATTCTCCAAGTACTATTTCATCATATGGTTCAATTCTTCTTCTTAGAATATTTTATAAGAGTTGCACAGCAAGAAAATTCCATGATAATTGGCACAGTTTAATTTATCACCTTTTTATAGATTGGGCATGATACTTTTACTCCGGTCTTTAGGTATTATTTCACAGTCCCAGACTTAATTCATAAGATTGTGAATAACTAGCACAATCTGATTCCCACCTCCTTTGAGCAGTATGTCTGATAAGAAGTCATAAAACTGGTATTTGTAATTTTAATCAACTTCCTGTTTTTCTTATGGAATTTAAATGAACGATAGCATATATTTACTGTATATGTTGGTTAAGTATTTTTTTATTATATTGTTTAAAATAATTTTTAAATTATTCAAATTACTTTTTATTGAGAGTTAATTTGATTCTTTGTATATTTTTCCCCAGTGGACAAGTTCACATCATCTCCACTGATAATGAAGATAATGATGATAATTTTGTAGCTGCTGCATCCCCACCAAAAATAGATTTGAGGCCTAACACCCAACTGTTGGATGTATGTTGAAATTGTGAATAGACCACGGTTTTTTCTGTTGTTCTTAATACAATTACATTTTAATGTGGTTCCAGAAAAGTGAGCTGAGCTTGTCAACAAAACAAGCAAGTGGGCTTCTACATAGAGGTGGAACCGTACGTCCCACGTCAGTGGTATCAATGATAAAAGCAAGAGAAGTATGTTATTATTGGTTTATCAATTTTACAATTGATATGTATTATAAAATTATGTGACCAATCTGTTAATGGCTTTCAGAGAGGGATGTATGGCTCAAACAATTTTACTACAGGGGATCGTTGCAGGATTACGAGCAACTTCATACCAAATGAAATGAGCGCTGCTGCTGAATATCACAGCAAAGCCTTCTGTGGAAGTTTTTCTAAAGATGGGAACATATTTCTTAGTGCTTGTCAAGGTGATTAAATATTTAGTTTTGCACATAGCTATTGAAAATGTGATGTGAAAAATTGTTTGTGATAAGTTCTTTTACATTGGGGCAATCCACATGCCCTCTCTGAATTAAAAAGTTAATTATGTCATGGACCTGTTTGTAGAATATTTTTTAAAACAATTTTCCTCAATAACTTGGACATTGTTTTTCTGGAAATGAATTGAAGGTCAATATAAGGAATACTGATGGATTGTGCAGGTGTTGTTATCTAGGAATCATAAACTGAAAGCTTCAACCTGAAACTTTATAATTTGAGACACAAAGATGAATATGGCATGTTCTGGAAGATTCTTCCACCTACTAAATTAAATAAGTGCTTGAAATACAAGTGTTTTACTATGTGACCGATTATATAATCTTAAGTTTTAATAATGAAACATTTAACTTTACAGATCGAAATTTGAGATTATATCGCACATCTCATGAGAAATTTGACTTATTTAAGAAAATTCAAGCTCGAGATGTGGGATGGAGTATCCTAGATTTTGCTTTTAGTCCAGATGGAAACTATGTTGTTTACTCAAGCTGGTCAGAGTGTTGTAAGTATTTTACATGATGAAGTAACAATTAAGTATCTTTTATAGAAAATAATCTTTAAACATTTATTGATGTTTTTATGGTGTATAAATACATTTCTGTCTAAGAATTATTATTTGACTAATTCGTTTTGAGAATGTGTAAAACATGATTAAGAGATGATGGGGAAAAATTATTACTGTTGTTGTTAAGGTTTTCTTACGATATTTTCTCATTGTACGTTGAATAGCGAAGGGGAAAGGCAACAGTTTTGTCTAACTCCAATGCAACTTTCTTCTAACATTTCATTTCCAATTCTAATTCTTGCTTTCAGTTGTAAAACTCAAATTGTGTATTAGTCTTCTCTGCTTCTAATCTATGTAATAGATTCTGGTAAGTTAGTTCAGAAGCTTATGTTAAATCAGATTCTAAAATATTATATTCTGTTATAAAACACAATCGTTTCTAGTATTGATAATGTCATAATAACTTCTATTTTACTAAATTTAAAATAATTTAGAGAATTTAATATAAAGTTCTTGGGTTTCTGCACATGGATAACAACCACTTTGGTACCGTCATAGCCCATACTCCCACAAAGTCCGTCCACAAGCTCCGCTCTACTGTTCCGTGATGTCACACAATTGCTTGAATGAATTAATTGGAAAAGGCTCTTTCCACCCATAGTAGCCCCGTGTATTACGACGAAAAAGCTCATTCCATCAACACACAAATTAAATTGACAAATATTATTTGCCCTTCTTTTTTTGCCAATATTACAAGCCTGTGCATGATCCGAGTGGGAAAGGAGGGGAAGTGGGACGAGGCAACGGTACCAAACTAGTCCAGTTCCCTGCCCGTGTTATATCGATGGCAGAAATAGTTTTCGAAATGTTGTGTTTTACAATCCATATAATCTGGGTAGAAACCCCTGAACTTTATATTCAGTCTGTTCACCAGGAAAATCTACATTCTCTAGTAATTTAGATAATGTTTTTAGAATATACTGTAATAATAGAAATTAAAACTTCATAGCATTGGTAAGATATATAGGAAACAATACATGTTTTTGGCCCCGATTCTCTGTTTCTTGCAAGTTTTATTTCGGTCAACTCTTGAGGATCTTGCCTCTAGCGGAAATCATTCTCTGGTTTCCTTGCCTCTAAATTTTACTCATGTCAAAATAAGTAATGGGAGAGAGGATTGTATACAAAATTGCAAGTAAAATTAACTAAATAGTTTGCATTTGTTACTAAATAATTTCATAAATAAATTATTATTTGCTGTCTGAATTGTACATTAAAAGTGTTATACCTTTGGAAGTCCCAGAAGAGGACAAAACATCATCATGAGTTGATTATTTCTTAGTAATAGTTTTCTAATTCAAGGTGCTTTATTTATTTATAGTATTGTTCTCCATATTTGATAGAACATTTCTGTTGAACTTATAGGTTACAAACAGGTGGTTTACAGTTTTCTTTAGTCCTCAAGGTGTTATCACATGTTTTGTTTGTTGTAGCTGTGCATATCTTTTTGTCTTTCACAGGCATTATTATTTGCAAAAAATGGAGATCAAATTTTTTAATATCAATATAATAATTTAATAACAATTAAATAATTTTCTTGTAGTTTTTAGCAGTCTTTGTGCTATATTTGGTTTTTTTATGAATTACAAATGAAACGGTATTTGAGAACTAGAGCACAAGTAACTATTCCAGAGAAATTCTGAATTGATACATTGAAACATTAATTAAGTGAAGGGTTTATCCTAATAAGTTATTGTGTGTGTGTGAACATGTAGTGTCACTTATGTACCCACCTTGAATAAATTCATAGGTTTTCATTAAGGATGCAGGCGGGAAAAGTCTACCTGCCCTCGCCTCAACTGCTGCCCTAATTTTTAATGCCTGTTCATTACTTTTATTTCATTGTCACGATCAAGTTTATATTCAGTAAATTAATGAAGGGAGAGGTATTTCAAAGGTCTATAAGAATTTTTGTCATTTAAAAAATATTACATCTTTTTATGAAAATTTGTATTTACAGTTTTTAAAAATATTAACTTATATGTTTCATTATTTCCTTGCAGTGTACTTGTGCAATTTATTTGGAGATAACCTGCAGCAAGATCCATTGCCATTAGGTCCTGAAGAGAGGCGTTTCTGTATTTTTTCGCTAGCGTTTTCGTCCGATGGTCGTGAAATTTTAGGTGGAGCTAATGATGGCTTCTTGTATGTTTATGACCGTGAATGTAACCAGAGAGCTTTGAGGGTAATTTCATTTTATTTAATTGAGATGCTAATTAATCGCTTTAGTTTACCAAAACACTGATACGTTATTTCAAACCCACAGATCGAGGGTCACGAATTTGACGTCAATACAGTTGCGTTTGCTGATAACACTTCTCAAATTCTATACAGTGGTGGTGACGATGGACTTTGCAAGGTATAATATAATTTTGTAAAATGAGGGACTGTTAACATTTGAAAGTACAAGAAGCGTTCTTTGTAGGTTTGGGACCGCCGAACTTTAAGTGAAGTAAACCCAGTACCTGTTGGTATCTTAGCTGGCCACATGGACGGCATAACGTACATTGACCCGAGGGGTGACAGCCGACATTTTATTTCAAATTGCAAGGACCAAAGCATAAAACTGTGGGATGTTAGAGTCTTCTCAAGTAAAGACGGACAAGAAAATACTCGAAAAGCAGTTGCAGATCAGAGTTGGGACTATCGTTGGCAAGAAGTTCCAAAAAAATGTGAGTTTGTATGTTAATTAGATTTTTAAAAACTTCTATGTTTCTATTTGAAATATGAAGAAAATTATATTTGTTAAAGTGACAGATTTATTTTGAAGTATACTTGATGAGTGTTTGAAATCCTGCAGGATGTAAGAACTTTAATTATTTTAATGTAATTGTCATTTTGTAAGAGTTTGAGTGTTTATTCTATGCATTTCACAACAACACTATAAACACAACTTCTCACAGGATTAAACTGCATTCAATTGTACAATCTGAGCATCACATTTTTTGAACGATGATCAAATAAGGGAAAGCAACAGGAATAAGTTGAGACAAGTTTTAGGGTTTCAAGTTATTAATAATCTGTACCAGTTTAGTAATCAATGGGATTTATGTCTTGCTTGCTCATGGTTACTGCTTGTTTAAGATTGCAAATGCAGTAGTACTATTTAGGTATGCAAATACTCAAGTGCAGAACGTGTGTGGCTAGTGATTGGTTGTTACTGAAAAGCCTACTACCATTCCTGCAGAAGATTTGGAACCTACCTTCGGCTGTAATTAAAAGTTCAGCTGTTTTGTTGATTATGGTTACGGAGCAATGTTTTTTTTTTGTGTTTGTATTATGAATAAAGTCGGAAATAATTGAAGTCAACCCCTGTTTCAGTAATAAACCCAAAGAAACATCTCGAGGGTGATACATCCATAATGACATATAGAGGTCACACAGTTTTACAAACCTTGGTCAGGTGTCACTTTTCTCCTGCCTACTCGACTGGGCAACGCTATATTTACACTGGTTGTGCTGCCGGAAGAATAGTTAGTAAGTACATCACTATTGCACTTGTGTTTTATTTTTAATAGGGGATTTGTTTCAGTTTGTTAAAAGAAATTTGTTTTATATTTCAAAAAAATGTAACTGTACCCTTCAAATAGTGTTAATAATAATTTGTTTATGCGTAACAAAAAAAGTTGTGTTATATGGCAGACTTTACTTAAATTCCTTGTAAACTGATTGGTTATCTATCTGCCAGGATTGAAGTGCACAACAGATTTTGGTGGGATATTGGTTCGACAGGGTGAGTGAGAAGACCATATACATATTTAAAGATTGTTGTGCTGTTACCAATTGTTCTGTTCAGACAAGTGAGTTAAACTTTGCCTGATAATGTCAATACTTCTCACCCATTGACAATGTATATGGTCGTCTTGCCCATCATGTAGATGATAGTTATGTTAATAAAAATTTGTGTAGTATTGTTTATGTTGAATTTTACTAGTCAAAAATAATTTTTAATGTCATTTGGCCATAAGATTTGCTGTACACAGTCCATGATGCAAAATTGTATGCAGTTGCATTTAAAGTCCACAAATACGGGTAAAACGTTGTAGATTTATTAAATATCAATATTGTTTGCTGACTAATTGTCTGAAGTTTTTATTTATAATTTTTAATTGTATTAAGTTGTGTATACAATAATCAGTTGTTGAAAGAAATTAAATTAAATCAACAAAAATGTTTCTGCAGTTTATGATGTTCTGACCGGCCAAATTAAAACCACTTTAGAAGGACATCGAGCATGTGTTAGGGATGTTTC
Source organism: Eucriotettix oculatus (assembly GCA_034510155.1). NCBI lineage: Eukaryota > Metazoa > Arthropoda > Insecta > Orthoptera > Tetrigidae > Eucriotettix > Eucriotettix oculatus. Next base: position 202,053,318 of record CM067377.1, on the reverse strand, counting down.
ATGGCATCCGTATCGACAGGAAATCATCAGTACATCGGTAAGTTTTAATGTGTTTTTAAATGTGGGAGGAATATTGAACTGATTTTCTGGAATAAAGGTGTGAATGTTGTCTAATGTTAGCAGAAAAAATGTATCCTTATTTTAGTTTGTTTTATATAATTTTTTTAATGAAATACTAATAATGGCCAAGAGTCAGAAATGGAATAATTTAATTTGAATATGTTTCGCTATTAATCTTGAATCACAATATTTCCCACACTTGAAATCCTTACTTTTTTGGTTTAAGCTATCTTAACTTATTATTTTCCTCTTCACCGTTCTAAGATGGAAAATAATTTTAAGTATTTAATGACACTTTTACTTGTGTGATTTGTTTCATTATACAAAACATATTTTGCATATTCAAGTAGCTTTGTTGTCCTTTAAGTTTTCATCCTTCACTAATTATTTTCCCTAAGTAACTATGCTGCCACGCTTGTGTACATGGACCAGACGCAATATTGCTAGTTGCAGTGTTTTTCAGTATATTAAATTCTAATTGACTCTGTATCACGCTACTTACTTTAGCTGACCAATAAATAGGAATTTATCCAAATTGATATAATCAATAATTACGAATATTTTGTTTTACTATCTTCATTCTGAATTGCTATTGTATGAAATGGTAATATGTTAATGAATCTTTAGATAGGAAAAATGTAATGAATTATTAGAACATAACTTTGTGATTTGTCATGGTTTTTGTACTCCGTCTGCGTGTTTGGAGTTCTCACCAGTTAAGGGTTCACTGTGGATGCTGAAATAGTTTATAGAAGCCTCCTTTCATTCCTTTTTGGCTGTATATTTGTTTAATAATACACACATAAATTTGTTTTTCTAGTGGGACGGTATACTTGGCAGATGGACATATTCGGGGAAGCAAAAAATGGGACTTGAAGACAACGAATATCCTGAAAATGGTGACAGTGAGGAAGAAACTTACCAGCGCGTGCCCCGTAGAAGTCAGCGGATTGCCCAGCGAAGGGTCAAACAGCGAACAGTAATTCCCGACACTGTTCTTGATGGTTGCTGACCTAAGCAGTTTTCCATGATAAGTTCCATCTAATCAGGTAAATACAACATAAGATTGTTTGCATTTGTGTAATGAATTTGAATTGGATATTAGATATATTGGGCAATACATACTTATTTGCTAAAAACAATTTTGTTCTAGGATTTTTGAATTTATGAGTTTAAAATAATTATTGTAAGACCTGTATTCCAATACTGAAAGTCTGAAATGAATAAAACGGTGAGAATTGTGTTGATGTCCTTAAAATTTGCAGTGAAAATCACCACAATTTTGGGTCTCTTTTTCAGGCACAAACCAAACATTATCAAATTTCTTCTGTAGTTAAACATTGAATTGCTGCAAGTACATTTAAATAAACATTTGGGGCCCAAAATTGTGCTTTTTGAACTCCATCCAGTGACCGTTCTGGCTGAAATATGATTTGTAAACATTACTAATTTCATAGAGTTTATGTGTACCTGAAGAAGTTCCAAAATTGTAGATGAAACACATCGTATGAATTAAATAAAAACTTGTATTTTCTGTGAATTGGTCATTAATTTAACTATATGAAATTTTATAACTTCATTGACATGGTTTAAATGTATCAAGTCCAAACATAGACAAGGTGAATCAAGATTCACGATTCAAAATTTAGGCCAAATGACATTTAATTAATTTTTGTGAGATAGTAGAGTGTCAATTATTTTAAATCAAGCATCAAACATTGAAATAATGTTCTTGTGTTTTTTTACTTGGGTCATATCAATTGTAAAAAACGATGTTGCAAAAGCTATCTCCAACTATTCTCAGATAACCTGAAGATGATGGCGGAGATAGTTTTCGAAATGTGTTTTACAATCAATCTAACTTGGGATAGAAACCCAAGAAGTTTATATTCGCTCTGCTCACCAGGAAAGTTTACATTGTCTTAAAAATATATTTCTAAGCATGTTTGTTATTCTCATTCTTAAGTAACAGGAAAAAGGAAAATAATTTAAATGTTAGCTGTATTTTCATACAGAATAAGACATTTTTTCCCTCTAGATTTGAAGTTAATAATAGTTTCATCATAACTTGGTATTAATTTGTTTCAGCTGATTGATAGTAACATCTGTGAATCTGCTGCTGCAAAGAAGTACACGCCAGGTTGACGCAATAGCAAAGTTTTTCAATCCAATTGTTTGGATACTTACACTATGGAGCAGAAGCTTTAAATTAATTTGTTAGATTTATTTAAGAAATTGGTAATAGTGGCATGATCTCCTCATTTTGTTTCCGTCTCCCAACCGTAATTGGGCCAGAGTAGCAATGATGAAGGTAACAGTTAAAGTGTTGTAATGACATGAAATTGTTACACAATTTTTAATAGCAACGTATGTTTCTCAGTAGCTTCCCAATAGATTATGCTGGATCTCTTTACAAATATTGCCACTCTGACCCAAGATACACGGGTGGTGGTTAAATTTTCTACTTACAGTTTTCTTTCACCTCGAGCACAATCAGTTGCCTCGTGCGTTCATGGAATACGAAAAAATGATGGTGATTGAGTTGTTTACTTAAAATTATGGACAATGAACCACAAATGTTTTACTTCCATTTTGAATATGGTTAATATCAAAGTGTTATTTCTTTCCACTGGGTGGAAAAAATTTTAGATGTATACCTAGAAACCTGATATATTTCCAGTCATGAGCTTTGTCTTTTGTATAGTGAGTACTGAAAATAATTTTGAACTGTGATATTACTGGATCTGCAAATACATATAATGTACACACATATAGTACATACATATATTTTTTCCCATGTGACTTGAAGTATTTAAATTTTCATCTCAACATAATTCACTCTTCTGTGAAAAGTCAAAGGTATGCAATATTTATGCAGGTAATAATAATTACGTAAATCCTTGACCTTCTGAAAAACAAAACCAGAGCTTCTTACAAATGTTTCCATCTAATATAAGAGTATATTATTTATCTGTTAAACTTGCATGTTTTTTCCTCATTTTAAAAATTGTACTTTGTTAATACCATCTATCAATCATGTTATCCCTTATCATGAAATCCTTAAGTGTTTTGAAAATTGTCATTATATGATCCACGCATCCGTTCTTTATATTAGGCCGATGAAGTTATACTAACGTTGATGTTAGTTGGTGGAATAGCGAGCCCGTTAATTTTGCCATAAAATGAAAACTATGATTTAAATTGCAAAGTTATTTGTCTGCGATAAAAAGTAGTGACTGTCTCAAGAAATTTCTGTTAGTAGTGGCAAAGGTATCTCACATGTTGGAAATCTGGTAATATTTGTAGGATTTTAAGTGCATGCTTATATTGCAATATTGTCATAAAATTTATTGTTATATTGAAAAGTGGAAATGAGAAGGAGCTACAGAAAAATCATCCTTATTATTTTTATTTCTTCAACTATTCTTGTTTATTAGAAATACACTGTAATATTCTCATTATGCTGTGTAAAATATTTCTCTAGATATTTATTAAGAATATAAAAGTGTTCTTGTAAAGAATAATTTTATAAATAAATAGATAATCACCATTACTTTTCCATAGCATATTTCGACTAAATTTTGGAATGTGCAGTTTTGGTTGAAAGTGATATTAATTTGATTAATATTTTTGTGTGTTTAAGATTTCTTCATGTTCAGAAAAGAGGATAAAATAAATGCTTTGTGTATATTTGTGGTGAACTATGGTAAGTTTTCTTATGTTTGGAACCATGCACTGATTCCATGTTAGAATGAAACAAGGAAAATTGGTGATATTATTTAGGTACCGTATATTTCGTTAATCTTATAGGTTTTATTTTTATGATTTTATCCCTTTCAAATGTAATTGTAACAATCTGTGATAGAGTGTTTGCTTCTGTAACGAAAAGCAAGAGAGAGAGAGCGAAGCCAGACACTGGTTGAAGTCCTGTACATTGATTATTTTATTTTGGTTATGATTAATATTTATTTGTGAAAAAACAATCTATTGTACACATATTGACGACTATTAATAAAGTGGAGATATTTGGAAATTTGTGGGCGTATCAAGTTCCACTTTTCTTTTGTAAAGTGACTTTGATTTATTTTCATATGTAAATATTTGTTAATTTGATGATTTTATTTGGGTATTTGTATAAAGTGAAATGTTTATATAAACCTTGATTACAACCTGTACATATAACAATAAATATCATTTGATTTTTATCTACACTCTTGCAGTCAGTCATTTGTATTCGCAGTCTCAGTAGGTGTGTTTTTAATGTATTTAACTTTTGACACTACACTCATAGGATATATACTATAACATTTACTTTTTGTATAGGAATGTACCATTAGGAGGATGTGTTCAATGTAAGAAGTGAGACATTTTCTTTTAATCCCTTAAGCGTATCCTCGTTCTGTCCACTGCCAATCTGACCTGTTTCCACAGTCTCTCCTTGTTTTGCCTCGCTTCTAACCAATGAGTGTCTCTACATTCCATGTACTAAATCTGATTTTCCAATTTAAATGTTGCCATCATGTGGATCCATCTAGTCCCGAGGCTACTATTGTGACTTGGAATTGTTTATACCAGCGCATGGGTGATTAGCCCAATGCAGAGTGGTTGAATGGGTGACCTTTGCAGCCTCCCAATTTATGTAGAAATACAATTCTACATTCAATTCACCAGGAAAGCCTTCAATCTTTAGTAACCAACCTCCTAATTGATGTCCCCAGAAGACAGATGTTACATTACTGTGTTGCAAACTTCACATTATATTTTATTCATGAAGTGATTTGTCTTGTTCAGAATGTTTGTTTGAAGAATTCGTGACTTATAATTTGGATCGGGTCATATGCTAGAGTAATAAACAAGATGCCGAGCACAGTTGTGACAAATATTTCACTCAAAAGGATTTACCATGGGTATTTTAGATTTTCTTATTTTGTGAAATGAGACGTCTTTTGCCGACCAAATGTAATCGGAGATATCTGTGTATATTCTATTATGTTATGGAAAATAATTGCATTGTATTGTTGCAAGTTAGTTCACGTTTAAGATCTCATATGTTCACATCATTTCAATGAATTGAGATGACCAGAAATTGTATTTGTATAAAAAGTATATTTATTGAGTTAATTATGAGTGCATCTTCAATAACTTAAATGGCATATCAATGCCTAGTATTTGCACACCATATAAACCAATGAGACACATGTTTAGGAACTTCTGTTATTGGTTGTTTATTTTTATAGAAAATTAAGACTCAAGTTTATGTGATAGGTGTTTTTGAATGTCTACACCATATGGACATCAATTTAGAGCTGATATTTGGAAAGCGAGCCACATTCATGATAGCCAACTAGTGTTTAATTCCTAGCCGAGCAACGATCACTGCAGCAAAGGTCCAACTATTGAATACAACAGGGTGGTGGACTGTTCCTTGTCTGGGTTTGGTGGCCCTACTAGAAGTCGGACCTCCTGCCAGCATATAGCTCTCTGGGTCACGCAAACCTTCCTGCCATGTTAAGGTGACAGTCCATGGGAAGGAGGAAGGAAATGAGGCACAAAGAAAAAAAGCATCATCTATTTACAACATTGTCATCACCAAGTGCTTCGTTCCAGCAACATTGGCAACAAATGCTCAAAATTGTAACCAATAACAGTTGATACATGCTTGGTAGAGTAGGAGGATTGAGGACCTTGTTGCTCTACTATCCATTGCAGCTTCAAGAACTGCTTTCCAATCACACTTTCAACACCGGTTGGAAGAAAAAACTCATGTTTGCAGTTGATGTGACATGTTCTGGACACGTGGTCCACAAGACTGATAAATATTAAGTTATTTATATAAGGATAAATATAAAATGTATTGAATAGTAAAATGATTCATGTCATTTAAAACTGTGCACAGGACAGAGAAAGCATCTGTGAGTATGAAATAAAGAAACTGATAAATACAATTTTTTATTTGAAATAAATTTTTATTCCATTTGAATATTTTCAAATTGAGCCACTGCAGTAGTTTCTGTGTGAGAAAATATTTTAGTGTTTAAGTGATTATATTTTAAACTCAAGCATTGACTGAACCGAGTTAAAAAAAACCTGAATCAACCATAAATTTAATGATTAAAGTTAATGACTGTACGCTGTAACACATTAACAAGCAAAATTATACAAAATATATGTGCATAACAGCCTTACTAAATTGTAATTTCAAAAGTAATATTTATACAATTGCAACTAATGTGGATATATAACTTTATAACTGACCAACATGAACCTTAACCTGATCATCAGTGAAAGCTACAGCAACCTACTTTTGTTGAAGCAAGCAAACAATCATGTGACAGTGAAATGTCTTATCTTCATTGAGGAGGTAAACATTACACACCACTGTCTCATTGGTCTTAATATTGGCATTGCAATAATAAAAGAACAAAATTGTATACCATATCTAAGTAGATAAAGATTGCCATTTTATAATTACATTTGTTCATCACTAACATGATTGCTAATTAAAATACCAGAGAAGTTTAACTGGTATTTACTTTCAAAATAACTTTCTGTGGATTTAAGTGCACATTTTCAAGTAAGTATGAGAATATTTTTTTAATTTAATTTAAATAAAAATTGAGTACCATTTTTTTATATTAAAAAATAAAAAGCTTTAATAAAAGTTGAACTTATAATGTTTATCAACACTTCATTTTTAATATTTTTCTTAGTTCAAATAAGCTGTGTGTGCACTACTGAGTGAATTTTAACATATATATATATATATGACAATTTATTTAGTAATAAGTGAGGTTAGGATTATATTATTCAATTTATTCCATAATTGGAACATGACAAAATCAGATTTTTTACATAACATTTAATTTGATCTACATGTACTTTATTTTAAATAATTAACTGTAAACAGGCTACAGCCAGGAAATTGGCTATTCCTTATTTCAGTCTCATATACGTTCTGAATAAATGAATAAGTACATATATTGTTACTGTTATTATCTTACTCTGAAAATATGTGAACCAATTAACAATGTTCCATGAATTCATTAATCAAGTAGTAAAGTGGCATGGCATAAATTTAAAAAGTTCTTTCTTGAATAGTATTTATCAATTTCTCAACTGTTTGATGCAATCCGAAGAATTTAAAAATATTAATAAATTATTATTGATTCATTTCCTTACAAAATATATTGGTTAATGTATTTCATATAAGTTAATAATGTATTGAATTTGTGTTCTTACATATTAATTAAATATGCATAAATGTCAATTATTTATGACAAATGCCTTTAATGATTTGATATATTGATACATAATACTACAAAAGTTAAATGTTTGAGAAATGTTCTCTTTTTCTGACAAATTGTTTGATATTCCAATTATTAGTGAACACAAATGAGGTAATTTAATATTTTTTAACAAGTCCAAACATATCACTTGGATAGCTCATTGGCTATTTTTCGTAAGGTGTGTTGTTTGCGCTCTATTAAAATGAATATATCTTCAAAGAGTAAAGCCTCAAAGATGGAGAAGCCATGCAAATGTTGACAATTTTACAATAGTGTTACAAAAATGTAACCTTATGGAAGACCATTTGTATTAGCTCCCAGTGTGAGTGAATAATTAGCCAGAAACAATAATATCCTTGAAGTTTCTATAAAATTTAAATATAAAAAAGAGAGATAGTAAGGGTTTCTTCAATGAAATGGGACATGACTATATATTATCTACAATTTTTAATATTTTTAATTTGTATATTTGATATGTCATAGGCCTTCCTCAAGGTTCAATTTTGGGTCTTATTATTTTCTTTATATTCATTCACAATCTTTCTTAAAACCCAAATGATAGCACTAGTATATTATTATTCAGAAAACTCTAGGATCATTCCTCTATTTAGATGAATTGTATTAAGTTTTGTGTAGCCTACATGCTTATATATTTAATTGAGCTGTCAGAAAAAAAATTAAGTATTGCAGGTTACTTTATACTTTGTTTAATTTTAACACTTAATTAAAAATGTGACCTATAACCGATCAAAGTTAGAACATATTAAATAAATTTGATTCTAGTTTGAGCTTTGAAAATATTTGATATTCAATTGCTGCTGTGTTGTTCGTATTTATTTATTTATTAAGGCAGTTATTCTATTGAGGGAGTATGTTACATACATTAAAACAATTTAACATTGATTAACATGTGTGTTTCATTATAATAGCCTAAGTTTTATTTTCCAGAATGTCTTCCAACTTTGATAATCTTGTTAGAAGAGATGTGATTCCAGTAATTTATACCAGTGGAACACATTATGAAGTTGGGTTAAACGTGGTATGTAGTGAGATAAATTCTGACATATCAATGTATATAACATGTGAAGGTAAGTTATGGCTATAGAAAACGTAGGGTCTCCCGGTGTAGTTGTTGATGTGTTCTTGGGATTACACTTGGGTATTGATGTACGTTTGCCATTTCACCTGAAGAAGATTGCAGTGACAGCCATCAAAAGGTTGTGGCAAACGAATGTTGATACCCGAGTGGAATCCCGGGAACACTTCGTTCAGGTTATAACTCATTTGGAATTATACTGAATTTCTTTATTTGATGTTTACGGTGCATGTAAATATGATAATTTTAACTGATTAGAAAGGTAGCAAGTAAATTCATTGTTGAAGAGACAAGAAATGATTATTTATGTTCAATATTCACTAAAATTATGCACAAAACTATCATAATTCATCTCTAAATCAGTAAACATTTAACCATCCCCAATTATCATCACTCATGGTTAATGTATTTTCTGCTTGAGAAGGTGGTTTATCGAGTGATAAAGTTAGAAATTTTGCTCATAATCAAAATCAACTATTCTCAAAGAAAAGCTTCGGATTTCCACCTAGTTAATATTGAAGAACAGTGACGTTTCAACTGCTTACACTTCCATCACCTTATGATCACTGGAAGACTATGGCAGTGAAAGCCGTCGAAATGTCATTGTTCTTCGATAATAACCAGGTGGAAACCTGAGAAGCTTTTCTTCATTCTATTCACCGGGAAAGCCTTTGATCTATAGTAACCAACTTTTCTCACCATAATATAAAAGGAAACAATAATATGATTATAATACCTTGAGCTGAATAGCCATAAAAATTTTCAATTTTTAAGTAAATGGCAAATATCATATCATCGGTACATTTCATTTTCAGGGATTAACGCTGAGCAGTCTTATAAATACATTTTTAGATAATTATGAACATCTTCAAGAGCTGATACAAATTTATGAATTGCCTGAAGGACGTAAAGTGTATGACGAAACTCTGGCTTGTGTTCAAGAAAATTTTCCACAATATGTGGACGAGATCAGAGGACTGGCAGATGGTTCGAAGATTTCATTTCATAAGGTACAAGATGGATGATAGAAAGTATTTACTGTTTTTCTAACCTCTAATTTGAATCTTCAATAAAAATGAAATACTCTTGTTTCAGTTATTTCATGATAAGTCTGTTTTATTAACTTAAAGCCAAGTTCATGAAGGTTTATTGGGAAAGATGCATTAATTCTATGTTTAGTTTATACTTGCTTTTCTTTATGATAGCAAATAATTTTTTTGTTTATTTTGCTACTGATAGCTTTTTATATTTTTGTTAGTAATTAATTGTATGATGTTGTTGCTATTGTCTTCAGTCCTAAGACAGGTGTGATGCAACACTCAATGCTAACCTACCTTGCATAAGCCTTTTCATTTCCACATAACTATCACATCCTCCCAAATGTGCTTAGCTCCCTCTTTTGTTCTTACGTCACAAACTTCCCTCTAATGCTAATTTTACAAGACCTTTGTGTCGAAATAATCTATCCCTCCTCTAGGTCAACGTCCTCCATATTGTTTTCTCTTCCCCTATTCTGTTTAGAACTCCCTCATTCTCCTATACCACCACATTTCAAAGGCTTCTATTTTTTTCCTTTCTAAAACTCCTATCATCCACATTTTGCACCCATATTACGCCAAGCTCCATACAAATATTTCAAAATAAATAATTGTATGTATAATTATTAATTTTATGATTGTAATAACTGAATTGGGCCTTTTATTGTAATTTTTTTCTACTATTATGTTTGAATTGTAATTATGTCTATGTATTAATGATCTTCTTATTATGTTCTATTACTTTATAATAAAAAACATATGTTTCAGTTATTTTTACTTCACATCGATGACATTCTACAAAATACAACCAAGTCATCAGTCCATTCGGCAGTGAAAGGATGTTCTGATGTGTGGATGAATTCTGCTGGACAGGTAAATATTAAACTTGAATGAAAGCAAATTTGAAAATCTGTCTTTATGTTTCATTTTTATAACTTTTTAATTGAATTTCAAACTGCTAAAATACTGTATTATGAAAGGAATATGTTAAGAATAAGATAAAATTCCTTATGCAAAGAATTTATGATCAAGTATAGCTATGTAGAACTTTCATCTGTTCAGAAAATTATGGGCCACACCGAAGATGCAAGAATTGAAATGTTGAACAACGTGTACGTTGTATCAGCTCACATAAAAACTGACAAGCCTCTAGGTCGCTGGAAAGTTTCAGAGGAGCGTTTCACTGCTCTCTGCTATCCTGGTTGTCTTCCTGGATATACTATGGGATATAACAGCCATGGGATGATTTTGACAATAAACACTTTATGCCCAAGGCCTCTTCTCTCAGGAAAAACACGTATGTACTCTTCATCTTCAAGTACTTTACATCTGATTTAAGTATTATAAATAAAATTATGACCACTTTCAGACTTTATTCTTAAAACAATTTCCAAAAAGAAGGAAACAACGTTTTGGTACTTATTTTTTCCTTCTTCAGGTTTTATCCTGTGGAGAAATGTTGAGAAAACCTCGTGTTAATAAGAAAACAACATTTTACTTAATTTCTTAGTAGCGGTTTTTACCACAAATCACAATAGCCAGAATTGAGTACTTGATAAAAAATTATTTTCAAACATTTACGGTAAATTCAGGTCTGTTACATAGCAGAGTCAAAGAAAAATATTGATACTCAGATTACTTTTGGAATTTTACCTTAGAATTTAATTAAATAACAATATTAGTAACAAAAATTTTGAATGAATCAAAACTCTTTATTTCCTAATTCTGAAGTGGATATCATCATCTGAGGTGTGCTCCAGAGACTATATCTTCCAAAGATAGTGTTTCTTGCAGAAATTTTCAAAATTAGTAAGAAAAGTCATAGAGTTTCCAACCGGGTGACATTAAACATACATGATGTTTTGTCGACATCTTCACTTCACTTGAAGAGGTTGACAAAACGTCATGTACGTTAAATGCCGACCGGTTGAAAAACCGATAACTTTTCCAACAGATAATTCACTGGGAAAAGCAAGGAAAGTTAACTTTCAAAATTCGTTTTATGGAATTCCAATAGATCGTGAAAAGATATTAAGTACTAACGTGATAGTTTTATAATCATTGCTATGGCATAATATTATAGGATGTTGATTTCTTTGCTAAGAAATAAATACTTATTTTTTTTACAGAATGAATGAAAGTCTGGATCTCAGATGGTCATTAAATATTTTGTAATTGATATATGTACCTTCATAAATGAGTAACGTAACCAATTCGGTCACTGCATTAAGCACACCCAAGTATTAAATTTTTTCCAGAAGTCTAATGAGAGACAAAACATTGTAAAGTTTAATATTTAATTTTTTAAAAAACTGACAAAGAGGCAGATTTAACTCATTTATTATAATTAAATCATTTTAATTTTACTTAGAATCATGTTTCTGTCGGGAAATGGATACTCGTCAAGTTGACAACAAATATGTAACTTAATTTATATAAGTAAAATTTAATTCCGACTATTTCAGTGAAGTCGAATAATAACCACCACTCATAACAATACATCCATAAATTGTAATATTAACTCAAATCACAAGTTTCAATTTAAGATTGTTACTCTTGTAATTCTGCTTTCCTTCCAACATTTTCATTACTACCCACAAGGATGACAATTCTATTTAATATAAATGAATTAATAATGTAGAAATTTTATTTGGATTTTGTCTAAGATGATTGTATTTACAGCCAGTGCGTTTATGACACGAGCACTTTTGGCTGCTGCGAATATAGAACAGGTAACAGAAATTCTGTACGACGATGGATGTGGCTCCGCAGAAGGATTTTCTGCAAATGTGACATTTATCGATGAAGCTGAAAAGTCGATGTTTTATAATGCTGAAGTGGCACCCCCGCGAGATGAGAATGTGAACAGAAGCTCTGTGAGTCTAACTACCGTTCACGAAGGAGAGTTACTGATACATTGCAACAGGTAAAATTAAGAAAATTTTAATCCAAATAATTTATAAATCATTAACACGAATTGAACACAACCATTTTTACATACCTAAAGAGAATAAAAAGATTGGAAATGATTCCATACTCGAGGCTGTGAAAAAAACTGTCCATAAAATTTATAAATGTGGGTTATGAATGAATCCAAAGAAACTAAAATATAAACACTAAACCATGGTCAGCCTCACTGTCTCACACAACAGAGGTCCTGGGTTTGAAACCTGGGATGGGTGTGCATGTTGTTTTTCAGTTTCCACCATACCATGAAAACCCTAAAAGAAATTATTTCCCCAAATGGGAAAGTTGATTATGTCCATTAGCAGTTGATGCAACTATAAATAATTAAAAAAAACAAAGGCTAACAACCACTTTGGTACCATCTTCCCCCCACTCCTACAAGCCAAGCGTCACCATTTGTCTCTCTCTGCCGTTCCGTGAGATCACGTAATTGCACCTTGAATTAGTTTGAAAAAGCTGATTCCACACACAATCACCCCGTGTATTAGGCTACACATGAATTAAACCTAAAAATATTTGCCAAGTACTTTTTTTTGGTGATATTAAAGTATTACAAGTTTGTGCTTGAATCGAGTGAGGCAAGGAGAGGAAGTGGGAGGTCCAATTCCAAACAAACCAAGAAAACCAAATATTTTTAGTAATATATTGTCAGACAAATTTAATGACATAATTCCATATGAAAATATACCATTTGAACTATCAATTAAAGCTTATTTTTAATACAAATTTCACCATTGATACATCTGGAAACCGAGCTTCAAAGAATCTATAAAATATGTGCATACTAAAATTAGTTTTATATAAAGCAACTGGTTACTTATTTCCATATGTGAACCTCCCAACAACTGAAAACATCTCTGTGGAACATAAAAATATTAAACCCTGTATTTTGTCTCCTTGGCCCTAGTACTGAATTAGTGATTTATCTGTATTATCTTAAAGCTGTAATAGTTATTTAAATTTCTTATTAATTATTAGTACTCTTAAATCAGAAATGTGCTTAGTTGTAAGACAAGCCACGATTAACACACACTCTACAAATAAATACAGACATTTTTAAACAAATATACAAACAAGCATTGACATCACAGAATAAAACGTATACATACAAAATAAATTTAATAAAAAACATTGGAGAATGTATTTTGCGATAATATTAGATTTCGAAACATTTTGCTTTGGAGATGTTTCCATTAATTCTTTTATGTTTTAAAAAAATTTCTTCTCCGGGAATATTTTTTAAAAATATTTGGGTACATTTTAACTTTAAAGAGAGTTTACAGTATCAAATTGAGCCTAAAGGGAGTGACTTGAGATAGCTTTTAAGTTTGAACTCCAATGTGTAATATGTGATTTGATATTTACAGTTATTTAAAGTTGGAAACTAAAGAAGCGGATGCTCTCACAAGTAGTGAAGAACGTTACAGAACATTAACCAACTTCCCCAATCCTCATAGCAAAGAGGACATTCTCAACATGTTGGGTGATCAATCTTGTGAATATCCAGTATTCAGAGACAACAGAAGTCTGAAAGCAATGACAGTGTGTGTAGGTAAGAACCATCATTACTATTCAAGAGGAGAAAGTACCTTGAGCAATAGAACTAGACAAAGTAGAATATTTAGACTCCAATTTAATATCATGCATCATTCTATTTGAATAAAATCCTCTGGTTTTCTGCTGGGTAACTTCCTCATCAAAATGAAGCATTTCTATGGCTGTCCTCATTATTATCTTGAATATTTACTGTTTATTGAACAAAATCCTCTCGGGCTACCAGCTAGGTGACCTCATTGGCAATGTTTCTATGGCAGTCTTCAGGTGAAATGCCAGATCCTGAAAAGTGCCTGGTGGTCCTGATTCTCTTGGGGCTGGTTGGCTGATTTTGTGGGGGAAAGTCAGATTTTTATTCATATACTGCACTGGGAAACAATCTATAATCTTCCTATGTATTTCTCTTCAGCACTATTATGTTTTAATGACAAGTTTAAATTTTCATGATCTTCTTTGACTTGATGAATGTTCAGATGATTGGGTTTGATTTTAGACTTCGTCTACAAGTAGAATCTGAAAATATTCTTGGTGTAACCAATAATGAGTCCCAGGTTGTTGTTAAAGGAGCGGACGAAGCTTTTACCTGCAATTACATTTTCGGACTAGAGGATTCACTAACTATATTCTACGACAAAGCTGTGAAGGATTTGCTGAAAAATTTGTTTAAAGGTTACAATGTCACAATATTAGCTTATGGAAAAACTTGTTCCATAAAAAAGTATTCAATTGGGACAAATTTTGATGGTAAAGAAATTGATGATGAAGATAATAATTCTGAAGTAATACCAAGAACACTCTGTGATATATTTTCTGCTATTGAGCAGAAACCAGATTGCAACTTTAAAGTGGCAGGGTCATGCATGAAGGGACAATTGTACGATTTCTCGGCTCCAGTACGGTCAACTGTTGAAATATGGCAGGCAGGAAGGAAAAGTGATAAAGATTCCTGGACCAACTGGGGTTTCAAGAAACTTAAACTCGAGTGCTCCATGTGCAGAGCAACTGGTGCCGCCTCCATGAACGAACAGTCAAATCGGAATCGCGCAATTTTTACAAACACCGTTTTCCGGCAAGAGAAAAGTATGTAGATGAGTAACCTCAGCAACGTTCCTTTTGGTTGGCGTAGCAGGGCCATAAAAAAAAACCAAAAGATAGCATGTCTATTCTCAAGTCGTCACTTGGTGGTAATTCACTCCACCTCTAACACGTAATAAATTGGCAGGGTAGACAACGATTGTACACTGAGCATATTACAGCTCATGCTTTAAAAAGATAAGCATTATAAGCATTGTTTAATTGGATTGATAGTAATGAGAAGTTTAAATTTTTTTGCTTCTCTTTGACAGTTAATTGATATATCGATAATCAGATGATTGTGTTTAGTCATCTCTCGTTATGTGCGTGACATGCCCATTATGTCTCATGTGTTTTATTTGTATGTATCGTGTTGTTGTTGTTGTGGTATTCAGTCCTAAGACTGGTCTGATGCAACCCTCCATACTCACCAACCTTGTGCAAGCCTTTTCATTTACACAACTATCACATCCCACATCCTCAATAATGTGCTTAGCGTGTACCATCCTTGGCCTACCTCTTCTGTTCTTGCGTCACACACTTCCCTCTAATGCTAATTTTACAAGACCTTAGGTCTTAAAACAGTCGAAATAATCTATCTCTTCTCTTGGTCAACGTCCTCCATATTGTTCGCTCTTCCCCTATTCTGTTTAGAACTTCCTCCATCCATCTGATTTTCAGCATTCTCCCATAGCACCACATTTCCAAGGCTTCTTTTCTTTTCCTTTCCCCAACTCTTATTGTCCACACACTGCATAAGACCATTTTTAGCAAAGATTTCCTAATATTCACACTTGTATTACCCATAAGTAAATTCCTCTTTTTCGCGAAAGCCTTCCTTGCCTGTGCTATCCTACTCTTTATGTCTACTACACTTCTACCATCCCTAGTTATTACGCTTCCCAAGTAGCAGAATTCCTTATCTTCCATCAAAATATCCCTTCGCAATCATTTATTATGTTTTCCAAGTCTTGTTCTGACTCCACTAATACCACAATATCATCAGCAAACCTTATGGTTTTGATTTCTTCCCCTTGCAGTATGATTACTTTTCCATATTTTATTTGTAATTTCTTCAACTCCTGTTCTACATATAAGTTAAACAGCATGAGTGACAGACTGCATCCTAGTCTTGGTTCTTTCTTTATTTCTACTTTCTTTTCTTGACTTTCAATTCTAAGTACTGCTGACTGATTTCGTTAAAAGTTTTTAACATGAAAGAGAGTGCAATAAAAACATTATAAGCTGGGTAACTAAAAATTGATGTGACTTAAAACATAAACTTATAATATTAAAACTTATAATAACTGAATTTTGTACGCTTTCAGTTAGATCTGAACCACTTGGTAATTTGACGATTAGTGAGCATAAAGTATGTATTTACATCATCTAACTTTAGACATGCTATATTTTAGTTAACTACTTATGTATTTGAAATTTTCATCTTGAGATTTGAGAACTACAGTTTGGATTAATGTTGTTTAAGAAAATTAAAAATGTTCAATACAGTTATTGTAAGTAATTTGTGTCCGAAGTTAGTAGATCTGTCTATTTATTACATCACAAAATTGAATTTTGTACATGATAGTACTAACAAATTATGTTGACACATTGTATAGAATTAAATATTTATAAAAGTTTCAATTTTCTTACAGGAGTCTTTGATTTATCAGGCAGAACATTTACTATCTATGTAGGAAACCCGAAAACTTCAAACCCAACCATGGTGTTGCCTTTAGTTTTGAGATCTCAGCTAGGAGGAAGCCATTGATTACTAGCTGATGGAACTTCCGAAGCCCTACGAGTGTCTCTGCACTTAATGCTGCATTACATCAGCAATTACTGGGATTACTTGTATCCCACTTTCTGGGCAACGAATGTCTGCACACATAATTTCTGTTAAATTGTATGTCTTGAAAGTATATTCTACATCATAGCTGTTATCACCATATTGTTATATAACAAAAAATATCTGTCTGTCTAATTTAGAGGCACTGTAGGTGGCTATTGATTCCAAAAAAAATATTTGAATAATGATTTAATGTTACTGGGAATCCAGAGGAATTTATAGAGGTTCAGTATTATTATCATTTTGCTATGACCAATTTTACACTATAGATATAATATATGTTTTATGCAGGTGTGGGAGTGTGCAAATAAAGTTGGTATTAAAATATTTTTATTATATCAATTGTTGATTTCAATTCTTCACAGAATAAGATTTTTATATAAAATCGTAGTATATAAAATTTAAACCCTAGTTATTACGCTTCCCAAGTAGCAGAACTCCTTAACTTCCATCAAAATATCCCTTCCTAATCATTTATTATGTTTTCCAAGTCTTGTTCTGACTCCACTAATACCACAATATCATCAGAAAACCTTGTGGTTTATGTTTCATTATAGTTTCACATATCTTTGTATCTGTAAGGATGAAAACATTTGTGATTCGAACTGAATCGTACTTTGCTGAACTTTCTTTGTTTTACTTTTCTTTTTTTTAATCAAATTACATTGCAGTTTATTTCAGAATTTTTGCAAGTTAATGACATCCTTTTTTTTTATTCTTATTTAACGATTCCGGAACTCGTGCGTGTGTATGTCGCGGTACCTCAACAACTTTTTGTCCTTTGCCAAGGACAAGGATGGAACCACAATAGTCCCTTCCGTCACACCTGTCTGTCTTTGCTGCACATGACACAGCAGCACAGGAGGTGTGTA
This sequence comes from Eucriotettix oculatus, assembly GCA_034510155.1. Lineage (NCBI taxonomy): Eukaryota > Metazoa > Arthropoda > Insecta > Orthoptera > Tetrigidae > Eucriotettix > Eucriotettix oculatus. Next base: position 202,035,523 of record CM067377.1, on the reverse strand, counting down.
AGGTCGAGGAAAGGTAAACTAGTCGGCTCTCACTGTAATTATCTTAAAAAAGTTACTAGTTGTTAATATTTCAATTACAGTGAGAATACTGGTATAAGCCGCGGTGAGTAATTATCCGTGTTAAGTATACACTAGTGTAACATTTAATTACTTGTCTTATAGACAAGATATGATTTAAATTAACTTTAACTATGCCAAAGTATTTAAAAATCTCCTTACGAGAGGCTATATGAAATTATCAAGTTATAATTATTTTACATCGCGAAAGGGTGAAGAATTTTTTTTAAATCATCTGAAGAGAGGCTTACATTGCCCCGTCACATTTTCAAGGAGTGCGATTAAATTACATCCCAATAAAACCCCCTCGTGTGATATATATTTTTTTTGGAAAAAGATTGAACTCACTCGAAGGTTCGTCGCCCTTTGTCGTGAGCTTCAACATTGGTATTGCACTTTACGACCAGTGAAACCGTAACTGCTACTTGACCTTCCTCTCTACGGCACAGACCAGCCATTAATTGACCCAGTACCTTTAAGGCTCAGACGAAAATTTACCAATCGAGGTTTTTAAGTTTCTTGTTGAAGAAAAAATGTGCGTTTTCCATTGAGGCCAATAAAACGTAGACTAGAGGTGACGGCCGTATTGAAAAAAAATACCTTCCATAACTTATATATAAAATGGGCGATGAAGAAAGTTAATACGAAATATGGAAAAGGAATCACACTGCAAGGAGACGAAAGAAAAAACGCTTTGCCGACGATATTCTAGTATTAGGGGAATCAGAAGAAGACTTGGAAACCATAATAAATGGCATGAACGGAGTCCTGGAGAAAAGAGTTCAACATGAGGATTAATAGAGGCAAAACCAAAGTAATTGAGTGTAGTATGGGAAACATTGGAATAACAAAGGGCGTTAGATTGGGAAGGGATATTTTGACGGAAGTTGAGGAATTCTATTTCTTGGGCAGCGTAATAACCAGAGTAGGCGTAGCACAGAGAAGGAAGAGGAATCTACTTACGGGTAATATAAGTATTAATATTAGGAATAATTACTAAAAATGATGGTATGGAGTGTGGCGTTATATGGGGGGCGAAACGCGGACGGTAGGAGTTGCAGAAAGGAAAAGAATAGAAGCTTTAGAAATGTGCTACTATGTAGGAGAATGAGATGGGTGGATAGAGTAACTAACTAGGAACTTCTAAAGAGAATAGGGGAAGGGAGAAAAATATGAACGACTTTGAAGGGATAGATTAATAGGTGACTAAAATTAGCATTAGAGTGAAGTGAACCGAAGTGGGACGACAAGGATGGAATACGCTGAGGAGTTTATGGAGGGTGTCGGATGTGCGAGTTATGCTGAAATGAAAAGATTTGCTCAGAATATGGATCAGATAAGTCTGAGGAGTACAACAACTCCTCAATTCTCCTCAGAATCAGTGTGTCTCAAAATGTAATATTAAATTTTATGAAATAAAAAAAGAACAAGATTATTTTGATCATTATTTATACACTTTTAATTCTGTCCTTTCTAAAAAAACAGTCCCATTGTAAATCATACAATGATCATCATTAACTAATCGGGGAGTTTTCCAAATTTTTAAGTTAATGATGATCATTTTGTTGTATAATTTACATAATGACTTCAAAAAAATAAGGGCAGAAATAAAGGTGTATAAATAATACTAAAATTCTTTTTTAAAGTCATTAAATTTGGAAGTCTCGAAAATGTTCCTTTGCGTTACTTACTTGACTATATTTTAATTTTTTTTAGATTAAAAATATAGAGCCGACCTTTGTTATCAATTGTCTGTATTATTTTTTGAAATTGATTAAAACTGTGAGGAGCAAAAATTTTTTTTGCAAAGAGCTTCATACGGTTACTTAAAATTTGGCACTTTTCAGGACTTTGAAAAAACTTCTTTTCACCTAAACTACTTGGACAATTAAAAAACTAATACTTGTGTTTGAAGGCATTAGCATGTAGAGTATGTACAAAAAGAATGAAGACAATCTTAATATTTCTGGTGCATAGAAGATTTTCGGTAACAGAAATCATGAAGCTGAAAAAAGTAATAATTTATTAATTTATAATCAAACACATTAATTAAAACTGCCTTACAGCATGTGTTACAACTTCCTTCTTCTCTTTGGCAGCCTCTTTTTTCATTTTACTGAATTTGCTGATGTTGTTGTAGCATTCAGTCCTAAGACTGGTCTGATGCAAGCCTCCACGCTAACCTATCTTGCGCAAGCCTTTTCATTTCCCCACAACTAGCACAGCCCACATCCTTCCAAATCTGCTTAGCGAATTCCGTCCTTGGCCTCCCCCTTCTGTTCTTACCCCACAAACTTCCCTCTAATGCTAATTTTATAGGACCCTCATGTCTTCTCTTGGTCAACGTCCTCCATATTGTTCGCTCTTCCCCTATTCTGTTAAGAACTTCCTCGTTAGTGATTCTATCCACCCATCTCATTCACCTATAGCAGTGATAACTATATATATATATTTTTTCATTGTACCTTAGTTACTTTCTTTAATCATTTGTTGTGATGTTACTAATTTAAATTCAAATAGTTAAATTATTAAGATTGTATTTGAAAATTGGCACCAACTGTGGGCTGGCATGAATTTAATTAAATAACAAATAGTTTTTATATATCAAGTGAATGAGGGGGAAAGAGACTGCAGTGTAGTGTTGTGAATATAGTTAATAGTGACTAAAACTACTGTGAATATTGTCAGCATATAAATTTATCACTATTTATTCAAAAGCGACATTTCGTCACCCTGTTTCAGACTTCCTCAGACTTAAAAATTTAGCAGTTCATCATATTTACTCCTTGACTCCCTCAGCCGAAAAGATTATTTAATGGTACATGTGAAGAATTTAGTGCTCCATACTTTTTATCAAAGTTCTCACATGCCGAGACACCTTCACCTATTTTAGGAGGTATATGTACCGGGGTCAAAGACCTTGGGCATATGGCAAGAGCTGTCCGCTGATCCCATTGGATCAGTCGGCCAACTGCCTCCTGAAACTGGTGGAGACACGGAGAAAGGAATGCTGCGACCCCACAGCAAACTCGTCTCCCGTCATTCGGAAGGGCGTGAGAATAGTACCCAATGCCCGACCTACCTGATGCAGGTTTTCTAGGGTTTTCCCTGCATCTCTTTAGGTGAAACACCGGGTAGGATCCTTAAACCATAGCCCGGGGGCCCTAGTTAACCCTTGGCTACCTTGCTCTACCTTCCGCATCCCCCCCTTTTCCAATTCCCTTCCTATGCTATTAAAGGGGAGTTGCCTGTTTCAGGATCACCCTCATGTAGCCTGTTACCCCGCAAAAAAACATATCTAGCGACGGTTGATGATTTTTAAGTCACAAAACTGTGTAGCAGTGATAAAATCTATTTAAATTTTTATGTTAAATAACAAGATTTTAACTATTCTGTCCTTCCGCAGGGCGAGGTTAGTTTTCCATTGCGTGTGTTTGTGTGTTTTTAAGTGTGTGCCTGTGATCTCTTATGTGCGTGTAGTGTTTTTACAGACTTTAGACTATATACGTTTTATTTTACTAATTTATTTTAAGATTATTTGTAATTAATTATGTACCATATTTTGTTCGTTATTTGTAACGTATGACGTGTCCTGTTTTCTCAATCGAGGACTAATGGAAACAGCACCAACAACAATAAATCTAAATGTAAAACTGAATATGCTGAATAGGATTTCTCTACGAATAAACAATGAAGGGTTAATTTAGGTTTTTCCTTACACAGGCTTCTCTCGTCGCCCGAGGCTCCTTGCAGCGGCTTCTGCTTCACAGGACGTTCTTCTGAGGATTACCTTATTACTTCATAATTAATACCTACGTTCCTTAGAAAATAATTAATTTCTTGGCCATCCGAAATTGGGGTTTCCAGGTACAACGCCGTGAACTACGCACGATCCCGTTCAGGAGGCCGACGTGACGGATAAAATGCCGGAGCGTGACGTCGCATGACGTCATCACACGGTATCGGAGACCTTCGCGCGCGCGCTTCACTCACGCGACGCCAGTTAATGCTTTCGTAATTAGCGGTCCTAGCTACATTGATAAAAAATTTTTTTTATTGATAATAATTTTACTTGACCTGTTTTCTAGATTCAATAACAGGTCTGTTTAACAATATTTTTCTTTTGTTGGTACATTTTTTTACATAGATATAAATATGTATGAATACAATAATAAATTATATGCGTATATTTAAATTTGTTTTAGCATGTGTAAGATCATCATCTGTTACACTAGTTTTATTATTATATTATTTTCGTGGTTGAGAGACTGAAGGAGAGAATTCTTAATTTCTTTGTCTCCTCCGCATCCTTTCCACCTTTATACATTTTGTTTGTGAAACAACTCCGGGTGTTTTCCCGGTTACGACCCCCACGTGTTTCCGGATCTCCTCCATGACGCGTTGGTCGAGTAGTTGTAGGTTCAAATTTTTTTACTAATTTTATACTCTAATTATTTATAACTGTATTTGTATTAGCAGAGTTATGTAATTTGTTTAAGATAATTACTTGGTCCTAGCTACATTACCACATGAAGGTATATTTTGGCAGTTTTGTGTGGTTCAATTCGTCTGTTTCCCATTTATAGAATTTCCGTCACTCTTCCCTCGCGCCACTGACGTCCACATTTCGTCCCGTATCTGTGGTTTTTCGTGTATCGTTTCCTCGTAGGTCCTGAGATAAGAGAAACCGCAAGGGTTTCGGCTTTCCTCCGCGTCACGGGGACGCGCGCCCACGACTGTAAGACACTCGTGCGTGTGTGTGTGTGTGGTGAGTGCGTGGGGAAGGCCGACGGAGACCTCATGTGTGTGAGTACGATGGCGCGCGCCTCACAGAGGGACTTTTCCTTTTATTCATATGTATATACAGATCGTTAAGTAAGTTCGCTGTATGTAGCAGGGGAACTCGGGAAAGCGGGGTACAACGGGATACGCTATTTTTTTTTCTGGAGCTGGAGTCTAGCAAATAGGAGTGGAACATTGTTACTGGTCCCGGCTGCCATCTTGACCAAGTGCTGACTCCATTTTGTGAACGAACTCTTGTTTTGGCGTTTTACATCTCTGACTTTATTCATCTAGCAGAATGTCTACAGAAGGTAATCTACAAAAACTCCTCGCTTTTACCTCTTTGTTGTTGTTGTTGTAGTCTGCAACCCTCCATGCTAAACTATCGTGCGCAAGCCCTTACGTTTCCTTATAACTACCACATCCTCCCTAATCTCCTTAGCGTGTTCCATTCTTCACCTTCCTCTGCTCTTCTTACCCCGCACACTTCCCTCTAATGCTAACTTTCCAAGATCCTCATGTCTTAAAACGTCACCTATTAATCTCAACGTCCTGCATATTGTCCGCTCTTCCCCTATTCTGTTTATAACTTCCTCGCTACTGATTTAATCGACCCATCGCACGCTCCTATAGCACCACATTTCAAAGGCTTCTTTTATTTTTGTTTTCCGCAACTCCTATCGTCCACGGTTCGTACATATATAAGCCACGATCCATACGATTTCCTAATATTCACACTTATATTACTGCCGTAAGTAAATTCCTCCTTTTTCCCCGAAGCCTTCCTTTCTTCCTTGCCTGTGGCTATCCTACTGTAGTTATTACAATACAACAACAGCAACATAACTAGCACATCCCACAGCCTTCCTAATCTGCTAAGCGAATTCCATCCTTGGCCTCCCTTTTTCTGTTCTTACCCTCTAATGCTAATTTTACAAGACCCTCGTGTCGCACAAATATAAAGCCACATTTCCATTCGAACATTTTTACCAACTATTTCCTTATATTCACTCTTATATTACCCGTAAGTTAATCCCTCTTTTTCGCGAAAGCCTTCCTTGCCTGTGCTATCCTACTCTTTCTACCATCCCTAGTTATTACGCTTCTCAAGTAGCAAAATCCTTAATTTCCGTAAAAATATCCCTTCACTTCGTTATTCCACCGTTTCCCATACAACACTCCATCACATTGGTTTTCCTTATATTATTCTCACATTGCGCTATTCCTCCAGGACCACGTTCATGCCATTTATTATCGTTTCCAAGTCTTCTTCTGACTCCCCTAATACTACAATATCGTCGGCAAAGCGTAAGGTATTTATATCTCCTCCTGTCAGTATGATTCCTTTCCCATATTCAGTTTTAACTTTCTTCATCGCCTGTTCTATACGTCAGTTAAACAGCACGGGCGACAGACTGCATCCTTGTCCAACTCTTTGTAGTCAAGAAAGGAGTCAGATTAGGAAAAGGTATGTATTAGCAAGTTAATGAATTCTGCAACTTAGCATAAGAAGTAGAATAGGATAGCACAGGCAAGGAAGAGGAATGTACTCACGGGTAATATAAGTGTGAATATTAAGAAATCTTTGCTAAAAATGTTCGTATGGAGCGTGGCGTTATATGGGTGCGAAACGTTATATGGGTGGAGTTGCAGAAAGGAAAACAATAGGATACTTTGAAATGCGGTGCTATAGGCGAATGAGATGGGTGGATAGAATCAGAAACGAGGAAGTTCTCAACAGAATAGGGGAAGAGCGGACAATATGAAGGACGTTGACCAAGAGAAGGGATAGATTAATAGGCTATGATTTGAGGTGTGAGGATCTTGTAAAATTAGGATTAGAGAGAATTGAACAGACGAGGGAGGCCGAGGAAGGAATTCGTTGAGCAGATTAGGGAGGATGTGGTAGTTATGTGTAAATGAAAAGGCTTGCACAGACTAGGTTATGATGGATGAGACCAGTCTAAGTACTTAATACATCATCATCGACAACGGTGTCTGTAATGTCTGCAGTATAGGTCAGGCCCCAGAACACTACCCTGATGAACACCAGAATTGACGGGGTTAAACATGGATTGTTCTCTTTTGAATTTTACTGAAACGTTCATGTTTGAGAGGCATTCTTTGATAAGGGGATAACAATTGCTGGATAGGGTGATTTTTTATTTTATTTTGAAGAACAAGCCTCTGTCGCATAGCGAGGCGAGATGTTAAGAGACACAGCTTAAAAATATTAGCGAGCCTGTCGCTGCTTAAGCCTTGAAAGATGAATATATAAAATCATCATTTACGGAAGTTCGCGACCTTTCTTGGCACGCGTGGAGAACCGCCGCCATTTTGTATAGCCTTCACTTGGCTTCACCTTTGCACTCTCTCTCATTTCCATTCCCACGATCTCCAATTATTCAGCAGAGATCTGAGGACGAACAGAAAAAATAAACTACTTTTCCTTATGAATTTATTTCCCGGTTAAATGGGGGAAGAGTTTTACGTTCAGTTTCTCAGACTTGCGATTTTACGGAATTATTATTTATCTTCGTCCGCAGTGATACCACTTTTTTACCGTAAATCACTTTCGTCGTGTCACTAGGTATTTTTGTTGTTGTTGTCGTGGTATTCGGCCCTAAGACTGGTCTGATGCAATTCTCCATGCTAATATATCTTGCGCAAGCCTTTTCATTTCCTCATAACTAGTACAACCAACGTACTTCCTAATCTGCTTAGCGTATTCCATCGTTGTCCTCCCTCTTCTATTCTTACCCCACACACTTCCCTCTAATTATAGTTTTACAAGACCCTCGTGTCTCAAAACGTGACCTATTAATCTATCCCTTATCTTAGTCAACGTTCACTTTTCCCCTATTCTGTTTAGAACTTCCTCCTTTGTGATTCTATCCACCCATCTGATTTTCAGCATTCTCCTATAGCAGCACATTTCAAAGGCTTCTATTCTTTTCCTTTCCCCAACTCCTATCGTCCACTTTTCGCACCCGTATAGCATTTTTTAGCAATGTTTTCCTAATATTCACACTTATATTAGCCGTAAGTAAATTAACTACCTTGCCTGTGCTATCCTACTCTTTATGTCTACTGTACTTCTACTATCCCTAGCCCAAAGTATGCTTAACGTCCTTCAAAGATACTTTTATGAAGCACAAAATTGCTTGTATCCTTTGGAATTTTTTTTTGTATATTCTTCCTCATCATCCTCGGTAAGGAAGATACGGAGATATTTTGTTTGTACAACTTTCTTATTCTATTCGGTTATTGGAAATACTTTGTAAAGCCGTGACAATTTTTATTTCTTCAATGTACCGGGAGTATTTTAGTGCTCTTATATTTTTAAAACCTGCTATATACCGGGATACTGGGAGTATATTTGAGGTTCGCGGTGTGTTGACGGAGAATTAAATAATGTAGCGGGAAAAAAAAAAGATATATATATTCCCGGGCATCGCCGGGTCCTCAGCTAGTTTATTACGAAAATCTGAGCATATACATATATATTATAGATTTGTTTTAGACCGTTGGTGTTAGGTAAAATGAGATGGAACCAGAACACTTTCACTCCATGAATTATAAGCTTTATGTCTGAGTTGTCCTTAATTTGGTGAATTAAGACATTAACAAGTGCATACAAGGTGAGGATTATAATTATAAAGGCAATTTCGTAGTAACTTACCTTAGTTGAATACCAGAGATGACATTGCACCAGGTGATTGTTGCGCGCTCAGGTGACTGACTATTGGAATCGGTAAAAACGTTTGAGAAATCTTTTAAGTGTCACGAAGGATAAACACAAATCACTTTGGGGGACTTTACGATCGCAGTCAGTGTCAGAGGCTCAAGTTGTTGAATAACAGGGAAGAAAATGGTTGCCTGGTAACTGCTTCTTGAGGTACACGGGGAATAGAATTTTGGCCAAAATCTGAAAGAAAAAAAATCGATTATCTAATTTTTTTTTCTTATTAATATGGCTATAACTTATATATAGAACAAGCGATGAAGAAGGTTAAAACGGAATACGGAAAAGGAATCATACTACAAGGAGAAGAAATAAAAACCTTACGCTTTGCCAACGATATTGTAGTATTAATAAATGGCATGAGATGGAGTCCTGGAGAAAGAGTTCAATATGGGGATTAATAGAGAGAAAACGAGCGAAACAGTGGAATAACAAAGGCTGTTAGATTGGGAAGGGATATTTTGAAGGAAGTTAAGGAATAATGTTACTTGGGAAGCCTAATAACTAGAGCAGGATAGAAGAGGCTAAAAAGCGGAATTTACTTACGGGTAATAAAAGTCTGAATATTAGGAAATCGTTGCTAAAAATGTTCGTATGGAGCGTGGCCTCATATGGGTGCGAAACGTCGACGATAGGAGTTGCGGAAAGGAAATAATAGAAGCCTTTGAAATACGGTGCTATAGGAGAATGCTGAAAATCAGATGGGTGGATAGAATCACAAACGAAGAAGTTCTAAACAGAAAAGGGGAAAAGAGAACAATATGGAGGACGTTGACTAAGAGAAGGGATAGATTAATAGGCCACGTTTTAAGACACGAGGGTCTTGTAAAATTAGCATTAGAGGGAAGTTTGTGGAGTAAGTACAGAAGAGGGAGGCAAAGGACGGAATTCGCTAAGCAGATTTGGGAATATGTGGGCTGTGTTAGTTATGGGGAAATGAAAAGGCTTGCGCAAGATAGGTTAGCATGGAAGCTTGCATCAGACCAGTCTTAGGACTGAATGCCACAACAACAAATTCAGTAAAATGAAAAAAGAGGCTGCCAAAGAGAAGAAGGAAGTTGTAACACATGCTGTAAGGCAATTTTAATTAATGTGTTTGATTATAAATTAATAAATTATTACTTTTCTCAGCTTCATGATTTCTGTAACCGAAAATCTTGTATGCACCAGAAATATTAACATATTGTCTTCATTCTTCTTGTACATACTGTACTATTAGTTTTCTAATTGTCCAAGTAGTTTAGGTGGAAAAATGTCCTGAAAAGTGCCATATTGTAAGTAATCCTATGAAGCTCTTTGAAAAAAAAATTATCCCCACAGTTTAAATCAATTTTTAAAAGAGAATACAGACAATTGATAACTAAGGTCGGCTCTATATTTTTAATCTAAAAAAAGTTAAAATATATTTAAGTACGCAACGCAAAGGAACATTTTCGAGACTTCCAAATTTTAAAAATAGTTTTCATAATATCTCAAAAAGAAAGAAAAGAAAAAACAAGTTTACTAAATTTTGTACATTGCTACCTACACATGCTGTGTTTTTTTTTAAACACAGGGTTAAAATTTCTGCTCAGTAGCAATTCATTTACAGGAATTTCAAATTTTTAATCCTCGTCCCCGCGTGTGTGTCCCTTAGTAAAGCAAATACTAGGATAAATATAATTTTTAAGAAAAAGAGAATGTGTTACTGAAAAACCAGTTAGTAGATAGTGAAGTAGACGAGTGACGTACGAAGTAACGCGATATAAGTTGAAATATCACGCCACCTGGTATCAGAGAAACTCTTTTTCTGCTTTCTACTTCACTCATTTAAAATGTTAATAGTTATATTTATGTGACTTCAATGGCATAAGCTTCTCTACCGTCTTTGGAACCTCTTGAGGTGAGAATATATATATATTTTTCTAATGATTTAATCTGACTATTTAAAATGTATATAGACAGTGAAGGTTTACCTATTTATACACATTACGCGTACTGTGCCACATATTCCCCCCTCCTTCCCCTCCTCCCGGTCCTTCTAGAAGGAGCTCGTCGCACTTCACTTTTCTATCGTTCAACGACTGGGACCTGCATCAGTAAAAACATTTAACGTGGAATTAAACGACCAGTTTCACAGACATTTAAACAAAAATGAAAAAAAAAGAAAGAATTTTAAGCTTAAACGTTTCGGACCTCTATTGTGATTAAAGTACGAGGTCTTTCCCGGTGAATGGCATGTATAAATTCCTCTCCAGTTTCCAACCGGGTCAAAGATTTTAACAGTGACGTTTCGATGGCTTGCTCTGCCATCATTCCAAAAGAGCCTGGATTGGAACCCATTGTTTCACCGGAGGAACGCGGGGCTGAGTCACGGGACCCCAGATGCAGCCACGGGGAGACTAGAGCATGACTAAGCAAGTGGACCAATGGGAGACGCCTTCGCTCCCGCGTCCACATCTAGCCAATCACAGGCGGTTTGTGCTTTGCACAGACTTGCCTCAGACTATATAAATGCTTACACTCACCGAATTTGACACTTCAGTCTGAAGATGATGGCAGAGCAAGCCATCGAAACGTCACTCTTAAAATCCTTGACCCGGTTAGAAACTCGAGAGGAACTCTATTGTGATATTTGTCAATATTTGCAAACGACTGAGGATATATATAAAAAAGAAATAACATTTGTTGTTGTTGTGGTAACCTATCCTGTGCAAGACTTTTCATTTCATCGCTACCACATCACACTTCCTCCCTAACTGCTTAACGTATTCCATCCATGGTCTCTCTCTTCTCTTCACTTCCCTCTAATGCTAATTTTACAAGACCCTCATGTCTCAAAACATGGCATATTAATCTATCCCTTCAAAGTTCTCCATATTGTTCTCTCTTCCCCTATTCTGCTGAGAACTTCCTGGCTAGTGATTCTATCCACCCATCTCATTCGCCTATAGCACCGCGTTTCAAAGCCTTCTAATATTTTCCTTTCTGCAACCCCTATAGTCCACGTTTCGCACCCACATAACGCAACATTCTTTACCAACGTTTTTAGTAATGATGTCCTTATATTTAGACTTTTATTAGGCTCTAGTAAATTAATCTTCCTTGCCTGTGCTCTTCTATTCTAGTTATTACAATAATTTATTGTTGAAATTGTTTTAATGATGCCGACTTTTTCAGAATTGACAATATACTCTTTATACAATATTTACATCTATGAATCGTCGAAAAATTTACATTGAAAAAAATTCTTTCAACGAGTCCTAAAATTTAGCCACGTCAAATTTAATGGTCAAAGCGTCGATAATACTCGTAATATTTAAATCGACTTATCGAATCTTGTAGAGCGAGATTCGATAAGTCTAAGCCCCAAATTAACTAAATATTCTGTTTTTACTCTAAAACTTGTGGCGTAGTGTTTGGATATTTCGTCGCTTTCCTTTCTAGAATTCATACCATTATTGTTCTTAAAAATGTAAATGGATTCTAAAAACTTTCTTTTTATTGTATGACTTTCTTTATGTATAATTTCTACATTTTCATAATATATTTTATGTTTAAATGATGTAGTGACAAGGCTGTTTTTGTTTTTGCGTTGCTCTTACCATTATTTTTATGGTTATATATTCTAGTATTTAGGTTCGTTCCTCTATTTCCAATATAATTTTATTACAATCATTACATTTAATTTTATATATATCACATTATTTAGTTCTTTAATCGGAATTTTATCCCTGTTTTTCGCGAAAGTCTTCCTTGCCTGTGCTATCCTACTCTTTATGTCTACTATCCTTCTACCATCCCTAGTGATTACGCTTCACAAGTAGCAGAATTCCTTAACTCATTTCTAAACATCCTTTTCTCCACTGTTTTCCCATAAAAACTCCATTACCTTGGTTTTCCCGGCTATTCACTGTTTCCAATCACTCCATCACGAGGCCAACAAAGATTGCAGAAACGTTGTGTGTATTATTTATTTTGTGACCTACTTTTGTCAGTAATTCGTCTACTTATTCTTTTTGTAATTAGTATAATTTTATCTCTTGTTATTTCACTATTTCCCATACTACACTCCATTATCTTGGTTTTCCCTCTATTAATCCTCATATTGAAGTCTCTCTCCAGGATCGCTTTCATGCCATTTATTATGGTTTCCAAGTCTTCTTCTATCTCCCCTAATACTACAATAGCATCGGCAAACCTTAGGGTTTTTATTTCTCCTCCTGGCAGTATGATTACTTTTCCATATTCCTTTTTAACTTTCTATATATAAGTTACAAATTGCAACGTTAATTTTTATTATTCTGGTAATTAAAATGTTTTCCGTCTGCGTAGAGTTGAAGATGAACGTAATATAAATTGAAATTAGAAACTGTTCTGTTCACTTTCAGGATATTACATTTTTTTTAAATCCTTTAAAAAAATATATCAGATTATATTTTGCGCTTCAAATCGAGTCTGTGTTTAATTCGTGCAATAAGTTAATTAATTCCAATTTGATATTTCACGTGTCGGTTTCTCGTTATTCTAATCCCTAATTATTTCCCACCAATTCTGGAGTTTAGTTTTTTCCCTTTCTTTTTCAAACAACAACATCGTAGCTGATTGTTCCTCTTTTCCCCCTCCTCCGATATTCTAAATCGCTCGCCCTCTGCTGGGTGTGACCAAGTCTTTGGAGTTTCTCTCTCTCAAGGACCTTCACCTTCCCGGTCGCCAATCATTTCTTTTCACTGTAGAGAAAATGAACTGATAATTGATTTTCTTTTTTTATTCTCCTTCTTTGTGTGGGGCCACTTCCTGTTGCTGACATTTCTACATTCAAAAGGGCGTTATTATTATCTTCACTGCTGCTTGCTTTCTTGTCATTCTTAAATCACAAGTGAATGGCTGTCGTGTTGTTTTTTTTCCCTCCTTTCGCCTTCCTCCTCCCCCCTTCCTATTATTTGCAGAGATCGATTCGTCGTCAAGGATCGATAAGACGGGGAAAGGTTACTCTCTCTCTCTCTCTCTCTCTCTCTCTCTCTCTCTCCGGGTATTGTTTGCATTCCAACGGATTGCTTTAGATTACTATTTTGTTCTCTTTTCCTCTGCAACGAAACCTTGTTTACACGAGGAAGTTTATAAAAGGTTTCTGTAAAGCTTTGAATCTTTCCCCAGATAAATTAAATGATCTAGTATTATCAATATTACAAATTAGAAGGAGCCCTATATTTCTGTCCAAAATAACAAATTTAATATTCCAATTTGTTAACAAGGTTTAAAAGGTGCACGTACGTGTCAGTCTTGTTTGGATCGTAACAGCCTTCATTTTCCTGTTTATGTACTAATTAGCGCAATGAGTAATAAATACATGGTACTGTCAAAGTAAAACACAACTAGATACGGAATTTGGCGGCGCAAAGTCAAATGCGACCGGCTTGATGGGAAATTGAAGAAGGCTGCAGAACAGGATAATAAATTCTAGACAGTTTAGCACCGGGCCGAGGATTAACAAAAAAAAACGTTGAAACTCCGTAACACCGGGCCGTGACGGGGCCTGGTATTTTCCACCAAACATCGTCGGTGAGTGAGGTGAATGGCTCCTCCCAAACTTTTGACTGGAAAGGATTTTTTCCCCCCTGCCACCGAAGGAAATTAAGTGATGGTGTGTGTTAAAAATATTAAAACGGACGTAAAATGATTTTCGACCATTAAGAAATTGCAGAGTTTGAAATTGGCAAATTGTAAACGGAATTTATGATTATGAAGATAGATGGAGAGAGAGTGGGAAGGTAACTAGGAGCGGGATTGAGAGACTATTTCAACCTGCCTGTTGAGTTTATTGAACACGATGATCCAGGGAGGATTGCTTCTGATCGTGACACCAGATAATGAGCAAGGTCTGCATTTCCCAACACACGGAAGTTTAAAGGAATCTGGGGAGGGACCGGCACGAGATCTGAGGACCAACGACCAGTACCAGACAACCTTTTCTTACAATTTCATTCTACTGCTAATTTCATGTTAGGGTTTATTTTATCTGCTTCTATGAGAATGCTCTTTAAATTAGACCCCAGGGTAAATCTCATTGATTAAAGATTAGTTGCTAAATTTAATTTTTTTTGTAAATATTGTACAAAGCGTATATAGTTAGTTACATCTGAAAACGTCGGCTTCATAAAAATAATTTCAACAATATATTATTGTATCATATAAGTTAATAGGAGAAAAACTTTTTTTTTGCCGACGATATTGTAGTATTAGGGGAGTCAGGAACGTGGTCCTGGAGGAAGAGTACAACATGAGGATTAATAGAGGCAAACCAAGGGGAAACAGTGGAATAACAAACGGTGATAGATTGGGAAGGGATATTTTGACGGAAGTTAAGGAATTCTGCAACTTGGGAAGCGTAATAACTAGGGATGGTAGAAGTATAATAGACATAAAGAGAACAGGCAAGGAAGGTTTTTGCGAAAAAGGCTAATTTACTTACGGGTAATACATGTCTGAACATTACGAAACCGTTGCTAAAAATGTTCGTATGGAGGGCGGCGTTATATGGGTGCGAAACGCGGACGATAGGAGTTGTAAGAAAGGAAAAGAATATAAGCCTTTGAAATGTGGGGCTATAGGAGAATGCTGAAAATCATGTAGAGTAAGGAACGAGGAAGTTCTAAACAGAATAGGGGAGAAGCGAACAATATGGAGGACATTGACTTATAGATGGGATAGATTAATAGGACACGTTTTAAGGCATGAGGCTCTTGTAAAATTGGCATTAGAGGGAAGTGTGTGGGGCAAGAACAGGAGAGGGAGGCCGAGGATAGAATACGCTAAGCAGATTAGGGAGGATGTGGGCTGTGCTAGTTATGGGGAAATGAAAAGGCTTGCGCAAGATAGGTTAGCATTGGGGGTTGCATCAGACCAGACTTAGGACTAAAAACAACAAGAAATTTATTTAATTTTTTGTAAATATTGTATAAAGAGTATATTGTCAATTCTGAAAAAGTCGGCATCATTAAAAGAATTTCAACAATAAATTATTGTATCATGTCAGTTAATAAATGTAAAATTAATTCATTTCCATTTAGATGTTATAGTCGTTATTTGAACCAATTACAACCCCCAAAAATTTGTTTTAAAACATCTGAACGAATTAGGGGACAGGACAAATTTCTCCTTAGGCTTTCCCCCGAGAATCAGCCGCCAGCCTCTTACTCCATTCTGATTGCGGTTGATAATAAATACATAATATTTAATCTCCAAGACGTCTTTCAGTTCCTCTGACGTCACCTTCCTCCATATCTTTCACTTGAAAACTTCTTTATTCTCCGACCGTTGACAAGGAACACTCGGGACCTTCAGCGAGGACATTCCTTAGGGGGGCACAAATACGGTTAACGAGTTTCGGGGAACGGAACAACATCTTATGGTGATGAGCGCGTGTTTGTAATCTGACTTGAAAACACGTTTCAAGGGGGACAAGATGGCCGCCATCTTCTCATTTTGCTTTCTGTAGCACCAAACTCTACGACTTGTAGCTGACTGAATACTTTCTTGGGTTGACGTTGGGAAAGTCAGTGCAGCTCTTCGTACTAATCTTTCCATCGCCATATTTTAAATTTTGATGGAAAGAAAAAAGGGGGAAAATGTGTAAAATAATTCTGTTGAAGCTGTTCTCCTGGACAGTGTAAATGAATAGGGTCTATTATATTAATTATTTTATGAATTTAATTTTAATACAATATATATACATTTCTTTTTAAAAAACAATAATTTTAATTGGGGTCCTGCGTGAAGATTACAAATACTAAATAAATAATTAAAAGGGACGGTTTTAAAGCCCTCAGGGTTAAATTATTATTTGGGTAACCACGTGCAGCAGATATTCCGTTCACTGAACGAACCTATTTTGTTTGCCTGTACGTCTTGGTGCAGATTTCCTTCTTCCCTCGTTGTTCGGGTTGAGCCCGACGCTGCCGGAATTGAGGAAAACTCAAATTTTCCTCTTTCTTCCTCGTCGTTAACACCTTTACTCCTTCGCCGCCTAGCCTTCTAGTTGAACCTGCTACTCAACTTCGTATCACACTGATTTCAACTTCCTTCTTCTCAACTTCATACACCATATATCTCTGCCCCCTCTACTGTCAATCTCTCACACCATACTCTTCCGCTGCTTACTCAATGTCTCACACTATCTCCATACTATCTTTCTCCGCAAGCTCCTCGACTTGTTCTTTTTTCCCGGGTTTCACCTTCGCAGGTAAACTCCGTATCTGCCCCCTCCCAAGAGGTAAACTCTATCTCACGTGACGTTTTCCTGCCACTCATCGTGAGTTCTCCGTCCGGCGCGGAGGTAACAGTGTCCCTAGGAAATTCCGAAAGGTGAACAACGCTCCCTCAGCCAAAAACGAGCCTACCTTAATAAGCACGCAGACAGCCTCCATCTTTACCTGGCCAGCGACATGTTCTTGCTGAAATTTTTATATGATTTAAAATTAGATAAATTGAAATTAAAATTGGACAGGGTTCTACAACAGTCAAGTTTAGATTCCCCTTTTCCATCAAAATCTCATTACTCGAGGAAGTCCCAAATATGGCGACGAAACGTCGATTCAGCTAAATTAAAACTTTGTAAGAAGTCGTAAACTTATTCGATTTAAGACGGCCCTTCGTTTGCATGCGTGATTCGCCCAACATCTTGTTCCCGTTCTACTCCTACAACATACATATTTCCCTCTAATACTAATTTAACGAGCCTTCAATGCGGCCTATCGCACCTTCAGTGTCTTCCACAATGTTCTCTCCTCACCAGGTCTTATATAAGTCTTCCGCTGACTGTCCAAAGTTATGATCGTTGACTTAGTCAGTCGATATCTTTGGTTTACAAATACGCGGAACTTTGGGTTAAGTTTGTCGAGATTTGTCCACTTGATAATGTCCACCGCCAATTTGTGGGTTTGTATAATGATCATTTATTAATATTGGATATTAATTTAATAGCTTGGAAATGAAGGCGACGAATCATTACGCAACACCGTAACTTTACGGTCAAAGAACCAGGCCGTTTCTTTATCGAAGGATGCCATGGCTCTTGTTTCGACATTGCTGACTAACCAAACACCATTCAAGTATTTTACTTGTTTGTATTAAAAATTCCTGGTCCGTTTTCAGAGCGGGACTAACAAAAATATTTGGAGAAATTTTTTTTTTTCAATTCCTAAACGTTGTTTCCTTTAAGTTGACACACTGTTTTCCCGCGGCAATGTTCGACAGGCTGAACCATCGAGATTTTACCACACACAGCCATTTTTTTTATCTTTGGAAGGAGAAAGTAATCCCCCAGATTACGGCGATAAAGAATGACCCAGAAAGACATTCCAACGTTAATTAATTTACATCGGCCATCGCGATAAGGGACACGTGCCATTCGTCTACTATAATGCAGCCATTTTCTCCTTCACTTCATCACTGGAACGCTGCAACAATAACCGCCGCTGATGATTGTTTGTCCCTTTTGAAAATAATCAATGGAGGATAAATAAAATATTGAGCTGAATCTATCTTAATATTACATAGTTTTCTGACTTTAAAATTTATAATATATATAAAAAGGACCGCCAAAAAGTCAGCATTAAATATATCACTATTTATTCACAAAAGCGACGTTTCGTCTCCATTTTGAGACTTCCTCAGGCTTACTACAAATATATTACAATGAATTAAATATGAGTTCTATGTTACTATTTCTTAAATTAAAAAAAATGGTTAAAATCTTACAAATTTAGCAATACATCACTTGGCCGCATTTTTTGTTTATTCTAGCTTAATATTATAAACAAAATTTAGTAAATGGTCTAAAGTCAGAAATAGGAGAATTTTAATTTAAAATGAAAGACGCTTTGTTCCCAAATTTCAACCAAAAGTAACAGACGTAATTGAACTGGACGACTGCAGCGCGAAAATAGGTCAAATGAAACTAAGCTGTCAGTCCTTGAGAATTTTCTATTCCAGCCGGTTTTCTGCAAATAGTTATATTCATTAATAGGGGGAAAATCCTACAGTAATGGGGAATAGTCGTTACCCAACACCATAATAGATGACTGTTGATAACTTAAGTTCTGTAAAAACTTTATTACTATTATATATATATATATATATATATATATATATATATATATATGTGTGTGTGTGTGTGTGTGTGTTGTTCTACGCCATATTCCGACACCTAACCTCCACTCATTCTCTATTCCGCCAGAAATTATCTGCTAATATTTCTCTTCTCTTCATTCCTTTGCCTATTCCGTCTCGCCTACTTCTTCTCCGTCTCCCTCTTTTCTTTTTTGTGCGTGGTGTCCATAAAAATATCGGCTTCGCTATTCTTTTTTCGGGCATCCAAACTAGATGAGTTGCTTTGATGTGCTGTCGCATACTATCGTATGTTCTATTCCTATCATCCCCCCCTTATTTTACTATTTGTTTTTTTATTTTCCTATAGCTATCCGCCAGTAGTCCAACTCGGTTGCTCATAGCATGTTTCTCTGTCATGTTACTCGGTCCCAGGTGAGTTGTTTTGATTTGATGTCACCTACTGTGGTACGTTCTACTCCCATTATCTCCCTTATTCTCCTATAGTTCTCCTCCAGTAGTCCAATTCCGTTGCTTGTAGCATGCTCTCTGTTATGTTTCTCGCTTCCGATGTTATTATTCTTCCTACTATGATATTGCATATAGTCTTTTTATTAGTTTTATAAATCCCCAGATCGCATAGCTCCCCTGCCTTGCACTATCACCTCTCTTATGCCCTCATCTAGTGGCCCATCTCTAGTCATTTTCAGTCCTGGATATTTATATTCTTCGCAGTTTCATCACTCGTCCGTTCTCCACAACTATATTTTCTTGTTCTCGGCACGCATGATGTTAACCTCTAACTCCCCCTCATTTTTCATATCATGTATTCCAGATCGTCATGGTCTAGGGTTAGAAAAGAATAGCGAAATAAATAAGCAGTAATTATTATTATATGGTGTAATATTAATATACTAAGAATGAACTTCCATTATAATAAAAAAACAATTTACTTTATACTTAATAAATTTTACAATGTTTCCATTTTACGTTTATCAGTAGGCAGTTCTTTATAATAAAACACTATATATATTATTTATTTGTATATATATATTATTTATATATTACAGAAAAATGATACAGATAAATTTCTTATGACTAAATTCAAGATGTCTACACTCAGGGTCCTATGTTATGGGTTTTCGCTTAGAGCGGAAATGTTTCACAGAAAAACTACTCGGACCTGGCTGTATGGGAAAATCGGTAAAAAGGTTACAGGGGTAATTACCGTCTCAGCAGAATGGGCCTTTCAGCGTCTGCTATTTCCTCCTAATTGGGTCGTTCTCGATCACGCCTCACAACCGCCCTTATTGTCCCTGGTTCAGGACAATTTCCCAGTCTTCTCCTCGTATCCTCAGACCATCTGTTCGATAATCTGATCATCTGCGCTGAAATCTCACAAACTGTCACTAATATCATCTGATCAACCGCTCTCGTCTCCTCAATCTCCTTCTCTCCCCGTCTGCGAGGGTTTTTAATACCTCTTCCCCACTTCTTTAATTCATATCCAAAAGGTATCAGGGATGGATATTAAAACCAATCAGAATTATTGTTACTCTTCTCTGGGAAGAATAGTTTATCCCTCTCTCCCAAGGTTTTTGAGGAAATCCACGCTTATTCCCAAGCCTCCGTCTCCACATTCCAGCGGTCGCGGGACGATCCCCGCTGGCGTCCAAATGTCTGGGTCTTATTGCCCCTGTTTTTCAAATAATGTCTCTTTTCTTTTGATTCCTAAACCGTCGAAGTCCTAGCAGATGTGTTTGCCCGTTACAATAGGGTATATAAAGTGCTGTCATAAGGATAGGATTAAAGGATGACGAGGGAGATATGTGATGACATCGCCTGTAGAATTTAAATAAATGATGATAACTGTAACTTAAAATAGTTCCATAGGCCACGTCTCTTTAACTGATCACTGGGTCTAAAAGGTTGTCTACTGGTGAGAGGCTTTGGTTGATATCCTTTTTATAGATGTCTTTTTGTACCGTTTGAGATTTTTAATCTGTATGTAGCGGATGGTTCAGCCCCCGCCCCACTGGGGTGGCGTCTCAGTGTTAATGAAGACGAGACTTGAATCTGAAGAGATGACGTCACCTGACAAGCCACATAATAAGCTGTTATAATAAAAATAACAATTTTTTAAAAAATTACATCAATATTACAATATTACCTGGCACTATAGGAATTCAGCAAAAAAATTACAGTAGTAATTACAGTGTCGTCATAATGCACTTTCCAGAGTCTTCCTCGTGGCAGTTACCTCCTAATTCAGGTCGTGCTCGATTCATATCAGATAATGCCGATAATCTGCTCGTCTCCACAATCTCCCTTGCCTAAACTCCAATCATCTGCCTCGAAATCTGCCTTGCCTAAATTCTAATCATCTGTCCAGCAATCTCTCTCGAAATTTGTCCAAATCTCTGTATCAAAATTTTCTCTGCAAGCCTTTTTTTAATATATACTCCCCACTTCCTCAGTTCATATCAGCAAGGTGGCAGGGATGGATATTGGCCAATAACATTTTTATGGTTACTTTTCTCTGGGAGTAACAGTTTTCCCCTCTCCTTCAAGACATTTTGGAAACAAACACCACCCGATGCCGCCAGATCTCATTATAGTGGGAAACACCTCAGGCGCGCCGTGATGTCTGAGTTTTATTGCCCCTGGCTCAAATGCTGTCTCCTTTCTTTGGACCTCCGCACCGCCAAAGTCCGATCAGATGTGTTTGACCGTTACAGTTGGCTGTATAGGGAAGCCAGAATGTCTGATCCCTGTATATTCTCTCGAGTACAGCGTAGAATTAATTAAATATTCTTTTTTGAAGTAACTTTCGTAATTAGAATTTCTTGTAACCTCTAAATGTTTACTCCCGTCTCCACAGCTTCGAGCTATCCACCATGTTCCGCCGTATTATTATTTTTACCTTCAACTAGGGGAAACCCGGCAATTGCTGTAAATTGTTTGTGAGTATTCCAGGTCTTACGGAGGCGCACGCACGCACGCAGGTACGCAGGAAGGTTAAAACCCAATTTCCCTTACATAACGAGGCGCAGTCTGTGAATGTCTTAATGGTAAACCAAGGCTGCGCGGAGGTAGAAACAAATGCTAACGTGACTGTCCGCCAATTATTAGCAAGGGTCACGACACGTGCGGTGGTGGTTATGTAAAGGTCCGGAGGCGCCGCTGGCTGAGCCGAAGGTCGCCCACTACACACTTCCTTCTAGCAGGCATTCCTCCCCCTTTCTACACGTGTGCACACGACAGAACCATTCGTAGAGGGACTGTAGACCCTTTATGCCAAATTAAAAGATGCACTCATTTGTAAGGGAAACTGTAATGTATGAGTGAGGGAGATAGATGCAGAGATGGACACAGGGAGTGATAGATAGAGGTAGATAGTCATAGTCATACACACACACACAGAGAGAGAGAGAGAGAGAGAGAGAGAGAGAGAGAGAGAGAGAGAGAGAGAGAGAGAGAGAGATGGACAGCGAGATAGAGACTAAGATACAAATATATAGAGAGGTAGATACAGAGATTTAGAGAGAGCGATAGAGAGAAATAGGTAGGGAGAGATTGATAGAGATAGATAGAGGTAGAGAGATAGATAGAGAGGGAGAGATATGCAGATATAAAGATAAAGAGAGGTTGATACAGAGATTTAGAGAGAACGATAGAGTTAAATAGGTAGGGAGAGATAGATGTAGATAGATAGTTTGAGAGGCTGATACAAAGATATAGATAAGTAGATACAGAGATTTAAATAGAGCGATAGACTGAAATAGGTAGGGATGTATACATACACATACACACAGAGAGAGAGAGAGAGAGAGAGAGAGAGAGAGAGAGAGAGAGAGAGAGAGAGAGAGATGGACAGCGAGATAGAGACTAAGATACATAGATATAGATAGGTAGATACAGAGATTTAGAGAGAGCGATAGAGAGAAATACGTAGGGAGAGATAGATGTAGATAGATAGATAGTTTGAGAGGCTGATACAAAGATATAGATAGATACAGAGATTTAAATAGAGCGATAGACTGAAATAGGTAGGGATATATACATACAGAGAGAGAGAGAGAGAGAGAGAGAGAGAGAGAGAGAGAGAGAGAGGATAGATATAATGAAGCAATAGTTTATAAATGTACAGCTGGAGCTGAATTGAAGGAAACAGGTGAATATAATTTGGTGAAGAGAGAATATCACGGAGAACTCTTGAAGGGATAGACTAATAGGCTACAGTTAGGAGAGAAGAAGTGTGCGGGGTAGGAATAGAAGACGATGATCAAGACTGGAACATGTTAGGAACACCAGGCTATTTGTTAGCCGCAAAACGTATATGGACATGAAATATGGTGAGCTGTTTCAAACCAGTTTATACACTGCGTAACAGAAGGACAACTCCAAATTATAAAAAAAATCAAGATGTTCTAAGAATAGTATATTCTCTGTCTGAAATCCTCTCCATAAATTCAACAACTGCTCTCTTTGAAATCCTAACCTTCGGTTAACTTTCTCCTTTTCTCCCAATTACCACGAATCTTCGGATCTCCCTTCCGGATCCTAAATTAAAACAGCGAACCTTCACGCACAAGTATATTCCCATTCCACGTGTGAAATACTCGCGTGTGCCAAGTACTGTGGTATTTAGCTTATTTCCCCCTCCGCAACAGATTTAAGACCCTGACTTTGGTCAGCCGCGGCGTCTCTTAATCCCCGACAAGGGCAACTTCCATAGATTTTTGTTCTGCCAGGCCCCTGGTAAGTGAAGCGCAATGACCCCACGAGTTCCGGAGCCCCGAAAATTTTGGTTTCACTATATTTATGCAATTAAATGAAATGAAGAAATACTTGTTAATTTATTAAACATACGTACACTACAATGGAATTATTAAGCCACAATAGGAAGTAGAACCTACTTTGCCAAGGTATATCATTTTCACGTGCCAAATATAATGGAAAAAAGAAGGGAATAGCGTGTGATGGAATCGTCACACTGTCCAAACATCAAAAAATAAATGTATACGTTTGCCTGATTGCCTACGATGTTTATTGAAAGACACAGCCAAAGGTCTGCGCAATCTCCTTCGCGACGTGGCACGCGTGGGCAAACTGCCCGGAGAAAAGATAGCCCAGGCATATTTCCCGTATCATCCGAATAAGCGACGACCGCAACGGGATCGATTGTCTCAGCGACCCCGTAGAAGGTAACACCAAAAACTGCCATTTAAATAACTTTTTTGCTTATACGAGTCTAAGACAGCGCAAAGCTTACCCGAGCAGTTCTCACCACCATCCGTAATTTACAGGTAACTTTGGAACTGGTTCGAAACGTTTCAGTGTCTGTTAAAGTGACAGTGTGTGCCAGAACGACCTGATGACGGAATTGCGGCCTCTGTGAGTAGTCTCAGTTTAAGTTGAACCCGAGCTGGCAATTAGCGGGATAAAGCACGTGGCGCTAAACATGGCGTCCAGCCAACAAAAGCCCGGCGAGTGATTTCTGTCCCGGGAGATAAAGCTCCACGAGTAATTACTGTAACGAGCCGAAAACTGAATTTCGGAAGACTTCATTGGCTTTTTTATCCACAGTTCCCGCCCCGCGGCATACGTCGAAAATTAGCCGCACAGAGCGTTTAACTAATGAATTTGTTTTGATATAAGTATAAGTATAAAATCATATTCCAGAGATCCTCCTATAGAGAAGCACAAGCTTCAAGGATGTGGAACGAGTCAGAGATTTTACATAGTGAGGTTGCTTTATTAATATTAGAATATACTGTAACTATTCATTAATTTTTAACTTATAATAAGATTTTCTTAAGTTCTATACAGAAGACATACAATTTGTACCTTATATATAAAATTGATAAATATTTTTACATCCTATACTAAAAAAATTAGTGTTCTAATAATGTTCTTTCATAATTATAAATATCTACCCTATGATACATTCAGCTCCATAAATTCTTCAACAGAGTAGAAGGAGTGGCTTAGTAAGAACTTAGTTAGTTCATATTTGAACTTGTTTGGATTTATTTTTAATTGTTTAATGGAGGTGGGAAGTTTATTAAATATGCTAATAGATGGCATTGTAATGTACACCCTTTTGTATTACGGTTAGAGACTTCCCTTCCTTCCTTCCTTGTGTAAATTGTTTTTACTTCTGGTATCAGTCCTCCATTCTAACCTATCTTACACAAGCCTTTTCATAGCTACCGCATACCAACATCCTCCCTAAAATGCTTAGCGTATTCCGTCATTGTCCTCCCTCTTCTGTTCACTTCCCTCAAATGCTTAATTTTACAAGACCCTAATGTCAGAAAAAAAAGTGGCTTCCTAATCTATCCCTTCTCTTGGTCAACGTCCTCCATATTGTTCGTTCTTCCCCTATTCTGCTTAGAACTTCCTCCTCAATTACTCTATCCACCCTTTTCATTCTTCTATAGCACTACATTTCAAAGACTTCTATTCTTTTCCTTTCTGCAACTCCAATCGCCCACGTTTCGCACATATATAACTCCACGCTCCATACGAAACATTTTTAGCAACGATTTCCTAATATTCTTGTAAAATTAGCATTAGAACTGAACTGAACTGAAGAGGGAGGCGAAGGATGGAATAGGCTAATCAGATAAGGGAGGATGTTTAATGTGGAAATGAAAAGGCTTGCGCAATATAGCTTTGAGTAAATTCCTCTTTTCCGGGAAGCCTTCCTTGCCTGTGCTATCCTACTCTAGTTATTACGCTTCCCAAGTAGCAGAATTATTTAACCTCATTTAAAAATATCCCTTCGCAATCTAACAGCCTTTGGTATTCCACCGTTTCAACTACTACACTCCATTACCTTGGTTTTCCCACTATTAATTCTCATATTGAACTCTTACTCCTGCCATTTATTTGGTTTCCAAGTCTTCCTCTGGCTCTCCTAATAAGACTATGTTATCGGCGCTGATAAGATACTGACCGCACAACGTTTCTGAAGTCCTTATAAGAATAATTTTATTTCCATACAATTATATAAATGCAACATGGGAAATCGTGAATTTATGACTTAGATACCATAATAAATGGCATGAACGTGGTCCTGGAGAAAGAGCTCAATATTCGGATTAATAGAGGGAAAACCAAGGTAATGGAGTTTGGGAAACAGTGGAATAACAGATTAGGAAAGGATAAAATTATACTAATTACAAAAAGAATAAGTAGACGAATTACTGACAAAAGTAGGTCACAAAATAATTAATACACACAACGTTTCTGCAATCTTTGTTGGCCTCGTGATGGAGTGATTGGAAACAGTGAATAGCCGGGAAAAACAAGGTAATGGAGTTTAGTATGGGAAAACAGTGGAATAACAAAGGGTGTTAGATTGGTAAGGGATATTTTGAAGGAAGTTAAGGAATTATGCTACTTGGGAAGCATAATAACTAGAGTAGGATTGCACAGGCAAGGAAGGCTTCCCGGAAAAGAGGAATATACTCAAAGCTATATTGCGCAAGCCTTTTCATTTCCGCATAACTACCACATTGAACATCCTCCCTTATCTGATTAGCCTATTCCATCCTTCGCCTCCCTCTTCAGTTCAGTTCCCTCTAATGCTAATTTTACAAGACCCTCATGTCTCAAAACGTGGTCTATTAATTTATCCATCCCTTCTCTTGGTCATCGTCCCCTATATTGTTCTCTATCCCTTACTTTACTTAGAACTTCCTCGTTACTTACCTCATTCTTCTACAGCACCACATTTCAAGGCTTCTATTCGTTTCCTTTTTGCAATTCCTATCGTCCACGTTTCGCACCCATATAACGCCACGCTCCATACAAAGAATTTTAGTAATGATTTCCTAAGATTCACATATATGTTCCTCATTTTCGCGAAAGTCTTCCCTGCCTGTGCTATCCTACTCTAGTTATTATGCAGCAGAATTCCTTAACTACCTTCAAAATATCCCTTCCCAATCTAACAGCCTTTGTTTTACTCCACTTTTTCCAATACTGCACTGCATCACCTTGGTTTTCCCTCTATTAATCCACATGTTGTACTATTCCTCCAGGGCTACGTTCAAGCAATTTATTATGGTTTCGAAGTGTTCTTCTGCCTGTCCTAATACTACAATATCATCGGTAAAGCGTAGGGTTTTTATTTCTTCTGCTCGCAGTTTCATTCCTTTTCCATATTCCTTTTGAGGGTTGGTGAGATACGAGCCTCGCACTCTCTCTGGGTTCTTTTTATCAAAGTTCTCATATGCCGAGACACCTTCACCTATTTTAGGAGGTATATGTACCGGGGTCAAAGACCTTGGGCATATGGCAAGAGTTGTCCGCTGATCCCATTGGATCAGTCGGCCAACTGCCTCCTGAAACTGGTTGAGACACGGAGAAGGGAATGCTGCGTCCCCACAGCAGACTCGTCTCCCGTCATTCGGAAGGGCGTGAGAATAGTACCCAATGCCCGACCTACCTGATGCAGGTTTTCTAGGGTTTTCCCTGCATCTCTTAAGGTGAAACACCAGGTAGGATCCTTAAACCATAGCCCGGGGCCCTAGTTAACCCTTGGCTACCTTGCTCTACCTTCCGCATCCCCCCTTTTCAATTCCCTTCCTATGCTATTAAAGGGGAGTTGCATGTTCCAGGATCACCCTCATGTAGCCTGTTAACCAAAAAAAAACAAAAAAAAACGAGCGGTTAGATCTTGTGAAGTTTCTTTTTGTCAAGAGTATACATATATTATGTATGTATATATATAATATATATAAATGTGAGCGGGAGCTACACCATACTGCGTTTCTCGCATCCAAGCTTCCACCTCCTTTTTATCTTTCCAATATTTATCTCGCATACATCTGTCCTCCATTGTTTTCATCGCTCCTTCATTCCATGTAAGTTTAGGTCTTCTCTTTTTTTTCTTTCGTTTTGGGGGTTGCCAGTGAAGTATTCTTAATGGCCACCGTTCCTCTGGCACTAGTCTCAAATGTCCACACTAATTCAACCTCCTACCTTCTAACTTATCCAAGATATTTATTGATGTAACCCCCCATTTCTTCCCGAATGTATTCATTTCTTTTCCTTTCTGTTCTTGTCACACCATAGCTGCTGCGTCTCCATTTCCATCGCTGTTAACTTTCCTCAGTCATTTCCCGAAACTAAGAACAGTATACTCTCCACTATCGTTTTGGACCGGCAGAGCCAATGGACCAGCTGCTCCACTAGCCTTGGCGGAGTTGGATATTTCATACTAGAAAAATTTGGACTGACTTGAAACATAAATTTTTTTTTAATGATTGAGAAAGAAAATTGGATAGAGTTGCTTGGTGGTGGAGTTTTTAGTAGGTTATTGGGATTTTAATACCTGTATATGTACTCGTTGTAAATTAAAATGTAGCGTTGATGAACCCGCGGTTGGAAAATATTATAGCTGCGTCTAGAAGATTTGATATACCGTAGCTGTATTTAGGGGTAAGAAGACTGTAAGAAAGAAAAGTGAGTAGAGGCGCAGAATGCTTCTATTCCCAGGTATGAATCATATTGAGGTTTCGAGGGCGTGAAGATCGATATCTGCCGTAGTCGTGAAGCGGCAGTTCCGCAGGTCGAGGAGGAGGAGGAGGAGGAACTGTGGTCAAGCGACGGAGGTAGGAAGGAACCAATAGAATTTGGATTCTTTAAATTTGTGTCCTTACAGTACTCACCTTGTCACTGAACCCTTTCTCGTTCTCGTCACGAAATTCCTTCCAAGTTCACCTCGCTTTCCCTTGTTTCCTAATGTTCTGGTTTACCCCGTCCTTTTCACGTCACACTCAACAACGGAACTTACTTTATAGATCACTTAATAACACCATTTACCTTTGATTTCTGCTTGTTCACGTTCCAAATTTACCACAAAAGTGTGCGTGCACCTCGTGATGGAAAGAAAAAAAAAATCAAGTCAATAGTAAATATTTGATTAATTCATTTACTTAAACCACAATCTCTTTCAACAGACAGTTTACAACCTCAATTAAAATGTCATCATTTAAGCCTGATTCTGCATAATAAACTATAAACGGGTCAATATGGATCATCAGCATTAATTCACACAGTGATGGACATCAAATTATTTAAATGAGAAAATTTAAGTTACATAGAGAATTTTTTTTTAGTTCGGGGATATTATGTACATAAATAAATTATAACTTTTTTAATAATATGACTAGATTAAACGATCAATCTCGACGAGTTAGGGAACCGACCCCCCAGGATCTTGTGATAAGCCTCTCAGTCGTACCAACTTGAAACAAACTTCGCTTCTAAATAATCTATGCTTACTACGTTCAGTACAAACGACTTCGTTATACCGTTGACCCAATGGGCGCCAGAGGCTGTTTTGTCGGCTGCTCACAAGTCGTCGTGCTACGTCCCTATGACGTCACAAACTGCATCTCAGTTGTCGATATCGTTAGCAAGAAGGATCCTCGCTAAACTTTATGGGATATTCTAACCTGTATCTATTTTATGGTTTTCCACGTGCGTTAAAATACGACTGCGAGCGCCATCTTACTCTACAGCGTAGAGGAGCAATTGCAGTAGGACCCTCCCCAAGTTTAATTCGAATTTAAGGAATTTTAAATGATATAAAATGTCAGCAAGAACATGTTAACTGGCGCCAGCGAGGTAAGGGTTTTATTCCCGGCGCCCGGCTGGCGGCTGGGAGACATACCTTTCTGCGTGTGTTTATAACGGTAAATTTGTTTTTGGCTGAGGGAGCGTTCACCTTCAAAATTTCCGAAGGACACTGTTCCCTGTGTCATGGAAAATTTCCCGCGCCGGACGGAGAAATTACGAGGATTGGCAGAAAAAACGTCAGGCGAAATAGAGTTTTCCCTTGGAGGAGGGTTATACGGAGTTGAGCTAGGAAGGCGAGGAAGCTAAAAATGGCGGAAGACATTGAGAAATCGAGGAAGCAGAGGAGCAGTGTGTTGCTAGACGGTGGTAGGGCTAAGAGGTAGAGATTCAGAATTGATCAGGACGTCGATGAGAGGAGAAATCTATAGAGTCGAACGGATTTTGAAAGGTAGGAAGAAGCTGGAGGGTGCAACAAGAATTGAAAGTGAGTTGATGCTCTTTAGTGAGAATGTTTTAAGAACTAGGAAGGCTAGAGAAAAGGAAAGGAGAAGGAAAAGCTGAGTTTCCCTCAATACCGGCAGCACGAGTTCATCCAATTATCTACTGGCAGCACCAGGTTCAACCCGAAGGAAGTTCCGGCATCGTGACGCACATGAAAACAAAACGTCCAGTGAACTAAATCTCTGCTGCACGTGCTCACCCAAACAATAATTAACCCTGAGATTTTAAAATCGTCCCCTGTAATTTATTTATTTGTAATAGCGCGCAGGACCCCATTTAAGATAATTGTGTCTTTTATATAAACAAAATTATCATATTATAGCAAGTAATTTCTTTAAATAATTAAAATAATACCCCTAATCATTTACACAATGATCGGCAAACTCTTAAAAGCGTCTGTGGCACGGAAGGAGGTCTGAACTTGACATTTTGAAGCGTCATCGGCAGTGAATGTATTAATGTGCAGCCATTATTTCCTATGGTCGTGGTCATTGCCATTGATTTCTTAAAAGTTAAACTTTTCCAATAGTAGAACAGACATTACAAGCGTAGTAAACATAGAATTATATATTTAAACGAAACAAAACATCATTTCATACCAGCTTTTTTATTTATAACATTTGAAACTAATTAAATTGATTTCGCTAATTATACCAATCCCCCTCCCCTAAAAGACATACCAACACAACGAACATCTCTCTCTCTCTCCCTCTCTGGTTACTGACCTCCTATTATTATTTTTTAAAGATTGAAAATAATTCTTCTTACAAATTCACGTGGTTTTACGAGTCCCTCTTGCAGCTCTTTCCAATTGAGCTTCCTTGACCGAATTGCTGTCAGGTGCAAGTTTGCTTCACCCATTATCGTATACAAATGATTAATGTGATTTAGTATTTATTCCCTCATCGTCCAGCTCTCTGCTCATATAATAGAGTAACCGTGACTTTACAACATTTTAATCGTGTTTCTTTCGCTGTTCCTCTCTCTAATGGACTTCTTATTGTGCCTCATAAATGGGCAGGATAATTGTTAATTTTTGAGTCAGCACGTCCTTGTCTTGTTTACATTCCATCCTAGAAATTGGAAATGTCATGTCTGTTCTAGTGCGGGTAATTTATGTTCTCGTCGGTTGAGTACCCCCTACAAATGATTTTAGTTGTTGTTTTTTTATAATTTTCCTTCTCAGAATATAACTACTGCCTTAGTATATTTAAATTGAAATGCTTCTTCACATTAAACACAACGTTAATATTCTGAATGTAAAAAACGGACGCGGGTTTGTTCAGTAGTATATATAATGTCTTAATTTATTAAATGTAATGTATCAAACAAAGACATATATAAACAACATAGACTGGACAAGGCGCCGCCATATTTGAAGCAAATTGAAGGCTCAGGCGCCATTTTTTGAATGGTAAGGTATGCGTGTCCTGTCGTCTGCTGGCATTGAATTGAGGCGGACTTACGAATATGCGCAGGAAGCGTATCTCGTAAATCAATATTTAAAAACTATATATACATATGTATTAAAGTTACAAATGAGCGGAAACCAGCTAGAAAGTGTTTCATTACATATAATATATATATAACACATCACTTAAAAATTGTAAATTATTTCTGTTGTCACACAAGGAAAGTGCCGAAATTAAAGTTAACACGGATAAAAGGCTCATTAACATCATCTCAATGCTAAATACAACATGTAAACATTGACAGTTAATGAACAGGAAACTTTATAATAGTTAATTTATAATTTTTGTTTTAAATCAGTCATTTCTGATATTAATGCCGAATTATTAGATGAGATATGAAGCATCTCGCTCATCAGTCTATAATAAAGATTACTCCCAATATCTAAAATTTTAATTTTTTTTACAATCATACAATTGTACGTTGTACAAGTAACATCTAAATGCATCTAGACTGACATTAAATATAGTTGAAAGTTGATAGGGATCAAGGTTAAACGAAATAAAACACATTCATTAATTTGCATATTCTAGAGCACCACCAAGATCAGAAATTTGGTAAATATCCAAGTTACAAACACGTGCTGTCAAAAGTGAAAATATGATGATATTTACTTAAAATACGACATTCCAGTTGTTTTTGAACTACGATTAGTACAATTGTACGCTGAACACATATTTGGCATGATTTCGGATGAAAAACAATATATTTTAATCACAAAAATACACGATTATTCAACCTCAGTCATTTAACACAGTACATACGGTCAAAGTTCTTGACCGTAGACATTGTGATTGTCCCTGTTGTTAGTTGCTGCCACCCAGGGCGCTGTACGTAGCCTCTCTATGATGTTTATATATCTCTTTGGTATCAAATGTATAATTATTATCTTTGCTTTTTAAAATTTTGTCTTTTGGTTCTTTAATTACTGTATTCTTTGGCTGAACTGTAATATCTTTGGAATATAATTATTGTGCATTGTTATTGAAGAAGGTCCAGGTCAAGACACGATTTTCGAATTATAGTTTGTTATGTTTCACTAATTCATTTTGTCTGTTTTTGGATTATTTAAATTTTAATTTAAACTTACAGACATTAATAACTATTTCAGTGTATCTAATCTATGAAGTGCCATTCGAAGTTTATCTATCTGTCTCTTCTCCATTCTCTCACCTATATAGATAATAAACACCTCCAGAACCTTGTTCAACTCCTCGATCCGTTGTTTGGATGTCCAGATGTTGTGTAACGTTTTTGTTTGTTTGTTTACAAACCAATTACGTGGACTGATACAAGATTAATCTCAGATAACGTGACAGCAGATCGGCAAAGTTTAAAGAGTAAAAATAAAACCTGACACCTGCGGCCCCCTGGCTCAATTAACAGGTATTAACATTTAGTCGCCGGCGACATTGATTACTCAGCGTAAATCCCTAGATCGGGAGCATATCGAGCTGTAAGGGGACCGGAAGCCGTCAGCAAGGTCACTGGGAGGGGGGACATTGCACTTCCTGGCTCCGTACAAGTCTCAGAAGGTAATTGAATTGATAAAAATCAAAAAGTGACCAGCACCTTTATGTAACCTGGGCGGGGCTCCAAATTCTACAAGGAAATGTCGGCCGATTTGCCTGTCCGCAATTATTTTTTTTGTATTCTGTAAGAGATCGGCTAAAGACCGCCAATTATCATATGATGTAATCAGAATATTATGATTCGTCTAGTAATTTATTATACAGATAAATTTTACGTCTGCCCCGACCTTATAACAATAATTGACTGTGTGAGTATGTATTAACACACAAATATAACCTCAGGCAGTCACAATTGCTATGGTTTTAATAGCCAGGTAGGGGAAACTTATTTTTACTTTAATATATGGAGCAAGTCCGTTTAAATTTTTCGATTTTATATTTAAGAAAAACAAATTGAAGCCTTATATTCCTGCTCTGTCAAAATCTAGATACTGTATACACTTTATAAATTAAATCAAATTGATTCGTTTCTTCAGGGGATTAATTACAACATAATTATTAGCTGTGGCATTAATGGACGGCTTTGATGGGCTTATTGATTAATGGGTATATTACCAACCTTGCTCATGGATAATCACCGACGCTCAGGAACCCTTTTTAAGTTATTGATGCGGAGCCCTGCAGTGTAGGCTTCTGGAAACCTGAGGACTATCTGATACTCGCATTCCACGGATCACCGCACTTGTAGGACGCCTTTGCCTCTGAATGGGACAACATAGGCTATTTTCATTCATTCATTCAATATTCTGTTGTAGTTAAGCCTGAGGCAGTCTCAAAATCTAGATGAAACGTCGCTTTTCTTGACATATTTAATGCTGACTTTTTGGCCGCCTTTTTATTTATTTATTGGTAAATTAATTGCCACAGAATCCTTGTTGTAGTAGAAAGGTCAGCCCAACAATAAGGGATCATAGTAACAGTCTGTAAATTAATTACAGTTATGTTGGCAGAGCTGATCTTACAAAATGGTTCTTAATGGGACAGCTGAATCTTTTGATACGAGCCTGAGACAAAGAGATGTCTTCAATATAGTCTTGAGGAAAGTGGAAAGGGGATCGTGGATCATTTTGAGTTCAAATTTATGTGGGGGGAAGGACAAGTTACTTCTGCTACGCGAAAAGCTTGGAAATATACATTTTGTGATGAGAATTTTAAAAAGAAGGAAAACGATATAAGCAACTAATAAAATTCTGGCTCGTCCCATAGTTGAATACAGATGACACCGCGTAGAGGGTCCAGAAAAACTTCAGATGGTAGCAGCAAATTTTGTGATACTAGATCGAGGTCACTTCAGGGCATGAGAAGGTAGGAAAGTCAGTCTGGGACGCACCAGCTTATGGGAAAGTGGGAAAGTTTAGACGTGTCAAAACATTGAGACTGAAGCTTATTTCCTCCCGAATGGTTTACAATCCGCAACTGACCAGCGGCGGCTTCTGAACCCCTTTACAGGTGGCCCTTTTAAATGGTTATTTGTTCGACCCTTGGTACCTGCGGTGCATTGGGTTCCGGAGCTCGGAAAAGACAGTTTCACGAACTTTTAATCAATTAAAGTTAAATAAAAGTCCGTACTAATTTCCTAAAAACATATGTTAACTACACAATTATGCAGCACCGGCCTCTATACGGCAATTGAACATCAGTACATAGGTATAATATTTTGGGAGTCAATCGCCATGTCAGCATATTTAAATAATTACCATACATAAAACAATCAGACGTGCTGATTAAAACCAAAACGTTTTTCAGATATACTGATGAAACAGAGGCCGAAGTTTCCAGGCCTGTATATATTATATTATATTAGTGTGTTAAACGACTTTTTTTTACAGATAATCTTTAATATCACAAGGGATTTTAAAAATAAAATAGGTGGACGGCTCGACGCAGCTTTACGTAACAACGTTTAAACGTAAAGTGAAAGGTGAAGCAAAAAACTAAAAAATCAAAATTAAATACAGGAAAAAGAACTTATATACTATATACTTTGTTAAGATTTTCCGGGTCAAATCTAAAAACCAAAATTAAACACAGGAAAAAGAACTTGTATACTATATAATTTGTTAAGATTTTCCGGGTAAAATCTAAGAATCAAAATGAAATACAGGAAAAAGAACTTATATTGTATATGATTTGTTAAGATTTTCCGGGTCAAGTCTAAAAATCAAAATTAAATACAGGAAAAAGAACTTATATACTATATAATTTGTTAAGATTTTCCGGGTCAAATCTAAAAATCAAAATTAAATACAGGAAAAAGAACTTATATACTATATAATTTGTTAATATTTTCAGGGTCAAGTCTAAAAATCAAAATTAAACACAGGAAAAAGAACTTATATACTATATAATTTGTTAAGATTTTCCGGGTCAAGTCTAAAAATCAAAATTAAATACAGGAAAAAGAACTTATATACTATATAATTTGTTAAGATTTTCCGGGTCAAGTCTAAAAATCAAAATTAAATACAGGAAAAAGAACTTATATACTATATAATTTGTTAAGATTTTCCGGGTCAAATCTAAAAATCAAAATTAAATACAGGAAAAAGAACTTGTATACTATATAATTTGTTAAGATTTTCCGGGTCAAGTCTAAAAATCAAAATTAAATACAGGAAAAAGAACTTGAATACTATATAATTTGTTAAGATTTTCCGGGTCAAATCTAAAAATCAAAATTAAATACAGGAAAAAGATCTTATACACTTTATAATTTAAGATTTTAGGGTCAAGTCAAAAATCAAAATTAAATACAGGAAAAAGAACTTATATAATATATATTTTGTTAAGATTTTCCGGGTCAAATCTAAAATTCAAAATTAAATACAGGAAAAAGAACTTATATAATATATCATTTGTTAAGATTTTCCGGGTCAAGTCTAAAAATCAAAATTAAATACAAGAAAAAGATCTTATATACTATATAATTTGTTAAGATTTTCCGGGTCAAATCTAAAAATCAATATTAAATAGAGGAAAAAGAACTTGAATACTATATAATTTGTTAAGATTTTCCGGGTCAAATCTAAAAATCAAAATTAAATACAGGAAAAAGATCTTTTATACTATATGATTTGTTAAGATTTTCCGGGTCAAGTTTAAAAATCAAAATTAAATACAGGAAAAAGATCTTATATACTATATAATTTGTTAAGATTTTCCTGGTCAAGTCTAAAAATCATAATTAAATATAAGAAAAAGAATTTATATTATATATAATTTGTTATGATTTTCCGGGTCAAGTCTAAGAATCAAAATGGAATACAGGAAAAAGATCTTATATACTATATAATTTGTTAAGATTTTCCTGGTGAAGTCTAAAAATTAAATACAGGAAAAAGAACTTATATACTATATAATTTGTTAAGATTTTCCGGGTCAAGTCTAAAAATCAAAATTAAATACAGGAAAAAGAACTTATATACTATATAATTTGTTAAGATTTTCCGGGTCAAATCTAAAAATCAAAATTAAATACAGGAAAAAGAACTTGTATACTATATAATTTGTTAAGATTTTCCGGGTCAAGTCTAAAAATCAAAATTAAACACAGGAAAAAGAACTTATATACTATATGATTTGTTAAGATTTTCCGGGTCAAATCTAAAAATCAAAATTAAATACAGGAAAAAGAACTTATATACTATATGATTTGTTAAGATTTTCCGGGTCAAGTCAAAAAATCAAAATTAAATACAGGAAGAAGAACTTATATACTATATATTTTGTTAAGATTTTCCGGGTCAAATCTAAAAATCAAAATTAAATACTGGAAAAAGAACTTATATACTATATAATTTGTTAAGATTTTCCGGGTCAAGTTAAAAATCAAAATTAAATACAGGAAAAAGAACTTATATACTATATAATTTGTTAAGATTTTCCGGGTCAAATCTAAAAATCAAAATTAAATACAGGAAAAAGAACTTGTATACTATATAATTTGTTAAGATTTTCCGGGTCAAGTTAAAAATCAAAATTAAATACAGGAAAAAGAACTTATATACTATATAATTTGTTAAGATTTTCCGGGTCAAATCTTAAAATCAAAATTAAATACAGGAAAAAGAACTTATATAATATATGATTTGTTAAGATTTTCCGGGGCAAGTTTAAAAATCAAAATTAAATACAGGAAAAAGATCTTATATACTATATAATTTGTTAAGATTTTCCGGGTCAAGTCTAAAAATCAAAATTAAATATAGGAAAAAGATTTTATATACTATATAATTTGTTAAGATTTTCCGGGTCAAATCTAAAAATCAAAATTAAATACAGGAAAAAGAACTTATATACTATATAATTTGTTAAGATTTTCCTGGTGAAGTCTAAAAATTAAATACAGGAAAAAGAGCTTATATACTATATAATTTGTTAACATTTTCCTGGTCAAATCTAAAAATCAAAATTAAATACTAGAAAAAGAACTTGTATACTATATAATTTGTTAAGATTTTCCGGGTCAAATCTAAAAATCAAAATTAAATACAGGAAAAAGAACTTATATACTATATAATTTGTTAAGATTTTCCGGGTCAAGTCTAAAAATCAAAATTAAATACAGGAAAAAGAACTTATATACTATATAATTTGTTAAGATTTTCCGGGTCAAGTCGAATGATTTTTAATAAGCAACATATCTAAAATTATTCTTCTACAATAGTGATGTTGCCTGTACAATATTTGTGGCCTTACCAAAAATCAAACTAGTGGTTCACATACCTCAACCTTATTTTTGGACGTTACTTTTATATTTGTCCCAAGATTACTTCAACACAAAGATATGTCATGCGTGGCAATGGCAATATTCCAACTTAGTATGGCTGGAGTCAAGTTTAAGGAGAGTCTGAAGGACCTATCTTTTGCCAGCGTTAAAATTGGTATTTTTTATTCGAAAATCCGTTGTAGATACGGTGATGAAATCATCACAGCTTATTTTATTTAGCATTTTGGTGTGTTTGTACTAGCAGAAAAAAACCAGTTTAAAATAGTTCCAAAGCCTTAATTATGGGTGACTTATCCTTACGGGTAATAATAATACAGAGTGTTTCTTTTACAGCTTCCCCTCCCTCGCTAACTGTATTTGCTAATAAAGACCGTCACCTTATAGGGTTACCAATTTTATTATTTTTTTAGGGTCTCTATTCAAGCGCGCGGATATTTTAAGAAGTCTCTGAGTAAACGGGGGTATATTGTAGTGCAGTAAAGCAACACTTTCCTCATTTCTCTTTTCACCTCGTTCTATATAGTGTTGCAACATCGAAATTAAGTAAGTCCCGAAACGTCTCAGAGTATCGCAGACCCGCCACATCGCCGCAATTAATCTACAAACGTGCAGATTGCCCCTTGTAG
The DNA here is from genome assembly GCA_034510155.1 of Eucriotettix oculatus. Taxonomy (NCBI): domain Eukaryota; kingdom Metazoa; phylum Arthropoda; class Insecta; order Orthoptera; family Tetrigidae; genus Eucriotettix; species Eucriotettix oculatus. The sequence goes on along the minus strand of CM067377.1, from coordinate 201,997,396 downwards.
TCGGACACTTGAAAATTATAATCGCACACGGTCATAATTATTTCAAATAAATAAATAAATCGTACGTTTGGAAAATTAACAAAAGGAGTTACGTAAAAAAAACCCCTGATGTTAATCGAAGACCAATTTTTGAACGGCGACATTATACAGAGTTCTAAATTAATTTACAAGTTTGGGTTAAGAATTTTAATTCACTGCTGTGGAAGCCATGTTGTCAAGTTTATAATCTATTAGTGAAAAATTCATTTAGCTGTCCAATAATGGAAGAAGTGACTAGTATCGTTGGTTTGCCTGTGTTTCTTTTATCTTGTGTAAAAAAAAAAGACAGCAGCGCGGAACATTTCGAGAAGATTAACGAAAATGTCAACAGGTTATGGGGTGTTATAACAGTAAGAGAGGTGAGTAAGTATGGGAAAATTCATCAAGCGTTTTATTACCGTGATTAGACTGGTCACAGGAAGAAGTAATCTACACTCACAATTAGTGAAGTAGGGTTACCTACGGCAGGGGGCCGTTTTAAGGAGTAAAATTACAAATGGCGCCCAACTGCAGGGCTCAGTATTGACAACAAAGGAGCATTACAGCGGGTTTTCTACCCTTTTTGCATATTTATTTATTGCTATATATATCTCGTGACTGCGTGACTGTCACGGGCATTGCCCAACGCAGTTCTATAAATGTCACAATTAAGCTGGTAAATAGATAGCTACGGAGTATATTCAGCATATGTTGAAGAGTAGGACAAATTAATGACTGGAACAATCTGCCTGCAGGAGTGTTTGGGGAACTTTCTCTAACGGAAAGAAAATTTCGACTTAATCTAAGTTTAGTGTAGTGTAGTGAAGTGATCAGTGCTGCGAAATCTCTAAAAATATACTACAGTGAAATATATTTCCAGTTTTTTTTCTTTTTTTTCAGGCAAAAACAATAATATTCTCTTTTTTTAAAAAAAACATTCCTAATAATATGATTTTTTTGGGGTTAACAGGCTACATGAGGGTGATCCTGAAACAGGCAACTCCCCTTTAATAGCATAGGAAGGGAATTGAAAAGGGGGGAGATGCGGAAGGTAGAGCAAGGTAGCCAAGGGTTAACTAGGGCCCCCGGGCTATGGTTTAAGGATCCTACCCGGTGTTTCACCTAAAGAGATGCAGGGAAAACCCTAGAAAACCTGCATCAGGTAGGTCGGGCATTGGGTACTATTCTCACGCCCTTCCCTGTGAATGACGGGAGACGAGTCTGCTGTGGGGACGCAGCATTCCCTTCTCCGTGTCTCCACCAGTTTCAGGAGGCAGTTGGCCGACTGATCCAATGGGATTAGCGGACAACTCTTGCCATATGCCCAAGGTCTTTGACCCCGGTACATATACCTCCTAAAATAGGTGAAGGTGTCTCGGCATATGAGAACTTTGATAAAAAGTACCCTGAGAGAGTGAGAGGCATCCCCGACATGATCAGGTAAGCCCCGCAGTCACTCTGGGCTGAAGCGCCTGCGAGAAAACTCCCGCAGAGCCCATCCATCAATAATATGATTTTTTTTTTGGTTAACAGGCTACATGAGGGTGATCCTGAAACAGGCAACTCCCCTTTAATAGCATAGGAAGGGAATTGAAAAGGGGGGATGTGGAAGGTAGAGCAAGGTAGCCAAGGGTTGACTAGGGCCCCCGGACTATGGTTTAAGGATCCTACCCGGTGTTTCACCTAAAGAGATGCAGGGAAAACCCTAGAAAACCTGCATCAGGTAGGTCGGGCATTGGGTACTATTCTCACGCCCTTCCGAATGACGGGAGACGAGTCTGCTGTGGGGACGCAGCATTCCCTTCTCCGTGTCTCCACCAGTTTCAGGAGGCAGTTGGCCGACTGATCCAATGGGATCAGCGGACAGCTCTTGCCATATGCCCAAGGTCTTAGACCCCAGCACATATACCTCCTAAAATAGGTGAAGGTGTCTCGGCATATGAGAACTTTGATAAAAAGTACCCAGAGAGAGTGCGAGGCATTCCCGACATGATCAGGTAAGCCCCGCAGTCGCTCTGGGCTATAATATGATTCCACACTTATTTATTTATATTGAATATAATTATACTTTCAACTATAGGTTAAATATGGTCCTTACGACCAGTTTATTAATTATTGTTTAAGTTCTATGTATCTGCCACCAGGGGGGCATCTGCCCATTTGTAGATTTAATAAATACAATACAGTATTTTTTACAATTTTTTGTAGCGAAATTAAGGGTGAATTATTTTTTCAAAGGGTCACTACTTTTTATAATATTCTTCTGTTTTTGTGAGAGAGATTTGGGAATTTTTTTCCCCCGGACAGGGAAAGAGAGAAGAAGGGGAAGACGACCAAGGACGAGGACATCGGGAGGAAGACAAGAAAAGGGAGGAGAACGAGAAGTAGTAGAAGGGAGAGAGAACAGCAAAGCATTTTTTTTTCGCTTTCGTATAAAGTAACAGCTCTGGGCTTTTGTTTCTATTATTTTTTCATTTTTTTTGGAAGATACAGGAAGAGAAGATAATGAGAATAGGACGGAGGGGAAGGAGGAGAAGGAGAAGAGGAAGGAAAAGGAGCGTAAGAAGTAGAGTAAGTAGAAGAAGAAGAAAGCATAGGCAAAAAAGGAGGAAAAGAGGATGAAGAAAGATTTACTTTTGAGAGAGACGATGAGAGCGTTTTTACTTTCTTATCATTGTAAAATTGGGCGGCAGTGTAGCTTTAAAACTGACGTTGGGAAATTTTCATTTTTAAATCGGACTGTAAGGGATTGGAACAATTTACCTGCAGAAGTTTTCGAAACATTCCCTGCCAATAGCAACGTGTTTCAGGGAAGAATTAGGAAGTGTAGTGAAGTGCGACGAAACAATATATGAATAATGGGTACTTTTTTTATCTTTTTTTGTTAGAATTTAATTTAATTTATATTATATTAGTGTAATTATTATCTATAACATATTTTATTTTTAAGTTTATTTTTCGTAACTGCCACCGCATAGTGCTGCTACTCAATTGCAGTATTAATAAATTCAATCAATCCAATTCATATAGTGCTACTTCAGCGCTCTTTTAATTTCATTATTTTTATATATCTTTCTTTTGAAAGGCATAGAGGATTATTATTTTATGTATGTGTGTCTGTGTGTGTGTGTGGGAGAGGGGGGGAGAGAGACAAGGAGAGAAGAAGAAAGGAGGAGGAAAATTAGAAGAAGTGTAAGAAGAAAAAGGAGGGAAAGAAACGGAAGGAGTAGTACAAGAACAAGGAGTAACAGAAAAAGAAAATGCTGTAGAATGAGGAGGAGGAGAAAAATAAGAAGAAGGAGAACGAGTAGGAGAAGAAGAATAATGGACAGAGGAAGGAAATGAAGACGGAGAAGAGTGTCTTTACTTTCTAATGCCGTGGAGTACTGATTGGGTCTCGGGTTACAGTTTTGTCAGAAGTCAAGAGGTCCTGATATTTTTTTTGATTAATGTTACGAAGGATGATTTCCTGGGGGAGAGTGAGTAGGTGTGTTTACCGTCTAAAAGTTATGCGGCGACGGTGGAACATTCGAGGATAGGAGATTTGAAGATGCTGATCGGTGGCTGTAAAGTATTCGGATAAATTGGACGACTTCGTTACCCAGTACCTTATGTAACGTCTGGTCCACATGAATATTTATGCCCGTTCAGCGAATGTAGTCGAAGAAGAAGAATCGCTTCGAAACAAGTAGTATATTCACTCACCTCGGACTTCACCTCTATATCCGAATTACCCACGACTTTAGCCAATAGCAATTCATCAAACACTTCCCCGAGTTACAAATACGGGAATCATATGTCTTTCTTCGAAGTCGTGAAACCTCACGCAACCAGATTATGGAACTTTACCCGTGGGAAAGTTAAGACGTGTCAAAACATTGAGACTGAAGCTTATGTCCTCCCGAATGGTTTACAATCCGCAACTGACCAGTTGAGTAGGTGCGATTACCGTCTAAAAGTTATGCGACGACGGTGGAACATGCGAGGATAGGAGATTTGAAGTTGCTGATCGGTGGCTGTAAAGTATTCGGATAAATTGGACGACTTCGTTACCCGGTAACTTATGTAACGCCTGGTTCACATGAACCTGGGGCTGCGATGGTACGTAACATTCGTGACATAACCAACATTTTCCTGCTCCAATCCTAATAACCACCACGTGAGGGAGACTGACGAGGAAAATCGGAGAACCGGTTTTACCAAACCTATACATATTATAGCCTACACGTTACTTATCAATTCAGCAATAAATAACCATCTGTTTATCGGCGCCTTTTCCTCCTAAAATTTAACATTTTTTAAGACTAAATTTGGAACCTTAAAATTCCTGAACGGCAAAGCACCTGGCTGGTCGCTAACAAAGAAAAACAAACTTCATTTTAAAACGTCGCCTTTGAAGACAAATCGTCGCTTGAAGTTTATTCCCACAATTTAAATTTTTTTTTTTTACACTTTTAAGAATGTGAAACGTCTGTGTTAAAAGCACAGTAGTCACACAAAGAAGCAAGCAGATTAAAAATGATAAACTTTTCTGACTTAAAAATTTACAATAATTAAAAAGACGGCCAAAATTCAGCATTAAATATATCACTATTTATTAACAAAAGCGACGATACCCAATCAATTTAATTAACAAACATGTCAAAATTAGATTGAATAAAATCAGGTATTCCGACAATTATTTATCTGTTAAAAAGATTGACAGAAAAAAGAATTTCATAATTTTACCTTATATAGCAAACGTACAATGTTTGTTTTCATGATTACGTTGTAGATGTTGCTAATAAATAATTTAAATTTCGTTCTAAATATTAAAGACAAATTTAACTTTCTGCAAAGACATAATTAATTGTTTCGATTGTAACGCATTGTATATCGGACAAACTGAGAGACCTTAAAAAAACTCGCGTTAAGGAACATAAAAACAACATTAAATTAGACTTCTGTAGTCAATCAAATTAATTTAAAAGGACTGGTTCATATCAATCAATTAATTAGTCTTTAAAACAACCCGATTTATTTTCAGTCCAATTCACATATCCTCCTCAGTAGCTTTCGACTATATTGTCATTTTCAACTCTTATCTAATTTAAAGCAGCATTATATAATTCTATTTACAACATTGTAGCAATCTTGCTATGTCATACTTGAGACACTCCACATATGCTAAAAATCACAATTTCGATTGGCAAAATGTGGAAATTTTAGACGAAGAAAATAATTACTTCTCGAGAAATGTGAGTGAAAAGTTGTATATCAGGCTGTGCAACCCTCGTGCAATTGATGTTAAAAAAATGACACGAATATTTTGAATAAAATTTACGATACCCTTTTGTTGTAGTAGTTTAAAGCTTTAATAATTCTTCTCCATTGTTATAATTTAACTGCCGAAAGCACTCATTGTTACTGCATCATTTTGGCCAGGAGCTAGAGATGGATCAAATTCCTCTTTCTTTTTTTTGGTTAACAGGCTACATGAGGGTGATCCTGAAACAGGCAACTCCCCTTTAATAGCATAGGAAGGGAATTGAAAAAGGGGGGATGCGGAAGGTAGAGCAAGGTAGCCAAGGGTTAACTAGGGCCCCCGGGCTATGGTTTAAGGATCCTACCCGGTGTTTCACCTAAAGAGATGCAGGGAAAACCCTAGAAAACCTGCATCAGGTAGGTCGGGCATTGGGTACTATTCTCACGCCCTTCCGAATGACGGGAGACGAGTTTGCTGTGGGGACGCAGCATTCCCTTCTCCGTGTCTCCACCAGTTTCAGGAGGCAGTTGGCCGACTGATCCAATGGGATCAGCGTACAACTCTTGCCATATGCCCAAGGTCTTTGACCCCGGTACATATACCTCCTAAAATAGGTGAAGGTGTCTCGGCATATGAGAACTTTGATAAAAAATACCCAGAGAGAGTGCGAGGCATCCCCGACATGATCAGGTGAGCCCCGCAGTCACTCTGGGCTGAAGCGCCCTTCATTCAAATTCCTCCCATGTAATTCTTCATATGTACTTTCAATAATCTTTTCGGCTGAGGGAGTCGAGGAGTAAATAGGATGTATTGCTAAATTTGTAACTTTTGAACCATGTTTTTTATATTTAAATTAAAAAATTGTAACATTTAATTTATTGTAATATTATGTATACATCACAATATATTTATCTAGGACAAATATTTTCCTTTAACAACAAAATGGAAGAAGAAATAAAGAGAAGAGTTTCATCAGCTTGGAAAACTTTCCGGTCCTTATTTATATAGTTTATATTGTTGGACAGAACCCTAAATAGGAAGCTCAAAATGGAAACACTAGAAAACTGCGTTTTTCCAGTATTATTGTATGGGTGTCAAACATGGGCTTTCAGAGTAAAAGAGAGAAAGAAACACTCTACAAGTATGCCAGAGGAAAAATGCAGAGGAAGATCCTTGGCATTTCTCTGAAAGATAGAGTATCAAACATCTTGATACACAGGATGTCAGCAACAATAGACGTTGCTCAACAGGCTACAAAGACCAAAGGGGGATGGAGAGGACACGTTGTGAGGCTACAAGACGAAAGATGGACGTTACAAGCTACCACATGGGACCAAGACGCAAGTGGACGGACCTATTCAAAAAAACAAGCAGGAGGACAATGGAACTAAGTGACAGTGAAGTGTAGTGAAACTAATAAAGACATCTTACGCCGATTAGTTCACCGCACTTGTAGGACGCCTTTGCCTCTGAATGATGGGACAACATAGGCTACTTTCATTCATTCAATATTCTGTTGTAGTTAAGCCTGAGGCAGTCTCAAAATCTAGATGAAACGTCGCTTTTCTTGACATATTTAATGCTGACTTTTTGGCCGCCTTTTTATTTATTTATAGGTAAATTAATTGCCACAGAATCCTTGTTGTAGTAGAAAGGTCAGCCCAACAATAAGGGATCATAGTAACAGTCTGTAAATTAATTACAGTTATGTTGGCATTGCTGATCTTCCAAAATGGTTCTTAATGGGACAGCTGATACGAGCCTGAGACAAAGAGATGTCTTTAACATAGTTTTGAGGAAAGTGAAAAGGGGATCGTGGATCATTTTGAGTTCAAATTTATAGAGGGGGGGAGGACAAGTTACTTCTGCTACGCGAAAAGCTTGAAAATACATTTTGTGATGAGAATTTTAAAAAGAAGGAAAACGATATAAGCAACTAATAAAAGTTGAATACAGATAACACCGCGTAGAGGGTCCAGAAAAACTTCAAATGGAAGCAGCAAATTTTGTGATACTAGATCGAGGTCACTTCAGGGCATGAGAAGGTAGGAAAGTCAGTCTGGGAATCGTTGGCAACGAAGAAAGACAGACTTTGGGCACCATTTAAATCATACACAGGGATCAAAAAAGAGAAAAGACGAACAAGGAGGATAAGGTGAAGAAAGCAACCTGTATTGGGAGACGGGTATTAGAATACAGGATAAGAAAAAAAATGCCTACGCTCATATCATTTGTATATTTAGAAAAAAGCCTTTGATAACGTAAACTGGAACAATCTATTAAGGATTTTGGAGGAATAAAATATCGAGAATGAAGAGTCATTCATAACATCTACGGAAAGCAGTCAGCAGTAATTATAATTGAAGGACAAGAAAAGAAAGCAGAAATCAATAAAGGAGTAAGACAAGGATGCAGTCTGCCACCAATTAAGTTTAACTTATATATAGAAAATGCAATGAAGATGGTTAAAACGGAATATGGAAATGGAGTCAAAATGCAAGTTTTTAAAAATTTTAAATAAATAATTTTCTGTATTCAAAATTTATATTTATTTATTTTTTAAAAAAATTGTGGTTATGTTCAAAAATATTGTTGTTCAAAATTTTTTCAAAATTTATATTTATTTATTTTTTAAAAATTTGTGGTTATGTTCAAAAATATTGTTGTGTTTAAAATGTGGCAATTGATGTTTTTGATTATTAGGATAATAAGCTGAAAAAGGTACAAATAAGTACCGAAACTTTGTGTTTTTTCTCTTTGGAAATTGTTAAAAATTAAGTCGGAAATTGGCCGAAAATGTTTACTTCGTATTAAAAACGTTTGTGTGATATTTATTTTATCATATTATCTGTAATTTAGTTGCTTTTTTAGTGTAAGTAGTATGTTTTGAACATAGACGTGCCATATTTTTAAGAGGCAGAAAGTTTTAAATGTCGCTAGAAACAATATATTTCTTTTAAAAATGACGTTGTCCGTTTCGTTTTCGCAATGGGGTGAATAATAAAAGCCATTTCGTGTTGTAACGAGCATATCTGTGCCTTTTAATAACAAAAATGGGGCCATTAAAGCGGAAGAATAGAACTTTCTAAGTTCCTCGTAGTATATTAAGTTTTATTACGTATCTAAATTTTTTTCCTTTGAGTACCAGATGTTCTATATATTTTTTTTATCTCCGTTTATCTTTTCTTTCTTGGATTGTTTTAAAGCGCGGGATATCTGGGCCAGGGTCTTTGATATCAGGGGACGACATTTTTTGGGCAGCTCTTAGCGAAGGTTGTTGCCGTAAGGTAATGACTTGGAGAGGGGACAAGAGGAAGGAGGAGAAGAAGAAAAAGAACCTATGGAGAAATCCCTTCTTTTTCCTACTTGAGGCTTCCTAAACTGCCGTCGTAACTGACCTTGGCCCATACAGACGTCGACGTCGTCGTTGTCTACACGAGAATTCCACGCGAGCCGCTGATTAAAAGCAATCACACTCAAAGTTCCTGGAACCGCTTCAAAGCACTGCTGGAACGTTGATGACTGACACGCTCACTCTCTCTCTATATATATAACACCGTGACTCACTTGAAACCCGTATTTCCGGATACCCTTGACGTTTCGGACCATGAGGAATTGGTTGGAAATTTGTTATAAATATATGTATGTGCTGTGGCATTCAGTCCTAAGACTGGTGTGATGCAACCCTTCCATGCGAACCTATCTTGCGCAAGCCTTTTCATTAACTCATAACTAACACAATCCACATAATCCCTAATCTGCTTTAATAGCATAGGAAGGGAATTGAAAAAGGGGGGGATGCGGAAGGTAGAGCAAGGTAGCCCAGGGTTAACTAGGGCCCCCGGGCTATGGTTTAAGGATCCTACCCGGTGTTTCACCTAAAGAGATGCAGGGAAATCCCTAGAAAACCTGCATCAGGTAGGTCGGGCATTGGGTACTATTCTCACGCCCTTCCGAATGACGGGAGACGAGTCTGCTGTGGGGTCGCAGCATTCCCTTCTCCGTGTCTCCACCAGTTTCAGGAGGCAGTTGGCCGACTGATCCAATGGGATCAGCGGACAACTCTTGCCATATGCCCAAGGTCTTTGACCCCGGTACATATACCTCCTAAAATAGGTGAAGGTGTCTCGGCATATGAGAACTTTTATAAAAAATACCCAGAGAAAGAGCGAGGCCTTCCCGACATGATCAGGTGAGCCCCGCAGTCACTCTATCGGGAACTATTCTCAAACCCTTCCGAATGACGCCTGCGAGTGAACTTCGCGGCTTAGTCCAGTCAAGTCTTGCACTAATTTGGAAACAAGTTTAATGGCTTGACCTCAAGTACTCACCAAATTAATGTTAGCAGCCACGGCCGAGCAACCACTTTCAACGTGGAAAAATTGCCACCGTTAATTATTATTAATAGCAGAACTCGACGCTAATTATAATTACATCCACCTTCACAGAGTCGCCGAAAGAGAAATTTTTGTCATGGCTTCCCGATTGTGCTGAAGGCGTTTAGATCAAATAACAGAGAAAAATGCCCCCGAATAACCTCCAAGGACGGAAGAGGACGACGAAGCAACACGGGTTCCATCCTCCCACATACTTTATTTTCACTGCATACTAGAAATCTGAGACGGACTGATTTCACAATAACGAGGAGTGGTGTTGAAACGTTCCTTTAAAGGTAGTAATGTCTGCGGTTGAATGTATTTGTGGCTCGAGCAAGGACAAGGCAAGGAGTCGTGTTAACAACACATTCTTTACATGTAGGGAGAGGTTTGAATGTCGACAAGATGTTATCGGGAAATTAATAGTAAGTTTACTCCTCAACATTCCTATTCAAGGAAATTACAACAACAATTACAAGTTAAGAGCAGTCGTTACCTGGCATTGAATCTTTGGAAGGCTGAGTTCTTTGCCTGCGCTAGACAAGAATATAGATAACTCACGTCTAAAACTATATTATCATAAAAGGAATTATTTATTCTTATAACATGATTTATTATATATTACATTAAATTTAAAATAAATAAAAAGTATAGCCAATTTATCAGCAATCATATTTAATTAACATTCAGTTCATATAATTACGACGTTCCGCCATTATTTGTGGACTTCGTAAGGCAGCTTCTTAAAATTTAAAGAAATATATATTAATTTTGAATAGATAATATTGTGTTAAAATTGTTGTTGTGGTATTCAGCCCTAAGACTGGTCTCATGCAACGCTCCATGCTAACCTATCTTGCGCAAGCCTTTTCATTTCCTTATAACAAGCACAAGTCACGTACTCACTAATCTGCTTAGCGTATTCCGTCCTTCGCCTCCCTATTCAGTTCTTACTTTACTCACTTCCCTCTAATGCTAATTTTAACAGGCTACATGAGGGTGATCCTGAAAGTGGCAACTCCTCTTTAATAGCATAGGAAGGGAAAGAAAACGGGAGAATGTTGTAATGATAGGGGGGGGGGTATTAACTAATGAATTTAATAATTGAGTTAAAATATATATTTTTTAATTGTAACACAATAATTTTAATATGGGTAGTGCGTAGATATATTAAGTTCAAAATAATTATTTAAAAATGGGATTTTATTAAAGATCTCAGGGTATTAATGGTTTGGGTGATCACGTGTAGCAGATCTGTTCGTTGACGAACCTGAGTTGTCTTCATAGGCGTCTCGCTGTAATTTCCGTGTTGTGGAACTTGAAGCGGCCGGTAGACAATCGTACGAAGTCGTGCTGGCAAAGTAAGGAAACTCCGCTTTTTCCTCTTTCTTCCCTGCTTCCTGGACTGATCAAAGCATGGTCTGTCTCCGCTGCCACCTCACCACCAATCTGCCATAACTTCTCTGCTGCCAATCTCCTTTCGCCACCACCTTCAAAAATCTCCTCCTCCACTCTCCTTCAATATCCTCTCACCATCACTTTGCAAAATCTGTCCTATCTCCTCTCAAATTGTCTCCGCCAGCCTCTTTAAAGCCTTGTCCCCACTTATCCGACACCTATCACTAAGGTGACAGGGATGGATATCCTCCAATCCTATTCCTTGTTTCATTTGGGGAACACACGCCACACGTCACCAAATTCCCAGGCAGATTAAGACATTCCGAAACGGCGCCGAGGTGTCCGAGCTTTATGGTCCAGGTGTCAGCCGCAGTCCCTTTGTTATTATTCCGAGCCGCCAAAACGACGCGCGGAAAAACCCCTTCTTCCTGACAAACAACTTGCTCATGCCGGGATATTTGGTATTTAAGTTCCCGTAAATTATAATAAAAAATTGGACGCGGGTTCTACTGCGCTACAATGCGGAAGGTAGAGCAAGGTAGCCAAGGGTTGACTAGGAGGCCCCCGGGCTGTTTTTTTGGGTAACAGGCAACATGAGGGTGATCCTGAAACAGGCAACTCCCCTTTAATAGCATAGGAAGGGAATTGAAAAGGGGGGATGCGGAATGTAGAGCAAGGTAGCCAAGGGTTAACTAGGGCCCCCGGGCTATGGTTTAAGAATCCTACCCGGTGTTTCACCTAAAGAGATGCAGGGAAAACCCTAGAAAACCTGCATCAGGTAGGTCGGGCATTGGGTACTATTCTCACGCCCTTCCGAATGACGGAGACGAGTTTGCTGTGGGGACGCAGCATTCCCTTCTCCGTGTCTCCACCAGTTTCAGGAGGCAGTTGGCCGACTGATCCAATGGGATCAGCGGACAGCTCTTGCCATATGCCCAAGGTCTTTGACCCCGGTACATATACCTCCTAAAATAGGTGAAGGTGTCTCGGAATATGAGAACTTTGATAAAAAGTACCCAGAGAGAGTGCGAGGCATCCCCGACATGATCAGGTGAGCCCCGCAGTCACTCTGGGCTGAAGCGTCTGCGAGAAAACTCCCGCAGCGCCTGTATAAAGTAACAGGCGTGTTTGAAATAGTTGTTATATTTACACTGTGACTTTGTTTCACCTGAGGGCGCAATCAAATATCCTCAGAGCCATCCATGGTTGGTGCTTCATGTGAGCAATCAAACTCTACAACAGGATCTAGGGATTGAGTTTCGTCAACGATGTTATTCAAAAAAAGAAAGAAAAATAGAGAGAGAGAGGAGATGAGAGGAAGAGAGAAGGAGGGGGGACAGAGAGAAAGGAGAGAGTGGAGAGGGAGGGAGAGAGAGAGATTTAATCAACACCTCAAGAAACTGAAAATCAATAACAACCCTGTTATACAACCACTGTTGGAATATAGAAACCACACAAGACCAAAACGATTCCGTGTAACTGACCTCACAGTGGAGGGTAACAACACAAAAAAAAATATAGCATATAGGACCTGTTTTCTGATTGCAATTTTAAACCTGTATTTAGTGACTAATTTTGAGCGTCAACCTGAACGGTACTGGTCTGGACCGTGCTCAAGATATGATGTAAATGCTCGGGAACGTGAAGTGGTTCACATTAAGTCGTGCCTAATTGGCGAGGAAGTGAGGACCGTTTATCACGCTGGGACCGTGAAAGTGAGGTCCTTCCTCGCGGGTTTTAAGGAAACGGACTCGTTATTCATAAAGGCAGAACGTAACTTGCTGCGAACGGAAAGTGTTCCATTGCCAATTAGAGACGTCTTAACTGGGTTTAAGGCCACTCCACGAGGAGAGGTCGAAGGGAAAAAGGCTTGTGGCGGCGGATATCCTTCGCACCCATTTACAATCCTTCTACATCAGTTCCATTTTTTTTATAAAAAAATACACATTTTAATATCCGAAAGTTATGAGGTTAATTGGCGTCGAGGAGGGAGGAGAAAATATCCTTATGAAGAACAAGGACTGTGGGACGTGTAAAGAGTCAGTAAGTAGGCGATGTAGAAAATCGGCTGTATTTGTTGGGATGCGTTCCGAAAATATCACTGGAAAGGGTACAGAGGCAGGCCCGGATTTAAGGCGATTGGGCCCAATCAGGCCCCGCATCAACACCTCAATTAACAAAAAGATATTTTTAGAAATTTAAAGCAAATTGCTTTTGACGATAAAGGATAAATTATTCAAATATTTAAAAATATAGATGTATTTAGTTACAACGGGAGAGCCCGGTGGCAACATACACTTAATATTCCAATAAAGGAATATAAGTCAAGGAGAAGAAATAAAAACCTTACGAACGTAGACTTTCCCGGTGAATAATTCGGATGAAATCTTCACGGTTAACCAACCGGGTCAGTTATTTAAAACAACACAACGTTTCTGCGGCCATTTTCTGCCGCCGTCTTCAGAAGACGACGGCAGAAAATGGCCGCAGAAACGTTGTGTTCTTTTAAATACCTGACCCGGTTGGTTAACCGTGAAGATTTCATCCTGAAAAAACCTTACGCTTTGCCGACGATATTGTAGTATTACGGGAATCACAAGAAGACTTGGAAACCATAATAAATGGCATGAACGTAGTACTGTAGAAAGAGTTCAATATGAGGATTAATAGATGCAACACCAAAGTAATGGAGTGTACTTTGGGAAACAGTGGAATAACAACGGATGTTAGATTGGGAAGGGATAAAATTATACTGATTACAAAAAGAATAAGTAGACGAATTACTGACAAAAGTAGGTGTCACAAAATAATCAATACACACAACGTTTCTGCAATCTTTGTTGGCCTCGTGATGAGGATTAATAGAGGGGAAACCAAGGTGATGGAGTGGAGTATGGGAATACGTGGAATTACAAAGGTTCTTAGATTGAGAAGGGATATTTTGACGGACGTTAAGGAATTCTGCTACTTGGGAAGCGTAAAATGTAGGAATGGTAAAAGTATAGTAGACAGGCAAGGAAGGCTTTCGCGAAAAAGAGGGATTAACTTACGGGTAATATAAGTATGAATATAAGGAAATAGCTGGTAAAAATGTTCGAATGGAAGTGTGGCTTTATAAACGTGGACGATAGGAGTTGAAATGTGGTGCTATAGGCGATTGCTGAAAATCAGATGGGTGGATAGAAACACAAACGAGAAAGTTCTAAACAGAATATGGGAAAAGAGAACAATATGGAGGACGTTGACTAAGAGAAGGGATAGATTAATAGGCCACGTTTTAAGACACGAGGGTCTTGTAAAATTAGCATTAGAGGGAAGTGTGTGGAGGGTAAGGACAGAAAAGGGAGGCCAAGGATGGAATTCGCTAGGCAGATTACGAAGGCTGTGGGATGTGCTAGTTATGCTGTTGTTGTGGTATTCAGTCCTAAGCCTGGTCTGATGCAACCGTCCATGCTAACCTATCTTGCGCAAGCCTTTTCATTCCCTTATAACTAGCACACCACACATTCTCCCTACTCTGCTGCTTAGCGTATTCCATCATTTTCCTCCCTCTTCTAATCTTACCCCACACACACTTCCCTCTAATGCTAATTTTACAAGACTCTCGTGTCTTAAAACTTGGCCTATTAATCTATCCCTTCTCTTAGTCAACGTCCTCCATATTGTTCTCTTTTCCCTTATTCTGTTTAGAACTTCCTCGATTGTGATTCTATCCACTCATCTCATTCTCCTATAGCACCACATTTCAAAGGCTTCTATTCTTTTCCTTTCCCCAACTCCTATCGTCCACGTTTCGCACCCACGTAACGCCACACTGCATACCAACGTTTTTAGTAATGATGTCCTTATATTTATACTTATATTAGACTTAAGTAAATTAATCTTCATACTTGTGCTATCCTACTCTAGTTATTACGCAGAATTACTTAACTTATTTCAAAATATCCCTTCCTCCACTGTTTTCCCATACTAAACTCCATTACCTTGGTTTTCCCGGCTATTCACTGTTTCCAATCACTCCATCACGAGGCCAACAAAGATTGCAGAAACGTTGTGTGTATTATTTATTTTGTGACCTACTTTTGTCAGTAATTCGTCTACTTATTCTTTTTGTAATTAGTATAATTTTATCCCTTCCCAATCTAACATCCGTTGTTATTCCACTGTTTCCCATAATACTACACTCCATTATCTTGGTTTTCCCTCTATTAATCCTCATATTGAAGTCTTTCCAGGATCGCGTTCATGCCATTTATTATGGTTTCCAAGTCTTCTTCTATCTCCCCTAATACTGGAATAGCATCGGTTTTTATTTCTCCTCCTGGAAGTATGATTACTTTTCCATATTCCATACGGACATTTTTAGCAACCATTTCCTAATATTCACACTTATATTATTATATTACCGGCTAATGGAATGAAAAGGGTTAGCATCAGACCAGTCTTAGGACTGAATACCACAACAACAACAATGCGTAGAATTTGTCCTTATTTTCGGTGTTGACTGTTTGTGTAATATTTGAATGTAGTCCCCAGGTTGAAGGCTAGTTTGTCCTGATTGTCTTCCCTCTAGTTCAGTTTGTGCTTGTCTGGATTTACGTAAGTAGTATTACCAAACCTCAGCAGATAACTGACACCGTTTTCTCTCTTTAAACTGTTCTCTTTCTATTGGCTATTATTCACTTTATTACATTAACTGGTTTGACTCAACAAAATTGACTTTCGTGTTAAGACTAATTTATGAAGAATACTTCAAAATAATATCCACGCGAATTCATCGGAACGTAAATCGTAACACGGAATAAACATGAAATCCAGCTAATTTGGCCGCATACAAATAATGAAAATCACGGAATACATTTACAACGTTTCGCCCGCATTTGTGGACTTCGTCAGTTATCTAGACAAACATTTAAAAAACAAATAAAATTTTGAAGACAGATTAGATTCTGAAAGGAAAAAGAAAATTATTTGAAGTGATTTTTAGGAGTGTGTTTAAACATATAATAATATATAAATTTAACAATTGTAATAATAGATGTGTTGAATATTAAATAACAAAGTAAACCATTTCAAGCATATACACAGTAAGTAATTAAGAAGATAAAAAAATAGTAAAATGTGTGTATAAAACCGTACAATGACACATTGTCAAAGTAATTAACCATTATCAGATGCTAGCTTTTTATAAGCAATTCTTACTAGGTTGTCGATTTTACTGGGAAATATGTGAACATTTTCTTACAGTAATAAAGTATACTTTTAAATTAAATAAATAAAACTGACTTACATTTTACATGGACAAACAAATGTGAATAATTTTAATAATCGTAGGACGTAAAATTGTCGACATTCGTTTACCTTCTTAAAATGCAAGTCTGTTTCTATTTATTTATTTAATTCATGTTGATTATTTTTATATTTAAAATAAATAATGTTCTGTATTCAAAATTTTATATATATATATATATATATATATATATACACTTTTAAAAATTGTTTAGTTGCACCTCAAGGAGAATAAATAAAAACCCTAAGGTTTGCTGATGATATTGCAGTATTGGCGGAGTCAGAAGAAGTCTTGGAAATATATGAGGATTAATGGAAGGAAAACCAAGGTAGTGTAGTATGGGAAACAGTGCCATAACAAAGGCTGTTAACATTGGGAAGGGATATTTTGACGAAAGTTAAGGAATTCTGCTACTTGGGAAGCGTAATAACTAGGGATGGTAGACATTAAGAGTAGGATAGCACGGGCAAGGAAGGTTTTCGCGAAAAATAGGAATTAACTTACGGGTAATATAAGTGTGGATAAGATAAAAATATAGGTATGGGTCGACGGTAGGAGTTAAAGAAAGGGGTAGATAAGAAGCTTTTGAAATGTGGTGCTACAGGAGAATGATAGAATCACTATCGAGGAAGTTCTTAACAGAATAGGGGAAGAGAGAGCAATAAGGAGGACGTTGGCCAAGAGAAGGAATATATTAATAGGCTACGTTTTGGCACATGAGGGCCTTGTAAAATTAGCATTAGAGGGAAGTGAACAGAAGAAGGAGGTTAAGGGTGGAATACGCTAAGCAGATGAGATTACGGAGGATGTGGGATGTAGTAGTTAAGAGGAAATGAAAAGGCTTGCGCAATATAGGTTGGCATGGAGGGTTGCATCAGGCCAGTCTTAGGAGCGAATAACACAATACCTGATGAGGTCCACAAATATGAACGAAACGTATTAACTAATAAATGTATTAACTAATTATCAGTATTGTTTGCTGGCATTTTTTAAAAAATTTATAATTGAAGATAATCTAAGACTAGTAATTTATTACGTAACATAGGTTGTTGGGCCTAGAAATGTAAGCAGAAAGAGGAGAAGATGGGAGAACCGCGACAAATTCGGACTCGATGTAACAAATTACGCCAATAATAAATTGAAAAAGGGGAGACAAAACATTGCACCTGGTGCTTTCCAAATGTATCTTACAGGTATGGACAGGAAGACATTAATTAAACCGCCGAGGAAAATGAAAATGAGCGGCGTGCTCGGTTCGTCCACTTGATTGCAGGCTTCCAAGCCTTTCCCTCCCTTCAGCAACCCACCACGGTCACGTTATTTAGAGACAGTAATTATTTACACCATAAACACTTTTTTCTGCAAACCGTAAACTGAAAGATACTAAAGGGTCTGAGGCTTGAAATGTGCAGCTGAAACACAGGCTGGAAGAGATTTTCTTTTCAAAACATTTAAATCTCTCAAGTTGAATGACAGAATAGGCTAAGAGAGAAAAACAAAACTGAAAATAATTGGGTGAGTTCCCCCCCCCCCCCTTCCCCTCCTCCAGTGTCTTATCAGAGTGGACCTTACATGCCCAGTGGTGGGAAAGGAATGAACTCACTCACTCACTGTCTCAAGGTTACAAACTGGTTTAAGAGGCAGCAGCAGCAGCAGCTTGCTCTCTCATTGCCTGAGGCCACTCATAGTAATTCTTGGAAATGACATTAAGCATGTGCAAACACTCTCATTCAAGAAAGATGTTTCCCGAAGCAGAACAGCACGTGGGAAAAATGTTCTGTTGCAAATCATTCGGGCAGAGGAAAATTTTCAAGCCTTTTTTGGGTGCTGTGGGCAAGGCTTTGATGAATGAGAGAAAAATAAAAGGCTTATACATTTGGTGTCATGTGAGTAACCTGATATGAAAACTTGTTCAAACTTCTGACCCAAAAAAAAAGAAAAAGAAAATTGCACAAAAAACATGTTGTCATTTAATGACCAATACAGTACGACCCCTAAATGCCATCCAGTATTTTATCTCCATTTATGTACTGTTAGTGTCCAGCATGAAATTTAATGCCAAGTGATTATTCGCACGTTATCCTTGCACTCACATTTCTCTCGAGAAACTTTACTCGAGTACGAATACGTAATTCAAAAAATACATGTTTCACATAGGAAGGTTAAAGCCTTGTGTCACTTGTCATTATACGAAGGGCAAGCCGTTGATGACCATGGAAGTTCAGGACCAACAAGGTACTCATTTACTCTTGTTACATAACAGAAAAATTAACAGCAGTTATTTGTCTGCCCTGGTACACAACTTCTTGTCCTCATTTTAAATTTTAGTTAGTAGCAGGATTGGAAAATTTTTTGAATATTCCCATCAAAATCTCATTATGTAAGTTAGTGTTATGCTCATGAGCATTTAATTGAACACCAACAAATAACATTCACAGTGAGAATGTCACTCACACTACTGAAATGTTTTATTATTGAAAGTGAAGGTTCAACAATAAATTTGCTGTAATATAAAATCATTTTAGTGTATTAAACAGCAGGATATTACAAAAGGCAATGTGTTGCTGATTTTTTTTTTATTTCTCACATTGGAAGTGTTTACCAGAAGTGTCAATAACTCCCAGGGGTCGTATGGTTTCCTTGCAGCAGCCTGGCCCGGCCCTGCCTTGCCTTGCAGATACGGTGAACCACATCGGTGAAGCCTGACCAGTGCACAAGCATGATAGGATTACTGGGCCTGCAAAGCCAATAACAGCAGCTTTGCCAAGGACAAAGTTTTGCTGTAAAGGAAGGAGCTGTTAAGTCACTAGTGAGTCCCCAGACATCAGCTGGACAACATCACCATGCCAGCCACTGACACTCTAGGCAGGAGGAATGCAATTCCTGTTCTGTACACCAGGGGCACGCACTACGATGTCGGTTTCGATGTGGTGAGTGAAAACGTTGCTGTCTTCATGAAACTAAAATAATATTTTTATTCTTCAAAATTTATCTATATTTATTTACATTAATTATAATACTATGGTGACTACCATTTCCCCAATCAACAATTTATTACATAACATACACACCAACTACAGGTAAACACTTGCATAAAGTCTCTAAAATATTACATTATTTTTGTTAACCCATATTTACGATGTATATAATAAATTCAACTTCAAACTGTGACTATACTTATGGAAATATAATAAGGACTTAACATTACAGTGTTTAAACACAGTTTTCTGACTATAAGTTTACAATACATAAAAAGACGGCCAATAAGTCAGCATATAATTTTATTGCTATTTAATTATATGCTGACTTTTTATTTTAATTATATGCTGTCTTTTTATTTATTACAGTGTTCAATCATTTTATAAAGTTGAACAGTGAATATAGTTAATTTTACATCACTTCTTAAGATAGCAATCTAACATTTCTTTCATTCAGCTTACTTCATATCAATTATTCATTAAATCAAATCAATGCAATAAAATGAAAGTACTCGATTAAAATTAAGATTTGAAAAAATCCAGCATGAATCAATTAATATGACTAGCAACATGAACGAGGATTTAAATAAATAAATACATTCCAGAACATTTTTCCTTCAAGGAAGATAGTTTTTCTAAAAGGTATCACCACTCCAAAACACGAACGGCAGACGAAAATACTTTATACTGTACATCAAATCGTGCCAATTTATACTTTGAAATATAAACTTCCCCAAACTTGAAATAAATTATTTAAAAATAATATTTGTAACATTAAGTCAAATAGATAAATAAAAATATGGCCATAAATGTCAGCCAACAACTTTAATTACCAGTTAATTAATATTAATACAACATTTCATCCAACTAGACACAAAAATTATAAAATCAATTTTAATTTGCAATAGATAAAAATGTTAAAATATGAAGCATAATTTTGAATAAAGTGAAATTAGTAACTGACTTTTATTTTTAAATGGTTGAACTAATTAAATTCTGCAACACCAAATTACTCACAATGTAATTAGTTTATCCATTTAAGTCTGTTATTTGTTTTACTTTATTGAAAATTATACTTAATATTTTAACCAAATTTTCTGTGTATGAAAATAAATATTGATTTTATAACTTCGTTTGTCTAGTTACTTGAAAAAGTCCACAAGGTTGGATGAAGAAACATTATATTTATATTGATTAAATTTGTTGGCTGACATATTTGGCAATGTGTATTTATTTATTAAGATATTAAGTTTTCCACAGCAGTAAATGATTAAATTTCCATTCATTATACTAAAGATCTCAATAGACATGCTTCTAAAATTTAAGTTAATAATAACTAGGAAGGTTTAATTGCCCCAAAATAGGCCAAGAAAAGGTAATAAAAAATAGCAGATATTATTGGCTACTTATATTTGCTGATGAGTAAATATAATGAATATAAGCTTTATTAGTTGCTTTTATTTACTTGCAGAATAATTAATTAGTTACTCTGCATTTCTTCCATTAAAGGGACGCACTTTCAGTGGATTGATTCAAAACTTCCTGGCTACTTGTGAGCAACTGAATAACGTATTCCTCCCCATTTACGAAACTCCAGAAGGACGAAAAGTTTACGACGAAACACTAAAATCTGTACGAGAAAATTTTCCTCAATACATTAGAGAAATAGAAGGGACTGCTGATGGAGCCAAAGTTCCTTTTCATAAGGTAAAATTAAAACTCAAAAGGTTTTGTTCAATAATTTTGTGAGAATTAAGAAAATAATTTAATTATATTTGCCATTTCAGTTGTTCCTGCTGCATCTAGACGATATACTGCCCAATGTTGTCGGTAATGCTACAACAAATAATGTTGGCAATGGCTGTTCCACAATATGTTGTAATCATCCTGGTCAGGTAAAAGCTATCCTTTGACTTTCAACTACATTAGTGGATACATCATATTACAAGTTACTTTGCATGGATATGATGATTATTTATTAATTTCAAAAGGAAGTTAAATAGTTTTTTTAACAGTTTAATTAATTGTCACTATAGCAATCAGTGTACATGACTTTGCCATCAGCAACAGACACAAGTTAACTACTTTTAAGTATGCCAATAAAAGTAACAACAGTTTTCATTACAGGGACACCATTTATTAATAATTACTCGCCTCTTATTTATTAACAATTTTGAGACACCAATCGAATATTGTATTTTACTCATCCCTTGTGAAAACTAACAGTTTGTGTATGGAATATAAAATTCTCAGGTTTCTACCCAGGTTATATCGATTGTATGAAAGCTATCTCCACCATTGTCTTCAGAAATTACCTGAAGATGATGGTGAAGATAGCCATTCGCTTCAGGAGTTACCTGACCACAATGGCGAAGATAACTTTTAGGTTAGAAACCCAAGAACTTTATATTCAATCTATTCACCGGGAAAATCTACATTCTCTAGTTTGTGTATTCCCAGAATAAATACAAATCCACCTGAGAATAAATCAAAATGTCACTTTATGCTTGAAATAAATACTTATGTGAGCTATATTTGTTTCTCCTAGGAGGTACTGGGCCACACGGAAGACGTTTTATCTGATGTCATGAACCACATCTATTTTGTCTCGGCACACATAGTTTCGGACACTCCACAAGGACGCTGGAAAGTAACCGAAGAGCGTTTCACTTCCTTATGTTACGCTGGATATTTGCCTGGTTTCACAATGAGCTATAATCATCACGGTCTGGTTTTCTCAGTTAACATAATAAGTGCCAAGACCCTTGTTTCCGGAAAAACACGTACGTATCTATCTTCTACGAGTAGTATATTGATGATAACATTAATATAATTTCATGTTGATATCAAATGATAATTAATCCAGAAAATATTTTCTACTGTGAATTTCCATCCCTCAATATCTAGATAATATGAGACAGTCTATGAATGTCATATCAGGATGTGAAAGAAACAATTAATTATCCATCTTTGGTTAAGAATTTGGAAGTATTAGCACCTTTCAAGATAGTCTCGGGCATAGGACAGAAACTGTGGCTTACCAAAGTATTACAGACACTGAGATAAGCCATAGTTTCTGTCTCTATTCTATCCCAACAAATCATTCACTGATGATGTCATATTTTTTATTATCTTCTACATAACTAAGAGGCAATGTATACTGTGCGCACTGGGCTTTATATACTGGTTGTCATTCTAACACACTGCAATTTATAAGATTTGCCCTCTTCAGTTCCTCTACCATTCAACTGAATGCTGTAAAATTTTGGTGTTTAGCAGAGATTACTCCAGAGAAGTTTTCTGTTGATCTTCTGAAGATTTATGTTCCTTCCTTCCTAAAACAGGTCCCTCAACAAACATCTGCTCTACGACTCCATGTTTGTCCCTTATAATGTTCCTGTACCATTCCTCCAATTACCATGAAATTGTGGTGTATTGTAGTCTTCAACATAGAGAAGGTTTCTGTTGATCTGTTGAAGAGCTAGATTCCTTCCTCCCCCTTTCAGGCCAAAATAGGTCCAACACTAAAGACATATAGAACAAGAACAACAACCAGGGCAGTCTCGGAAAACGTCTTTATTGTATTTAGAACATTTTAAGCAGCTTTCGATGTTTTGTCATATTCATCTTATTCGCTTAATTTCATTTTTCAGTGTCCCACCACTGTACAAGTATATTGAGATTAAAACAGATTTTAATATACTTTTTGTTAATAACGAGGCACTGTGCGTCTGAAAAAGGAAATTAAGCAACTTAAATCAACATGATATAAAGTCGAATGCTCCTTAACATGTTCTAAATACAATGAAGACGCTTTCAGAGACTGTCCTGGTTGTTGTTCTTATTCTACATCATCGAGCAGTCCATTCAGTCAAATGCAACATAATAGATTATGACCGTGTGCAGCCTGTCAAATGAGATTATTAAATTACAGTTAAGCATGAAATAATGCTTAAATTTAAATAATTATACTTTTCTAATTAGCTAATAAATATGCAAAATAAGTCAGTGTGAATGATTGAGGTATCTTATATAAAGACCAGGGTAGAACGTACTTAATTTTATTTTTTGTAAATGTATACATGTATCTACAGACATTATTTAAACTAATCAGACCAAAGAGATGTTTCTCTAATAAATATAAACGTTTTTGTGTATTTTATACTGCATTTAAGGTACCAGTTAACTAAGATACCGAGTCATGACAGCGGTTCTGATGGGAATAAAGTAAGGTGCCACAAAAAAGGAAAATTCTCAAAAATGTGATGAACTTGCTGTGGTTTAATCATGTGTTGACAAAGAGGTTACTGATGAATTAAATATTGAGGCGGGCTAATATAAATGACAAAAGATTAACCGTAACTGAGGACACTGTTTCACTATGTTTGGCAGGAAACTGTTTAAAATTTTTCAGAGGCGCTAGATTCTAGCCAGGACGACTGCACCTCATATACACATCATTGCATATTCAGAATACTTCATAAAACGGTTGATTATTATTCTTTTGTTACAGCTCGTTACTTCATTACCAGAGCACTCCTCGCTGCAGAAAACCTTCTGCAAGCACAGCAAATACTGAGGGACAGTGGTTGTGGCGCAGCAGATGCTGTTAGCATAAACATGACATTCCTCTGCCAGGAAGGAGACAGACTGTTTCACAATGCGGAAGTTGGTCCAGCTCTGAACGGAGCTACGGAAAGTGCGCTTAGCATTCTTACAGCAAGTCCTGGAGAACATATATATCATTGTAATAAGTGAGTCAACCAAGATTACTAATCAGTGGGAAGGGTGGGATTGAAATTGTAATTTTTATACATTAATTTACAAATGTTTAACATTTACCGTTTTCAATGTGTTTACAAACACTACAAAAGTAAACATAAATATTGCTTTCTTTATATAGATTCTTAAGACTCAAAATTCCTGAAGCTGGAGGAATGATAATTGCCAGCAGTGAACACAGGATTAACACACTGAACACGTTTTCCGAACCACTTCATAAAGATGATGTAATTCAAATGCTGGGCGATCAGTCGGATAAAGAGTACACGGTCTTTCAGGACACCGAAGGGGGCCCTGTTAAAACTGTAGCAGTTGGTAAGAGATATTAGCAAGAGTATTAACTATTTAAAACTGTAAATGCATACAGAATGTGGAAGTAACCAATGTTTAATTTTCAGGAATATTTGACTGTGTGGCAAGGACTTGGAGCATATATTCTGATAATCCAAAAAGGTCCAAACCTGTAGTAGTAATTCCCCTCACTCTCAAAAGTGACAGAAAATGAAGTACAATTTAACTATAATTACTTATTCAGAGTGGATGAATTTATATTTTCAAAACTTGTTGATCCCCTTCATTGCTGAAAATAATGTCAGAAAGAAAAAAAAAAGTTAAACTTATGATAAACGAATCTCGACAAGGATAATGTGAAAATGTAAATATGTATGCATGACAATTCTTTAGTTGTTAACTAAGAAAATGTATGATGAATCGACAAAGTCAAAAAGATATGGGGTGAATGTCATAGATCATGAAATGGCAATTTACATTAATTTGAATGATATTTATTTATGAGTACATTAATGAACTTCAGTGTTCAAGCAATTGCTTAAATGCAAGGATCTGAATGTGTAAAAAAAAAAAGTAGATGATAATCCTATATTTATATTCTCCATAAAGAATTCTGCAACTACTGTCGAGACTTTAAGACAGTTGTTGCATCAAGTCACTACCAAGTCAGAATAGTTACCAATACTTTAAGAAGTCAGTTTTGAAGAACTTTGCAGTTCATCAGATTTAGATGAGCAAAACACACAAATAATTTAATTAGTCAAGTGTGTCACTATCAGAATAGTTTCAATATTTAACTTTTACACTTCACAGTATAGAAATGTCAGTAACGAGCAGTTTGTCCCTGTTAAATGAAAAACAACGAAATAATACTTAAAAAAAACAACAATATATTTATACAATAACCTATTCACAGCTGTGATTAGATCTTCAGATTTTATCTTGAAACAAGATGTAGAATATTTTTGTAAAAGAATTATATTTTAAACGGTAATCAGTAATGTTTTCCAATAAATATGAATTATTTAAAAATTTCACCAAATGTCTTTAATTACAATTCCCTGTGAAATATTTAATTTACTCGTGTGCAATCTACCTGCAATATTAGAATGACAAATAAAATAGTGAGATTAATCTGACTTATTATAAATAAATACAATAATTTACCTTAACTTCAGAAATAGAAAAATTTTACAATAAATAAAAAGACTGCCAATAAGTCGGCAAATAATTTTATTACTACTTAATTAATAAAAGTACGGTGTTTCATCTCCTTTTCGAGACTGCATCAGGCATAAAATTTAGCAATTCATTTCCTTCACTCCCTTGTCTGAAAAGATTAATAAATGTATTGAAGTATTTACATGAGAGGAATTTGGGGTCATGGACAATCTTCCATGAAGGTTAAGGAATCAACAACATGAATCACTAAATTTTATGCGTGATGAAGTCTTGAAAAGGAAATGAAACGTATTTATTTAATTAAATTATATGCTGACTTATTGGTAGCCTTTTTATTTATTGTAAACTTAAAGTAAGAAAACTATGTTAGAAGAATTTTAATTCAAAATACGACATTTCATCCCCAACTTTTAGGAACACTTTAGATCTTTAATTAAAACAGAAATTTCATGTTTACTACCACAGACTAATTCTCCTATATTTAGTCTATTTTTGCATATAAAGTCTTATCAAATTTTGAAGTACAAATTTCACTGGAGTTCAGTTATACGTTTGACCAACTTTATCATTTTAAAATTATATTAGAAGTAATGATGGGAATAGCATTCACATTAAAATATTTCAGCCCTGGATGCTGCAGTCCTAACATGAAATTTCTGTTAAGAGTTTTAATTAATAATCTTAAGAGGTCCTGAAAGTGGAGAACAAAACGTCTAATTTCAAATTGAATTATTTTTTGATGAAATCCTCTCAGGTTTCCAGCTTGACATTTCAGTAACATACAGTGTTACCATCTTCAATGTTACCGAAACATTGTGTGTTTTCGACGATCTCACCTGGTTGGACAACCGAGAGAATTCCATCCAGTGCCTGCGCTGGTAAAAGCTGTGATCTACATTATATTTATTTACAATATTTAAAACACTCATCGCACAGAAATAATATAATCCTTTCGGTGATATATATTGCCAACTGCAGTAAGTTAATTATAAAAGTAACGAAACGAATGTTAATCAAATAGCTAATTGCACTGAAATAATCCCAGGTGAAATGAAGATTTGCCATAAACAAGTTTTCCTCTTGTATTTAGGCGATTAGAAAATACGATGAGAATTAAAAGATGAAATTATATATTAGAATACTGAAAGTTTATTTCATAATGAGTGGTACAGTTAAATTTAAATATTATAAAATGACAAACATTTACTTTCAATGCTTTGGTTCCCTCTTCAGCCAAAACTTCTCCTTTATCAAAAGGTTTGCAAGTCAGGCGTCATTTTCAAGACCAATTTACTGTGATATAATATAAATTAGCAGTAAAAAAATGTTTTTAACAGTAAAATAAGTCTTTTAAAACCAAAGCATTGTCAACAGCCTCCTTATAGCATGGTTATGCTAATACAGAGGCAAATTTAACCTCATCCTCCTGCAGGGCCACATTCAGTGTTCATTTCAGGACCACTAATCCGCCCCATTCTTCGGCGAGGTGGCGGAGGTGGTCTGCAATAGTAAACGCTTATTCAACAAAATCATAAAGGAATAATAATATAATAATCTAGAATATAAAGAAAGAAAAAATAAAAGATAATGTGACAATTTACTTTTAAGTCTCTTTTACATGCTTTATGTAGCAATTAAACATAAATAAACACTAAGTGTACACAAATATTATTTTTTGCATCAACTTCTCAAACCAATCAATTATGTGACATTTACCCACAAGAAGTGTCTTTATTTGAAAGTATATTGCATTTTAACTGACACTAGTACAAAGTCAATGTAGGCAAACATTTAACATTCACAGAGGGAAATATTACAAGAACTTAAATTATGGACAAAAAGTTCTTATTTACATCTGTTATGAAATAATAAAGGTTGATATTTTACAGAGAAATTTTGTTTATTTAAATTAGAATACTTATGGTTTTGTACATATTTGCACTTTCTTCAGGGTTTTCTCTCCAATTATTAAATTAATTCTGTATATTGTGTGTTTTTAATGACTTGATATTAGTGCATTATTTCAATATGTCATGGATATTACAATAATTTGAAAGATAAATCTGAAGTATGAATATGAACTGAAACTTCATCATTCTCTAATTTAAATACATAATTTCTTCTGAAAAAGGTAAAAAATTATGGACCATTCTGAACTGACACATACATAAGTTCTGTAATAAGTTTACTTACCCTGATCCAGGCCCCGGTCGACGACCGTTTGAATTAAGTTGTCTGCCATTACCTGTCATGCTGGGATTTATCAAAGTTTTGAAACTGAAAGAAATAAGTTAGTGTCAGATAGTGAATTAAACTAAAAATTAAATAAGTAGTTAATATTTCAATACTGCTTTTTTATCCAAAATGAGAGCAAACTTGGTACTTCTATAAAAAATTGAACTTTAATTGTAAACCTTCCTCTTGGTTATTATTAATACTCCGCACCTTTTTAAATTTTATTTAAAAAAGAAAAGACAAACGGATATGATTCAACATGTGTATAAGACAAGTCTCTGCTAACAGATAATCTGTAAAATGGCTCTAACTATTGATATTTAAATGATACAAATGTATGTTATAGCCAAGTAATGATAAATGGAAAAAAAACATTGATTTTATTACTGATAAATAAAAACAGAGGAGGAGAAACTATTAAATATGGCAGTTACAGTAAGAGTCTTCCAGAATTAAATATCACATTGAAATTGTTTACCATTTGAATCTCTTAGTGGGGACCATGGAAGGAATCCATTTATTGCAGCACAAATTGAAAGAAAACAAACTGTAATGATAGCAAAGTTTACAGTGTGAACTCGTGCACATCTCAGAAATTTTATGAAATTGAGAGGTAAGGCAATAATTCTTTCTCAATTTACTGTCCATATAATTTATTCTTACTATATGACAACTGAAGCTGAAGGCTATAATATCATGTAAGAGTAGAGAGAGCTGGGTATATAAAAAACTGCTTAAGCTGCCTAGTGCTTAATAAAAATAATGTTATGATCAATAAGAAAACGTTTCTTCATATATTTTTAATTATATGGTTAAGAATCCAATGAAAGAGACTGCGTGGTAAACAGAACCTACATATAACATTATACATTGCTGAAAAAAATATCATTTATTGGCAGCGATCTTCAAACGCAAACAATGAAACCAAAAATATTTTAAATAATGAGCTTGTCTCGTCAGTAACATGACCTGTTATGAAGCAGGTATCATTCACAATTACTCAGGCTCAAAGAGCCACATTTATTGTAATATCATCCAATGTGAATACCAAGTAAAAATTTCTGACTAATTTCAGACTATTTTTAACAATTTCCAAAGAGGAAGAACACAATGTTCCTAATAATCAATAACCTGAAGAAGGTACAAATAAGTACCAAAATGTTGAGTTTTTCCTCTTTAGAAATTGCTAAAAATAAAGTTTGGTTGGAAATTTTTACTTATTATTACAAAATCAGATGTTAAAATAAAACCTTTCAATATGAATTCTGTTAATTAAAAGGGAGATTATATATATAAAGGAAATGTCTTTACCAGTTAAAAATAATACACTGGAAACTAATATTAAGATTAGCTTATTTAAAAAAATATATAAATATTCACATAAATATCTGTTCCATAAGAAGAATTCATTCCTAACAAACTTGTGTGTTGAGAATGAAATATTTGCTTCAAATATTGAACTTGCATTAAATTTTAAAACAACATTCTTTTACACAATATATTCAACTTAATTGAAATATGAAGATGATGACAGAGCATGTAGTCGTTAAAACGTTGCATTTTAATAGCACCTGAGTGGAAACCAAGAACTATTTCTGCATCAACTACACTGGGAAAGATTTAATTCACTTATTATTTAATTTCCTAAATTTTTTCAGGAAGTGTGAATAATTATTGTGCAACACAGGCATATTAACTTACAATAATATGAAAACATTGACTACTCCCATTAGCCATGTCATTAACTTGGAAACCCCCCATGGCTGAGATTCCTGAATAGTTCCATCTGAAATAAAGAATGCAATTGTTAAGTACAGTTAATTTAGATTATTTAAATTAAAGCACACTTAATATTTGAAATCGTTTTTGCCATTTTTTCTATTCATTTTAACTATAAAGAACACCAGAGTAGGGACAAACGCTCAAATGATATTTATAGGTAACTAAAAAAGAAAATATAATTGTCTAATGACAGGAAAACTTTAATGGGACACAGTAGTTTCTTATATGAACAAGGTTATTGGTTTATCCTAACTCATGATTAGTGCACAACTAGTGATGTAACAGTCTGTTAACATGTATACAATTAAGGGAAAATCTTGATGTATACGTTTGTGAGGTCATATTCCCCTTTAGCCAAAAACCTTATTCAAAGTGCAAATTTAAAACATTTTATGGACTATGCAATGGAGAAAGAAGGAAGAAATTGAACATTTAGAAACATAAGGTCCTTGTAATATTTTTCATTAATTCCTATAAATGAGCAGTAATTTATTTTATAATACTGTCACACACATAATGCAAAATATTTGGTGCTCTAACATGTAGTTTCCCATGAGAAATAAAAACTTAGGATATATTACTTATTGATATCAATTTCTGCAATATAAAGAATGTTTGAAATTGGAATGGAATATTTACAATGATTCAATATAATTTATTCCCCAAAATTTTTAGTAAAATTAGCCCAGTAAAGAATGTAAGCCCAATTAAAGACTCAAGCACAATGTGAATCCATTGATGACATTCAGTGACGGAATTTGTTAGCCTTGTTTGCTAAATGTGCGACCTTCTGCTTTTACTTTAAAAAGTTAATAACGACGTCTAATTAAAGTATGTGCCTCGGAGCAAGAACAGGTTTAATGAACTTTTCGAAGAATTGAAAAATTAACCATTCCATCTACTGACCTGATGATATATATGGCATTATTGCTGCAGAATGACTAGTCCATCGTTTCACAACGTCAAATTTCTCTTTCACAGTGACGTGTGAAAAGTAGGTTCATCTAAAATATGCATCCTTGATAGAGTCAACGATACTTTGTCACGAGATGTTCGTCAAAATAATTTGATTTGGAAGGTTGCTACCCAAATTACTTTTAGGATATAACAACTTCTAAACAATTATTTACTTGATTCTGAAACACTGAACTTTTTTCACCTGTGCTTTACAATTTTTCTTTAATGGCCAACGATTAAAGTAGATAAAATAGAATACTCTTTGGATATGACGAGAGTTTTATCCCTGACTGGAATATCTTATGTGTTTCTCTTAGAGATTTAGTTTTATTTGTAAACATGTACTTGTATTGCAGAACGAAAGCAGTTGCATTTGAATGATATACTACAGATTTGCATTTGATTATTTTCTAAAAATGACTTTATATTGCATTACCGTTGGTCGACGTGTTATGATAATTGTTCCCTTAAACATTAAAATGAATAATTGTTCGCACCATGTAACATAAAATTATTTTGCAGCGTAAATAGTTACACACGAGCAAATAATGGAGACTTCTCGACATATGGAAAACAATAGACAAATTCAAACGTGTGTTACCCAGGATAACGAGGCAGTAAACAATTTATCTGCAACTTCGGTCAACTCTTCCAGTTCACAAATTGCTAATACTAGTCACTTTTATTATCGCGGAGTTTCTCAACCGTCCCCAGCATTCAACTCTTTACTCTCCTCTCAACCTCAAAGTTTATACAATGGTGTTTTTCCATCTCAAGCGACATTTCCAAATCAGAACACGTTTGGGTACAATGGCTATAGTTTTGTCGAGCATTCTCCCTGGGTATCGGATAACAGAATTGGAGTTCCTAATAACTCCCAAACAGGGGATAGTTCTCGTGCCAAGAATATGTACACAGAAAAGCCTGGATCATTACCCCAAGGAATATCCCATAGTTGCTGCACAAACAGGATGCTGGAGCATACACCTATGTGTTCTCCTCTTTTATTGGATCAGTTTAAAGCAGCAAGTAAAGATATGGCAGGATGTCAATCAAAGGGAGTTAGTAACGTGGATTCCCAAACTTGGTTCTATGGACCCAGTTTAATTGGGTTCACTAATCAACAGGGCCACATTGAAAACGGCCACTTTAAGCGTAATGATGACTTTCCTTCCTGTTCAGTAAGTCAACTTGGGGCGACACCTCCAGAAAATGTCGATGTACGTCAACATCAAAATGTAGCTGTCAGTAATTCATCCTTCAATTCTGGAAATCATTATTCTGGTAAAAGTGTAATTAATTGTGAGAATGGTTCAAAATGTAGCAGTTTGGAGCAAAAAGATGGAATGGAGAAATATTTTAATGTTACGAAACTTCGATCTAACGGACATGTTGCGGAACAGAAGCATCACGATGAACATGCAGCAATCTTCAATGGCCCATTAGAAGATGTACTGTACTCTCATGCACCATTACTATTTCATGTCAACAATGAAAGTAATCAAAATAAAGTAAGTGTACATTCATCATACCCATCAAAGTCTCAATCATATGTTCATAGTAATATAGATGATTTGAACAAAACATTTCCAAATGGACCAGATCAACTACCAATGTCACATTTTCAAACCCAGACTCGGTGCAATTTGGATACAAACATGCAGTGTGAAATTATTGAGTCATGTTTGTCATCAGAATGTAAAGTAGGTGGAGGAAATTCTGTGAATGGGAAAGACAGCTCTCACAGCTCAAATGATTCGTGTCAATTGCCCTTGAGCTCAAATAGTTTGTTGCCTTCAGATGCACAATCTATGTTTAATAATCAGCAGTTTACACAGAGGCAAGGAATGCAGTGCCTTCAAACTTGCACAGTTGACATCTGCATGAATTCAAATGGGCCAAACATTGACGATGAAGATAAGGAAAACAGCAATCATGATTCGTCAAGTGTAGCTTGTGAAAGTGACATAATTGTCGAAGAAACTGGTGGCGAGGAAGAGGCTGGTGATGATGTCACAGAATGTGAGGTATGCTTATTTAATATTTTTGGAAGTATTTAATTTATTATGGATTCATTATTCTCAATGATGTTATTCCTGTAGCTTTTGACATGGGGTGGAGTGATAATTATAAATTACTTGGTAATTATGAGTAGGCAATTCTTTCTGAAGGGGTCTTAGAATCATGTTTATGAGTAAATAGAAACTGCCTCCTTTTCCCAGTGTATATTTAAAAATAAGTTTCTATGTTTTGAAAACTTCTTCCGATGCCTATTTATTGCTACTTGAAGACCTATAATTTTTCTGTTTCCAGCCTGCCAATATATCAGTAATCTTAAGTCTCCTAATTTTGTTATTGATTAACCTCGAAGTTAAATTTTAGCATATTAATTTAAGGTTCAATAAGTATTTAAAATATTTACTCAATTCTGTTTCAGAGTGCTGACTTGTTGGAAAATCCTGTGATGAAATGTTTAGTTTGCAATGTTTCTTGCAGTTCACATATTATGAAAATACGTTTTATTCAGATGAATGAAGAAACTCCTTTGACCTCATCAACTCAGATTCCAGTTGTCAAGAAATTGGAGGATGTTTTAGCTCATGAAGTGCAACTGGATAATAATTTACATGTAACCGTAATTTGTAGAAGATGTTTGAGTCTGATAAACATTGTTGATAACCTAGAATCGAAATTAACTTCTGCAAAGCATGACATAATCCAGCTCTTTAGAAACAGAAATGTGGGTGAAGTGAAATGGATTCATGACACTAAAGTTTTTGCTATGGGGATTAAAAGTCACTCACAAATTGACATTGACCCAGATAGTAATGATGTGGAGAATACAGATATTACTATTGACATTGACTTAAATCCAAAATCAGAAACATTGAACAAATTCCACCACAAATCAGGTGATTCCGCTACTGATGTGATTCCACAACCACTTGAAGAAATTGGCAATCAGGTGTTGAATATAGGAAACGGTGATACCTTAAAAATATGTGATATGGATATCAAAGTTAATGATGAACAAAATTCTGTTAAATATAAATTTATCTGTGAAGTTTGTGCCAAATCATTTTCCAGTAAGGAAAATTTAAATGTTCATAAACGGCAACACACTCAACAATTTAGCTATTACTGTGATCGTTGTGGTCAAGGTTTCTCTTTGAGACGGGGTCTTGAAAACCATCTTCTTATTCACAGAGGTGAATTCAGGTTTCAATGTGAAATTTGCGGAAAGGGTTTTATTCAGCGTCACAGTCTAGAAGATCATTTGAGACGACACCAAGGAACTTTCAGATTCAAATGTAAGCAATGCAGCCGTGGTTTTATGCATCGAAGTGCCCTCAGGGTTCACATGCGTACCCACACCGGTGAACGGCCATTTATGTGTGAACATTGTGGCCGCTCATTTAGTTCCGCCTCAAACCTTCGAGTACACAAACATATATGTACAGGTGAAAAACCTTATGGGTGTGAAAAATGTGACAAGAAGTTTGCTCTCAAAGCTCAATTAACATCTCACATAAAATTTCATGAAGGTCAGTTTTGTTCGAAATGTGAAATATGTGGTAGAGGTTTTGTCAAAGAATTTGATTATAAAGTACACTTGAGAACTCACTCTGGAGAAAAACCCTATAAATGCTCTGTCTGTGGTAAATGTTATTCCAACATAGGCAATTTGAACCAGCATGCGAAAATGCATAACAAAGAAAAGCCCCACAAGTGTGCCTTGTGTGAGAAAGGCTTTCTCAGGAAAACATTGTTAGTTGCACACATGAACCAGCACTCTGGTGAGAGACCATACAAATGTACTCAATGTGACAAAAGCTTTAGTTCTTCTCATAACTTACTCTCCCACAGTAAATGCCACTCAAAAGGCAGTAAAAAGCACATGTGCCCTGTCTGTGGCAAAGCTATCAATCATAGTTTGAAAGTCCATATGCGCACACACTCGGGGCACAAACCCTACAAATGCACATTGTGTGAGATGGCCTTTACTGTTAAGAGCACCCTAAATAAGCACATGAGAACCAAACACAAAGAAAACATTGTATTGGCAACGGAATAGTAGATAACATCAGTTGACTTGTATACAAAATG
Organism: Eucriotettix oculatus; assembly: GCA_034510155.1. NCBI lineage: Eukaryota > Metazoa > Arthropoda > Insecta > Orthoptera > Tetrigidae > Eucriotettix > Eucriotettix oculatus. The sequence continues at coordinate 201,962,755 of CM067377.1, read as the reverse complement.
TTTTATGACTGGCGTTGTTTTGTGGACAGGACAATAATGGTATCTACAACCTTCTAAGCCTGCAGTGGTAGATATTTAACCTATTCTACAAGTAGGATTTGGGAAATATTTCATCACTGAGCCTTGAATGTTCTTTGTTATTTATTTAGGTTGTTTTATTCAATTAACCAATCAAGAGAATTCAATCTTCCTTCCTCACCCAAGTATTAAAGATTGTAAAACTGAAGCAGTTGTACTTGTGAAACCTTACACAAGGCTCTTTTTGATACACAACAGTAAATGACCAACTTGTTCTGTAAGGTTAGAGAAGCTGCAAATGGAGGTTAATTTGATCTGTCCCAATCCAGTTTTACCATCATTTCTGTAAGAAAAAAATTATCAAAGTGCAATAGATCCCCCCCCGTGTATTTGGCAGTGACCGCCATTGAAACGTCCTTAGCCTATTCACACCTGGTCGGAAGCCCGAGAGTTACACAAAATTATTTGTGCAATGAGTTCCTATACATATGAGGGCTAGCTCCAATAGAAACCATACTGAAAACTTTAACTTACTGCCATTTTTTTAGACCAAATCTATTGGCTATAGATTTGTCAAAATAAGTTAGTAGATTTGTAAATATTGTAATATTTTTATAATTTATTATTGTAATAAAATTACAGTTTTTACTGAATTTTTTATAACACATTCGTAAGACATTTTTTATATTTTCCTCATTCAATCCATTATACTGATTGGCGTCATTGCCAACTAGCTATAAATGCATTGTTCATAATATTCTTAATAGGGTTTATGAAAATAAAAGGGAGAGCAAAACAACTGAAAATGAAACCATGGGAATAAAAAAAGGTGAATAATAAATATAACAACAAATTTGCACACTAAAAATTAGAACATTAATCCTTGATAGGAACACTTGTGGGGGCCACAACAAAACCCAATGTGTTGATATTTCACTTGCTAGAACATTTGAAGGCTTTTTTGATTTTAAAGTAGTATTGCTGGAACCAATACTTTAATTTTTCTGTCTTTATATACATTTGAGTGGTAAGCTATCCGTGTTTACTGTGCAAATAATTGGATGTTTGGATCAAAGAATAATCAAAATAAAAACATCATTTAGTTTTATTCAATATAAGAAGTATATATGTTTTTTATTTACATTTGTGTAAATTATTCAGCATCAACTTCCATCTCGTCCTCTTCACTGTCAGATTCGCTGTTTTCACTCTCTTCTTCATCGCCACTACCATCAGATTCACTTCCTGAATCAAACCATTCCTGAGTGTTCAAGTCATTTGGAATAATTGTTTTCCATTCTTCCAATTTGTGAATATCTGTAAAAAGATATGGAACCTCAGGTAAGTCACAAACTTTCTATCTCTCTTTCCTTTCCTTATTAATTGTTTTATCATGACAATGTCATTTCCTGATATATATGTATGTATATACGCTGATCACACAGATTTTTCTGAGCAGATTTCTATGCCAAGCTTGTGACTTAAAGGAATTTCCCAACTTTCTCCCACATTTTCTATCCTTATACCCTATCCAAAAATACTATGTATGTGCATAATTATTAAATATGTAATTTGGGTTACTGGTCAGATGATGAAATGTTGAAATTAACATGACAAATTTGAGCAATGGATAGAATAGTGAACGGAAATCTTTGACATGTTGCACATCACAATACACCCTATATTACATACAGCATAGGCAATATTTTATAAATTCCAAAAATAAACACTCGCATTTTTGTTTCTAATATTTCAATTATTAAACACAAAAAATATTTAACAAATAAATAAACCTTACAAACAGACAGTCTTAACAATACGGAACAATTGCAAAGAAAATTTTGAAGTATCAGGATTGTCAACACAGCTTAGCATCTAATGGTGAATTAGATAAAGACGCTAAAGCTACAGGCACACAGCCATCTCATCTTGTACTTTCACATGAGGCTCTAGTGTGTGTGAGGTTGCCTGCCCATGTTGCCTTATGTGCCAGAGCCACACTGATGTCACGGTATGGTACATCCCTGCCATGTCATGGAACATTTCTATGATCTGCGCTTGCACACATTTCTAATTCCACGCCAGGTCGTGTTTCTACATTTTGGAAGTTATAACAGCTGATATCTACAAAATGGTCGCTCATACACTAATTTGTCTTAGAAGGAAGTTGTTCAGAATTTGATTTTCTTTCCAGTGCACTATCTGGTTTCACAAAATCATACATTATTACCAAAATTACACCTTAATTCAATGGAGAAAAGGACAAATAGGTGTGTTATCACTATTTGATTGATATTTACAATCCTTTTTCAAATCAATTTTCACAATTAATTATTTAATTACATCAACCAGACTTATTATCTCAGTCAGGCCCTTTTGTTATAATTAAATCACGCTTAATATGTCATGCACACACAAATACATATTAATTATCACACTTAGAAACACGTGTAAATATATATGGTTGTAATATATGTCCATCTTCAATAGTACAGAATCTGTAAAATATTTTATATTATGTTATAGTGTCTCGAGTTTTGGCTGCCCATAACATGAACAACACTTGGTATTTCAGTAATTGTATTAGATTTACTTTTCCAGTAACAGAGATGTAAACTAGGACATTATGACTACTGAAGGGTGCAACTATTATTTTTAATCAAATGGAGGAGTTATCAACTGAAAAGTTAGGAAACATGAATTTATATAGAATGTTAAGTAAATGGCAGATGCAGTTTCTAGTTTATGTTCCCATTCTGAGAACTAGTTGAACTAGCACATTACAAATTGTGTAAACTACACACTGCAGTGTTTTCTCTGATCATACTTTAAAGAAAGTCTAAATCCACTATATAAATTGTAGGTAATGTTCCAAATACAATTGTATTATTAATATTATGTATGTAAAATATGTTTACTTTGGATTTTAGATTTATATAAGCATGTAGTAAGCAGTGAACCGACATGTGTGACATCAGAGTGCGAATCATCCTTCAGTTATGCTAGAATTTTAAATCCGACAACTCATGTGTTGAAATATCCAGCACATTTAAATTCCCTTGTTGGTTGTTTCTTTTTGTTAAGATTGAGAAAAAGAGAGTAAATTTAAAAGGATTGTAGTGACAGAAATACCTGATAAAATAACAAGTAAAGAATTTTAAAGTCATTGATAAGATAACCAAGCAACAACTTACCCAAAGAATAAAAATCTGAAAGTGTGAACTGTTTATCACCGTCTTCAATCATGCCGCCGTACAGAAAAAGTGTTCCATGTTTAAAAGCCAATCCACAATTTATTCGAGGTGACGGGACAAATGATTGACTTGTTTCTTCTGTCAATGCTGATTCAGGAGCAGATAATGATGTTGTTGTTGATGGACCAACCGTCATTTTGAAGACTCCATCATCAGTAACGGTGACACTTTCCTGACACAATTATATTTATAGTATTGGTAAGATATAATCAATTAAAATTTAATACTCATTCTACAAAACATACTTCTGTCTTTGACTCCAATTCTGTATCACAAACTTCCATTTCATCTCCACTTTCACCATCTTCATCAGCGTCATCACCAGCAGCTTTATCTTTCCTCCTCCTCCTTTTGGTTATTACAGAGCTTTTCTTGCACAAGGTAACTAAAGTATTTATAAAAAATAGTGTATTTAGTACAAAGCAAATCTTGTGAAACTCTAATATATGATCAAAATGTAATTCACAATTTTTTATATAAAATAATGCAATACTTTAACAATGTTGCAAAAATAGTTCTCGGGTGCAGGTGCGATTAAAACACGACGTTTTGACGACCAAGTGCTCTTGGTCGTCGAAACGTCGTGTTTTTATTGCACCTGCACCCGAGTGGAAACCAGAGAACTATTTCTGCATCAACTACACCGGGAAAGCCTCAGCTCTCTTAAGAGATATCGAAACTCAATATAAAAAAATGCGGTCATTCCTCACTTGTAATGAAAACAGCTGGCCAATTAGCAAGTTCATATTGTTTTATGAGAAAATCTTGCAAATAGCGGAGAAATTTTTTTTTCTGGGGATTAGAAATCTGTGCAATAAATAACTACATCTTATATAAGATTTCAGCTTGTAAATGAATCAGGACGCCTATGTCACATTATGGTTGTTCTTTGAACAACTTGTAGGCGATTTTCGTGACGGAGTGCCTTTAAAACCAGGAAGACCAGCACAACACACGTGTCCAAATTTAGTATGACTGCAAACGCTTAACCCAGACATTTCAGATCCCATGAAGTTGGAAGTATTAGGACGAAAATAGGTTTTAAGATATCCTTTAATTCTAAGGAGATGACAGTTGGTTACGAAGTTGCCAAGAGTTTCCAAACTATAGAACACGAGCAAAAATTTATGAACTTCTTCTTTATTGGCTGTATATGCCTGCTTAGCTCCTTGGTCTACCATGACAAGTATAAGTCTGTTGTCTTTCACAACATGTTCCAAATTTTTGGAGTAAAACATGGTAAAGGTATAACAGAAACATGTATGCCCACATCAGGATTCAAACTAGGGACCTCCGTTATGTCAAACTGACTGCTACACCACAGCAGGCCATCATTAATTTACATCACATGAAAATGTTAAATCAGCCATTTCTTACAGAGTAATGAGTATAAAGTTTGCTTCTCATGCACAGTGCACACTGGAGTAACACATTTCATGTTCCACTAAACAAATACATAAGGTAACACAGAGACGTACACACTGATTGAAAGCATACTTCATGAAAGAAGAGAGAATGGTTTCATCAAATGAACTTATTTTTACCCCATATTTAATGATGCACCTATTTCTTGAAGACTTGCATAAATTGAACTAAAGTGCCTACTTTCCACCTTCAAACATAATTTTCAATTTTCTTTATAATAAGTTGTTAAAAATACATACTTATTTTTTCTAACGACCATTCGCAGTGAGATCTAGGCATCAAGACAGAGATGTACTGTTTTATAATATCAATTATGGCATGATGCAGAGTGAATGTGTGTCATTTAATCAAAGGGTGCATGTCTAAATTAAAGATGTTTCATCATTGTGCACTGTGCCTTAACTGTAAGGTACACAACACCATGTAATTATTCAACAAGTAATACTGTAATACAGAATTAAAATAAAATTAATCTGACCTGTTCTCCAAGCATATTTTTCCAAATCCAGTAAATGAAGGTCATTGTAGAATGTTCCTGATAAATCTTCTTCATTATCTTCCACATCCCAGACACCTCCAAACATGTACGCCCGATTACCTGGTGCTACAGCAACCGCCACCCCACATCGAGGGCTGATGTGAACACCACCTTGCTTTATGATCTGCCATTTCCATTTTGTCCCTGTTGTGTCGTGTTCTACAGTAAGAAAGGCAAAACTTCAGCTGACAAAGGCATTAAACAAATACAGTTAACATACACAACCTTAATTGGTTTCTTACTTCAAATAAACAAGCACATTTTGGTTCAGAGGCATTATGACATTTTAGATCCATTGTGTTGAATATAGAATTCTGAGTAGGCCAGGGCAACTACATTAAATTCAAGAAACAGAAGAAAGTGACACAAGGACCACTTGACAAAGAAGGAAGAGTGACAAATCAAGTCCGAGTAGATCTACAGTGAAGCCCTAAGGAGGGGAGCGACGGTCCAGTTATAAACAACAAAGCTTGGCCTTCCAATCAATCACCTAATGATGACGGCAGAGATAGCTACCAAAATGTTGTGTTTCACAAGTGATATAACCCAGGCAGAAACCCAAGAACTCTATAGTCAACTGATTCCCCAGGAAAATCTACATTCTTTAGTATTAATGTGTAGTTAGCACATTTGACAATATAAAAAGTTTTTTTCTATCAAATAACAAAAATTATAATAAAACATAATCAAATTCAATTTCAATAGGTTAACTGATGATAAAGCTACGAGACAACGTAATGGTAAAATATGGAATGTTGGAAAGAAATCCATACCAAACCTTTCTAAATTAATTCATTTTACAATTCTTATAATTAAATAATATTATGCCCTGTCGTCGGCTAGCTGATCACTGGAAATGTCTTCCTAACTTTCTGATGAAGGGGGCGGTGCCTCTGAAAATTTAAAGAATTCAAACCGCACAAGGTGTTAACAATCTACGAACCTCAGGTAAGTCACCTACTTTCTATCTCTCTTCCTTTCCTTATTAATTGTTTTAATTAACACGACAATGTCATTTCTTGACGCATGAAAATATTCGATACTGCCAGGACTCGAATCTGGATACACGAAATCAGCAGTGTAACCCCTACTAGTGCTGTGGCTTGTTTCTTACTGTTTCCGCCACTGTATTGAGTATGACTAACAAAACATTTTCAGTCTATATATTAGATTTTCAAGATAGGGTGGATAAGTTATATTTATCCAAAAAGTAAATGAAACATACTGTCAGGGGATAAGAGGAACATATCAGAATGAACTTGTCCTTTATCAACATCTTTCTTGAGTCTCTCCTTACTATATCCTCCAAAAACTAAAATCTTTCCTTCTGGAAGCACAATCATCTGGCAACCTGAACGTGGAGCTGGAGCAGTTCCTGAAGAAAGATGAAGTATTAAAGTAAATATATATACAAACTAAGTTAACTCATAACTAGATATAGGAGAAAAAATGAACAACCTTAATTTAAAATTATATTAAGAAAAATGAAAATTTTCATTGCAAAGCAAAAGACATATTTGGGAAAAGTTTACATATGTATAGGAAAGCATTAGGGGTCTTAATTCAGAATTATTTATAAGAACATAAAATTATATAGAATTTAATTAACAACTCTTGATTATATTACCTGTTGGCTCCAATTTTTTCCAAGAATAATTTTCTAGATCAAATGCATACAAGTCATTAAAATATTTGTAATCACGGAGGTTGTCATGAAACCCTCCAAAAACAAAGAGTTGTTTCTTTACTTGCACCATTCTGTGACCACTTCGAGCAGAAGGACCTCCAGAAGAACTGTTGGTAAAATGGAATAAAAATAGTAATAAAAAATATTTCCCCTCAGTGTATTTTATATATAGACTATGTAAAAATGAATCATTGACAGGTAAATGTGTTAATAATTGAAGCTACTTACTTAATTTTTTCCCATTTCTTTGATGCTAAGTGATACACCCATAAATCTCTATAATGATAAAACTGATTTTGGGTTGGACTGGCATATTCCCCACCAAATACCCAGAGTTGTCCCTTTCCTGAAGGCACAGCAACAGCTTGGTGACCACAACGTGGAGGTGGACCACCAGGTGCTTTGACAAGAACCCACTCATTTTTTGGTATATTATAAAAAAATAAATCGTTGTATACAAAAGTCTGGAAACAACATTAATAGTAAATTTTTAAAAAATAGGAAAGATAAAAGATGAAAAATAATACAAATAATTGGTAATATTAAACTATTAGAATACACTTTTATTTTCTAAGAAATGTAAATGCCCACCAGCCTTCTTATATACAGAAATATTACCAGACTTACTATTCATATTTGCTGTGCTTCTCAGTGACTGATATAGACTCTATTACAATACTAGGAAATAACTGTATGATGCATATATTTTTTCATTTAACCACTTACCTTTTGACCATTATAATATTCACCACCAAAAAGTACTAATTCATCTTTCTCTGGATGAGGTGAAAATGAAAAATTTACTCTCCTACTGGGCGGACCGATAGAATGTTCTACTACTTGCTGTCTCTTTTGCTCCTCCTTTTCAATCTCTGCCACTATTTTTTCAATGTCATCCTGGAAAATAGCAATTAAGCAATATGATATGGTTCAGAATATTAATAATAGTATTTTAACCGTATTTTAAATCAAACTGTTACCTCTCCTATAGCCGCCAGTTCCTTTTTTTGTTTCTGAGTTAATTTCTTGTCAGTTTTAGCAGCTGTCTTTTCAGCTCCTTTGCCTTTTTTCTTATTTTTGTCTTTTTTCCCCATTTTATTGTGCTTTTAAACAAACATAATCTTCTTTCTTGGGCTCGAAAGTTGTTGTTAATTAGTATACAGCGAAAAGTTACTTTTAAATAACCTCCAAACCACGAAAACAACACATGGGCCAAACAAATTAATCCTATACAGATATTCGACTTCAAGCGCTATTTAATCGGAATACGTCGCGCGGGGCTCGATTCTCAAATTAGGCCATTTGATATGTAATAACCCTTATGTTTATTCTACAATACCAGGCAACTTACAAATTTTCTTCTTAAATATTCCATACAAATTTATAGTCCAGTTACTATCTACTGTACATCAATAAATTTATATAAAAAAACAGAAGGCATATTTTACTATGTTCAGTGTTCCCCAACCTTCTTTTTACCATTTTATTGTATTACCTTACTATTTCACAGATCAGAATTCCTTGGCCTACCTAAACTGTTTTTATATAAAAACAAATATCCCACTCGTCCCTAAAAATTTAAATTCTAAAATCTAAACTTTGATATGGTTCATCAGAACTGTTTGTCTTTTATCCAACCCTATCACCCATTAATTAAATAATTAATATTTGCTCACCCTCACATTCAGCAACATTATATTTGCTCCTAGCCATTTGCACATTTTACTTATTACATTTATTCTGAAATATATATCATTTTGTTTATGTATTTTTCCACATACATATTAGCAATTTATTTCAACAATTGTCATATTTGTTCAGTGGAGGATTAGTGGAACTAATTGATATAAAACAAAACAAAATATTCTATAATAATGTGTTTTTTATTTCTTTAATGTCATCAGAAAGTTTCTTAATTTTGTTCTTGGATAACTGCAACTTGCTTTAACAGCCTAGGAAGGTAATCGAAATGAAGGGATTTGGAAGGTAGAACAAGGTAGCCAAGGGTTGACTAGGACCCTGGGCTATAGTTTAAGAATCCTACCTGGTGTTTCACCTAAAAGAGATGCAAGAAAAACCCTAGAAAATTTGCTTCAGGTAGGTCAGGCTATTGGGTACTATTCTCACACCCTTCTGAATGACAGGAGACGAGTTTGCTGTGGGGTCACAGCATTCCCCTCTCCAAGTCTCCAATGGGATCACCAAACAACTCTTACCATATACCTAAGCTCTTCAACCCTAGTATACACCTCCTAAAATAGATGACAGTGCCTCAACAAAAATCAGGGAGAGTATGAGGCATTCACAATATAGTCAGTCTGGGGAGAAATACCTGTCATAGCATTGCCATTATAGTTAGATCTAAACAAAAAAATAATAGAAGTCTATGAAGAATTAGAGGAGAATGCAGAAAGAATGGGGCTTAAAAGTGAATATAAGAAAAACAAAATATATCGGCTTCAAAAGCAAAATGAATGTTACAGGATCTGCAAATTGAAGAGAAATTATTTTATGGGAGTAGCAAAATATTCATATCTGGGAAACATTATAGACAATGAGTCTAAGATAAGTATCACAATAAAAGACCGAATCCAAGCAGGAAATAAAGCATACTTTTGCAAATTCAAAACTGTTAAAAAGCATAATTTTACTCAGGAAAGATAAAATATAGATATATAAAACACTAATTAGACCATCGATAACATATGGGGGCAGAATCCTGGACATTGACAAAAAAAGATCAAGATGCTCTAAGGAATTTTGCATGGAAGGTAATAATAAGAATATGTGGACCCATCATGGAACATGGAGAATTCAATATAATGAAGAGATTAACCAAATCATAAAGGGAAAAGATATAATATAGTACAAAAAATCTTTAAGGCTGTAATGGATGGGTCATCTAAATCGTATGGACACAAATAATCACCATCAAAAGTATTCAAAGTAAACTATATTCAAGGAAGGCCAGAATGAGATGGATGGAGGATGTGATAGAGGATCTGAAGATTATGAAAGTGAGAGAATAGAGAGAAAAGATCAGGGTTAGAGAGATATGGAGGCATATTGTGAAGGAGGCAGTACCCTGCAGGAAGGAAGGGGAGAAATACCTGCAAGAGAAAACTCCCACAGGCATCTCTGTATTAAGTAGCTTAAAAATTGATATTACTGTATATTGCACTCTCTTTCTTTGTGCAAATGAGGGAGACATAACTTATTATTTTCATTTATTCTATTATTTGCATATATATTACATTTATAATGATTTATTAAAAACAGCATCAAAGAGTAAATGAAATTGACTATGTTGAGAATTTATTTGAACCCTAAAGTAATTCTTTCCCCCTTATATCCCAATGTCTAACAAGGCCCTGTTTCATGCAGATCTTAACTATTCTTCACCGTTGTTACAGTTTCATATATATATATATACTAAACTGTTAATATTATATATTCGCTAAAGATTGAAATATACTACACTATTTCCTGATGGCTTTTCATTGTGTGAAATCAGTTGTCTGTCCATATATTTAGCCTCTGCACAGCCTAAGATTTCATTTCCATTATTATTTATACACCTTTATATCATTTTTCCTTTTTAAAAAATAGTCACATTGTATGTTACCATCATTAACTTTAAAATTGGGGAGCTTTTGTCCTCATGGACATAGTCATCCTTTCGTGGGACAAAGTTAATAGTATTCATTGTGTTATTTACAATGTGACTCTTTAAAAAGGAAGACAGAAATAAAGGTGTATAAATAGTAATCAAAATAATATTCCTCTTTTTTAGTTTCATGATTTCATTTCCATAAAATGTGTGTGTATATATTATTTCATGGTAAATTTTAATCAGGTGATCCCTTTCCAGTACTACTGAAAGTCTCTGTAGAACACAGACATTACCATATATATATTTTTTTACATTTGCTACCTATATGCCATTTCTATGATAATTTTGCCTGCTGACTGTCACTTTGACATGACACATTCAAAATTTAAAGTGACATGTGGTCAGCATATCAGTTCTCCAGCAGTCTTAATCCCAGTCTCCGTAGCCATGATGACACAAAAATCCTAGCCCATGCCAGGATTTGAATACCAGACCTCTGTGTTGTGAGACAGCGATGTTAGACCACAGGAGGTCATCTGTCTATTTAAATACCTAGAAAAATTGTTGAGTTGACAAATTTATCTTCTGTGCAGATTACAAATTTCACTGCTCAACAGCCAACTATGCTTTAGAATAAATTTCAGTTGTTATCACTTTTTTTTCTTCAAATTATATAGATATTACTGCTGATAATAGATAATGTCTTTTACCTAATGCTTCCTTCTTTACTTACTTATTTTGTTACGGAGCCTTGTCCTTCTTTACTATCAGCCTCCATAGATGTCTGTTCCTAATCTTGTCTCTCCATCGTTTCACCTTCATAATTCTCAACTCTTCCAGTACACAATCCATCCACCTCAATCTTGGTTTCCTTCCTTCCTTACTAGAACCTTGGGCTCCTGCATTGTCAGCCTTCACACATCTCTAATTTTAATCTCGTCTCTCCATCCTTCTTAATTTTCATATCTTCCATTACACAGTCCATCCACCTCAATCTTGGGTTTTCTCTTTTCCTCATCGAATAGAGTCTAGCTTTGAGAAATTTTGAGGTATTCTATTATCTTGCATCCCACCATTACAACCTTTCGGATTTTATAAATCTGTCTATATCTTCTCCTATAATTATCTCATTAATTTTATGATTAAATCTTAATCTCAATACTCGGTGTTCAATTTCAGATCCATAAATTCCCCTTCGAAGATTATTTTTCTGTGTCTCAATATGACGGTCAAATTAGAGGTGGCACTTCCTTGCCGACAACTGATTGGAAAATATTGCTAACGATATTCATGGAATGAGAAATTTATGAGTACGGGAATTAAATCCATTTTTTAAAAAAATAAAATAAATCTCTGGAACGTATCGAACCAGCGATGATGGTATTAATTGAGAGCAGTGGCCATTTTGTGGGACAGGGTGGTTGGTTTGGGGGTGGGTGGCAAGCTCATCCATAATGCATTCAGCGCAGGCGCAATCAACATCGCTCACAATTCCCTATATGATTCGCGAAAAAAAAAGAGAGACAGAGTGAGTGAATTATTGCCCTTGACGGGGGGGAAGCGCGGAAGGTTTTAGATACCGCGAAAAGAGGACATTTAAATGTGAAAAAATGGGCGGGGAAAATGGTCGTGACGCGGCGCATCAAGCATGCGAAAAAGCAAAACCAAACGGTAAGCAGAATCTATTGGTACTCTGTCACACACGAACATCGAACTGCTTGCTGGAGCCATCAAGTACTTGGACACCCTTAACCATCAATAAAGTTCAGAGAGAGAGGGAGAGGGAGACCTCGTGGCTGGCCAATCCCATCCCACAGGAAGGAATAAAAATAGCTCAGGATTCTACTCTGACAGGCGCCATGAAATGATGACGAAAATCCAAACATTCCGTTAACGTTTGAGCGAAAAACTAATGAGGGTAGGGGAACTTTAATATAAATTCAATCCACAGCGTTTACGCGAATACTTCCTCTGATTTATTATGCATCATCTGTGACTTGGAGCGTTTTATCGTTGGACAAAGAGCTTTCGAATCAGGAAATAACTATTTGGGGAACAAACAAGAAAATTAGGACATTGAGTGACGTTACTTGCCAGAGTGAATCAAATATGTAAGTAATTAGGAAAATTTGTTAGTACAGCAGACCTTAAATTTCATAAATACACACAAGGTGTAACATGAAGTAAATAACTTTTTAGTTTCTACTCTGTCCAAAAATTTATGGATTTAAATGTAGGCTATCTTAATATAGAATTTAACATAGTGCATTATTAAAAGAAACTGTCTTAGTATAAACTATAACCAATATACATCAATATTATGTATCAGGTGCAAATTAAAGGCTTGCCTTCTCTGGAAAATAATTATATTATATTTAAATTTTAAATAACATATTAAAAACCTACGGTTTGCCGATGATATTGTAATATTAGGGGTGTCAGAAGAAGACTTGGAAACCATAATAAATGGTATGAACGTGGTCCTGGAGATGTAATGATTAATAGAGAGAAAACCATGGTAATGGAGTGTAGTATGGGAAACAGCGGAATAACAAAGGGTGTTAGATTGGGAAGGGATATTTTGAAAGAAGTTAAGGAATTCTGCGACTTGAGCAGCATAATAACTAGAGTAGGATAGCACAGGCAAGGAAGGCTTTCGCGAAAAAGAGGAATTAACTTGCAGGTAACATGATTGTGATATGAAATCATTGCTAAAAGTGTTCGTATGGAGCGTGGCGTTATATGGACGGCAGGAGTTGCGGAAAGGAAAAGAATAGAAGCTTTCGAAATGTGGTGCTATAGAAGAATGAGATGGGTGGATAGAATAACTAACGAGGAAGTTCTAAACAGAATAGGAGAAGAGAGAACAATGTGGAGGACGTTGACTAATTGAAGGGATAGATTAATAGGCCACGTTTTGAGACACGAGGGTCTTGTAAAATTAGCATAGAGGGAAGTGGGTGAGGTAAGAACAGAAGAGGGAGGCCAAGGATGGAATGCGCTAATTAGTTTAGGGAGGATGTGGGATAAGGTAGTTATGCGGACATGAAAAGCCTTGTGCAGGATAGGTTGGACCAGTCTTAGGAATGAATACCACAACAACAACAAAGTATTAATTATAATTTTAAATTTTAACCTACTGAAAATAATTTTTTTTAGATTGACAAAATTAAGGTATGTGAAGTAGACTAAATAAATGTGTGCTTGAAAAGAAAATTCACATTCATTATTCATTTTCGGCCTATAATAAGATATGAATAAAGTAATTAAATTAATCTGACTTATCTACGCCAATAAATAAAATTGAAGAGTCTGACTGTATATTTGTCTCGAATAGACTCCGAAACGGATTTCAAAGAAAAATTGAGGCTTTAAAAACAGGAGATTTAACGTAAACATTCGTACATATTTAATTTCGATAGTGATATTGAATATAAGTACTTATAATGATACGTTACTATTAATTGTGGGGGAAGGTTTCTTCGTGTTCGAGCGTCGAAATCTCCAAAAAGTAAATTCGGGTCTCTTATACTCTTGATCTGTTTATGCTTCGACACGGCTTAACGGATTTCAATGAAAATTTCAGGGATTTTAAAGAAGGAATTTGATCTTAAAGTTTCATGAATGTTTCACTTCGATATCTTGCAGAGTTAATGTAAATATTTATAATAACAGCGAAAGGCGGCGTGAAAACCAACTGCGATTTTAAATGCCCTATGAGACGTTCCTTTACCATTCATCCCACTTACTGTGTTATTATAAGCGGAATTTTGTGTGAAAGAGGGGCCTGTTCAAAATCAACTGCGAGCTTATAGGGTTTGCCGTGAAGCGATCATAAATAAATGATACCGTACTTTCGTTTTTAGGGCAAAATAAAAAGAGCTATTTCCGTGCGAACGAAGTTAGCTGGTTATAAATAAAACACAAAGACTGGCCAAAAGTCAGAAATGGAATAATTTATTTGAAAACGTTACATCTTCGAACTGTAGGGACTAGAGATGGGCGATCCGATCGAGATCTGATTCAAAGAACTAGTTCCTTTTGAGAAGTGAGTGATGATTGACTCGGGTAAAAAAGAGCGGTAGCTCTTTTGATTCACTCCGTTCATGTGATCCGAGAACTACCAGCTGTTTGAATCACTCAGTCACATGTTTGCGATCACTCAGGAATCAGATCCCGGAAATCTTCCTGGATAGATACGTTATCGTGGGGTAATATTAAATTAAGTGTCATATACACAAAATATTGTAACCGAGCGTTAATATTAAATTGTCTTATCTGATTGTGCAAATATAATACCTATTCTGGCTAAATCGTATCCTACACTTTTCACTTTAGCCTCTCAAGATCGCTTCACACTATATCATGCTTTTACTAAAATTATTAATAACTTCATTTCGAAGTAAAATTTGGATCAAGTCTTTAATTACGTTAATTCCTTCTTAAATTAAATAATTTCCGACCGATTTTTACAGACAGTTTTTACTTTTTATTTAAACGACGTCTCGGTGCATATTCGCACCTTCTTCAGGTTTATAATGAAATTATTGTTAAAATCCAATTATTAAAAACTAGAAAATTTTTGTAATCGTTAATTTCTTTCTACCAAAGTGAGGTCCGAGGCGGCAGAACTGAGAACTTATCTAGTCAACAGCTTGCACGAGACTGTCTGTAAAAATCGATGGGAAATTATTTAATTTTTTAATAGCTGACGTTAATCGATTTAAAATTTATTCTTAATATTAATACAAAGGACTTGTGTGCAAGATTAGCATAAAAAATAAAAAATGGAACTTTTTGTAAGGAAAAATACTTTTGTTTTCTTTGCCTGTCTGACTGCTGTAGACTTGTCTAATAATTTTTATTCAGTGGCATAGCAATTACTATATAAGCATATTTATATGAATATTTCCAGTAATTTTGTTCCTCTCTAAAAAGAAAAAAACCAAAACCATTAGTGACCATCAAAATACCTTAATTATTAAAATAATAATGCACTTGTTTAATTTTATAACAATTTATTTCTTTATTAATAAATAACGAAAAGTGTATATAATTTTTGTCCAAAAAACTCATATATTCACTAGAAAATCTTGTGTACATTCATGGAAACAAGGTAAGAGTTATATTGGTAAATTGTGTGCGGTGAATTTTTTTTTGAGTTAACAGGCTACATGAGGGTGATCCTGAAACAGGCAACTCCCCTTTAATAGCATAGGAAGGGAATTGAAAAGGGGTTCGGGGGTGCGGAAGGTAGCCAAGGGTCGACTAGAGGCCCCCGAGCTATGGTTTAAGGATCCTACCCGGTGTATCACCTAAAGAGATGCAGGGAAAACCATAGAAAACCTGCATCAGGTAGATCGGGCATTGGGTACTATTTTCACGCCCCTCCGAATGACGGGAGACGAGTTTGCTGAGGGGTTGCAGCATTCCCTTCTCCGTGACTTCACCATTTTTAGGAGGCAGTTGGCCCACTGATCCAATGGGATCAGCGGACAAGTCTTGCCATATGCCCAAGGTCTTCGACCCCAGTACATATACCTCCTAAAATAGGTGACGCTGTCTCGGCATGTGAGAAATTAGAAAAAATCCAGAGAGAGTGCGAGGCATTCCCGACATAATCAGGTGAGCCCCGCAGTCACTCTGGGGTGAAAAGGCCTGCGAGAGAAAACTCTCAAAGGCACTTTTCTTATGCGTGCGGTGAATAATATATATATAAAATGAGCGGTGAATCATTACTGTAAAGAACGGTTTTGCCCATCTCTATTAGGGACCTCATCAGTTCTTTCTACAATCACTTTCATAGAATTAAATGTATATAGTTGAATATATAGAAATAAAACGGTTCAGTGATGGAGTTTTACAGACATATATATAGTTTTTTCTTTAAAAATTGTCGGCCTTAGCCCAGACGCCAAAAAGTTTCTATTCAAAACACGGATGGAAATGAGTATCTATCAGAATGGGAAACAATTACCTGCGGTGTCCCTCAGGGCTCAATTTTAGGACCTTTACTTTTCATCATTTACATTAACGATTTACCTAATTATTTAGATCCCTTAAAATCAGTCCTACACAAATTTGGTAATCACGGACAGCGACTCGAAAATTTTATGCGAGAAAGTTGGTACTGCGATGTGCCGTCTCAATCTTTGGTTCGCTGCAAACAAATTTTCTCTTAACCTAGAGAAAACCAAAATCGTTAACTTCACAGCAAACACAAACAGTTTATCTCCTAACTTGGAAAACATTTCAGAGCACGCGCCTCTCTTTTCTTGGTCTGCTGATTGACAATAATTTGAAATGGAATCACCACATTAAAAAAATATCGGGAAAACTCAGCAAAATTTTCTTTACATTCCGAGTGTTAGGTCTGGAAGCCCTACATAGCTATATGATGTACCATGCATAATTTCATTCTGTCACGTGTTACGGTATTGCACACTGGGGTCACTTCACCTCTTTTAAACTACAATAGCGGGCCGTACGAATAGTATCTGGGGCGGAGTGGAATACCATTGCAATTTTAACCTTACCTTGAATGGTCTAGAAATTTTAAAAATTTGTATGGAGCCAACATCAATCTATATGATCTAAACGGTTTAAGCCATTCGTACAAACACAATAAATCTTTTCTCAGCTTCGTGTTGAAAAAAACATCGTCTAAGTCTTTTTGAAACAAGCATCATTCACTATTCCGGTATAAATCTATACAATAGTCTCCCGGAAGAAATAAAAGCTTTAAAGGTTCAAAAATCATTTATAAAGAGTGTAAATCTCTGTTAATGAATGGAGCGTATTATTCACTCAAAAGAGTTCGTAGATAGGAAGGACTGAAACAGTTTGCTGGTGTCCTATCAAATTCTTCTATTATTTTAGAACTATACTCTACTAGAACTTAACTGCTGACTTATTTTCTTTTTCATGTTCGACGAGAACCTCCTAGGCACGATCTTCTGCTGCCTTCTCCTCCGTCGACTCAAAATTGAAGATTGAAATTTATCTTTCCTTTATTGTCAATTCTTAGTTGTAAAATTTTGTATATTTCTTGTAATATTATATTTGACGTATCCTATTTCCTCAACCGAGGACTAATGGATTGAATAATAATAATAATAATAGTCATATTTTTCCTGGTTCACTTTGATGATGCTTTTCAAATTGGAATGACGTTGGTACGCCTTTGGACGACGCCACATTGAGAAGATAAATATGGCTGAAACTTCAATCCAATTGCAAGGAGTCCGTGTCACAGTACTTGCGTAATTAGCTTATCTATATACGATCTTTGATCTCAATCCCATTCTATCCCCACTTCTTGTGATGTGACCCTCACTCACCCTCCACGGCGCTCACTTACACGTTTGTTAACTCCATCAACGTCTCCCTCCCCCTCCCTTTCACTCTCCTCTCACTAATTTGCGTCTCGATTTCATTTAGCGTTTTTTTGCAGACTGTTCAGTTACGTCGGTTATGAGGCACGGTGTAGCGGATGAAGTCGAAAGACGTCTCACGTCGTCGTTCGAGGTTAAACACGGCGAAAAGTCTTGTATAAAATGAGAAATTTTTGTTTCAAATGACTCTGGGTATTAGCCTGGTGCAGTATTTAGGGCAACACTAATCTCTTGGTCAACACGTGATTTAACCGACATCGACATTTGTCAAGCCAACATATTTCGTTCGAATGTCACTCTCGCAGTTCCTTCTGCAATATACTCACCTTGTTCAACTACATCCGTTGTCAGTGTCGTCATCTGTCGTCCATTGTTACGTAACGGGATGTAGCATGGCGTTATATGGATGCGAAATGTGGACGGTAGGAGTTGCGGAAAGGAAAAGAATAGAAGCCTTTGAAATGTGGTGCTATAGGAGAATGAGATGGGTGGATAGAATCACTAACGAGGAAGTTCTAGACAGAATAGGGGAAAAGCGAACAATACGGAGGACGTTGACCAAGAGGAGGGAGAGATTAAGACTCGAGGTTATTGTTAAATTGCATTAGAGGGAAGTGTGTGGGATAAGAACAGAAGAGGGAGGCCATGCACGGAACACGCTAAGCAGATTAGGGATGAAGTAAGTAGAATGCTTCAGTAGTTCTTGGGCTTCCAGTCGAGTGAATGTAGGCAATGGCCACGACGTTTCGACGGCGGTCACTGCCATCGTTCTCAAGTGTCAGCAAACACTTGAGAACGATGGCAGTGACCGCCGTCGAAACGTTCGTGGCCAATGCCTACATTCACTCGGCTGGAAGCCCAAGAACTACTGAAGCAGCAGATACACCGGGAAAACCTTCGTTCTTTGATAAGAAGTAAAATGTTTGAATTATGCGGAAATGAAAAGGCTTGCGCAACATGGGTTTGCATAGAAGGTAGCATCAGACCAGCCGTAGGACTGAATACCGCAACAACGTGCTTGGCATTTGTAGATTTAGAAAAAGGGGTTGATAATGTTAAGTGGAGCAAACTACTAGGAGTTTTGAAGACGAAGGAAGTTAATATGGTAAGGAAATCAAAGTGCAAGGTGAAGAAACAAGGTCCCATTAAGTTGGCTAATGATATTGTAGTATTAGGGGAGTCAGAAAAAAGACCCGGAGACCATAATCAATGGCACGATCGTGATCCTGGAGAAAGAGTTCAATATCAGGATTAATAGAGGGATGACGAAGGTAATGGAGTGTAGTACGGGAAACATGGAATAACAAAGGGTGTAGAATTGGGAAGGGATATTTTAAAGGGAGTTAAGGAATTCTGCTACTTGAGCAGCATAATAACTAGAGTAGGATGGCACACGGTTGGAAGGCTTTTCCAAGAAAAAGAGAAATGTACTTACGGTTAACGTAAGTATGAATATTAGGAAATCATTACTGAAAATATTCAAAACCAAAGTGATGCAGTGTAGTATTGGAAACAGTGGAATAAAAATGGCTGTTAGATTGGGAAGGGATATTTTGATAGCACAGTCAAGAAAGACTTTCGCGGAAAAGAGGAATTTCTTTAAGGGAAACATGTATGTGAAACTTAGGAAATCATTACTACAATTCTTTGTATCGAGTGTGGCGTTATATGGGTGCGAAACGTGGACGATACGAGTTGCACACAGAAAAAGAGAAGAAGCTTTCGAACTGTGGTGCTTCCACGCATTTATATTTTCTCTTCTTCCTTGGCCTCTGCAACCCAATGAGAGCCTCGGCCTACCGGGTCGTCTGCGGACTTTTTTTTATTGATAATAATTTACTTGACCTGTTTTCTAGATTCAATAACAGGTCTGTTTAACAATATTTTTCTTTTGTTGGTACATTTTTTTTACATAGATATAAATATGTATGAATACAATAATAAAGTATATGCGTATATTTAAATTTGTTTTAGCATGTAAGATCATCATCAGTTGCACTAGTTTTATTATTATTTTCGTGGAGAGACTGAAGGAGAGAATTCTTAATTTCTTTGTCTCCTCCGCATCCTTTCCACCTTTATACATTTTGTTTGTGAAACAACTCCGGGTGTTTTCCGGTTACGACCCTCACCACGTGTTTCCGGATCTCCTCCATGACGCGTTGGTCGAGTAGTTGTAGGTTAAAACTTTTTTACTAATTTTATACTCTAATTATTTATGACTGTATTTGTATTAGCAGAGTTATGTAATTTGTTTAAGATAATTACTTGAATAATCTTACTATTACTATAATTTATATTCTATTTTATGTTATGATGTCTATATTTTGGTCCTTATACTCATCCGGTTTCTGGATTTGAAAGTCCCCCGGTCCGATGATGAGTATATTAAGTCTTATGATGTAATATTTAAGATTCTATATTTTTAGAGTCCTGTATTTTGTCAGTTCTAAAGCGGATATCAGGTTTGTCAAATTTTCTTCTAGAGCCGCGATGGGTGAAGTGAGTGGTGGGTTTCTTATTATTTCCCATAGTCTTTCTTTTCTTAAGGTTTCTCTTATTGTCTTGTCCACTTAGTTAACACGTCCCGAATCTGGAGTGACACGTTGTCATTGTATCGACTCTCCAGCCGTGACGTCACAAAAGTTCGAGCCCCTGCCAGGATTGGAACCCCGGGACCTCGGTGTTGTGAGGCAGCGACGCTAGCCACTAGACCACCGGACGTCTGCTAAACAGATTTACGTATTTTAAAAAATGTTTGGTAATTTAGTCACCATCCGTCCACGAGTTCATTTACAGGCGACTTTGGTCGGTGGCGCTGCTGTCGGCCGGTTTCTAAGCTAACTTCCACGTTAAACGAAATGACTTTAGAGTTTGTCTTTGACGTATTTCTTACGCCATTCAACCTATATAGATTTTTGGAAGTGTTTCATGGTCTTTATAATTATCCCGTGGAACTGTTAATAAATATAGTACATTGACTCATAAGGAGACTAGTCATAAAAGAGAAGGAAGGGGCCGTGTTATTATTTTATCTTTTATGGTTTTAAAATTGATATTGCAGTTTTGTTGAATCGCCACTGGGTGAAGAATTACCCATATTGGAGACAGCAGCCCAAATAAACACCAAGGTGGCAGAGAGGCGAGACATCGGTTTCAGAAAGTGGCCAAAAACACCGTTTGGGGACTTAAAAAAATCTGATACCTGAGTCTAGTTCTTTGACCCTGGGAATTTTGGAAGGCCAGAAAGTAGGGAGAGAAAACGGCGGGACAAGCTGAATTTTGATTGGAGGCTGAAGATCAGGTGATCCGCCATGCATCTCATGGTGGGGTGAATGAAGGAGGGTTTGATGAGAGAAATTTTGGCAGTCGGGCATGATGATTTGATGGAGGAGGAAGTCTAGAAGGTTTTTTTTTTGCGTGGTGGTTTATCCACGGCACGGCTGGCTAGTGGTGGTATTGAAGTTTATTGGACGGGAATGGAAGATTCGAATGTAGCCTGAGACAGAGAGAAGTTTGATATCTAATCTGGGGCGCTAATTGGAAAGAAGATTGCGGTGTGCGTTGCATCCCACACAATTATGTTTATATGTAAAACAATTTCCTCATAGAGTCTATTAATTTTGTATATGTGTATATATTATTATACTTATTAATAGGCGGGCTAGGTTGCTTGCCAGGCCAATTAAAGAGCAAATAACGATCGCGTTTGGTTAATGTTAATGTTAAATGAACATCCAATTGAGATGATATCGATAGCGAGAAACGATAGAGAGAAACGAAAAATCAGTACCACTTGGGGAATGTCAGGTCAGCTCTTAGACCTGAAAATTGGGACAAAGGCCTGAGTTTGGGACTCGCAAAACATCCCGTTGCAATATAAGCACGAGTTGCAACAATAAAGAAGGGGAACGCCTTGAAAGAGCTGGAGGATATCCTGCTGGGAAATGAGTGAGAGCCAGGTGGAGTTTGTCTTCCTCCTTCCTGGTTTTCCTCTTTCCCTCCCCTCCTTGGTCCATGGCCAAGGTAGCAATTTTAAGACTCCTGTAGGCTGAGACGACCTTGGGCAGTTTGAGAGGTGTATGTACGGAGGTCGAAGACCTTCGGCATACGGTAAGAGTTGTTCGCTGATCCTATTGGACCAGCAGTCGGCCAACTGCCTCTCAATACTGATCTTGGCACGCATGGAGGAGGGCGGGTTTGTTGCGTTGTTCCTCCCAGAGCAATCCAATCTCCCGTCATCAGAAGGGACGCAGGAGTAGTAGTACCCCACTATAGCCCCTGACCTACCTGATGCAGGTTTTCTAGGGTTTTAACCTGCATCACCTTTAAGTGAAACACCGGGTAGGATCCTTACACTACAGCATGGGGGCCCTAGTCAACCCTGGGCTTACCTTGCTCTACCTTCCAAATCCTTCCTT